>CM028131.1:1528670000-1529202500 GCA_016271365.2 Neoceratodus forsteri
GTAGACTAGGGAGGGACTGAGGACATGGCCTACCTAGACTTTAGCAAGGCATCTGACACAGTCCCATACAAAAGATTAACAAACAAGTTAGCCATCCTGGGAGGGTCCCAGGGTGGTAGCCTGGTAAAAAATGGCTAGACAAAAGGACACAGTAGGTAATAGTAAACAGAGTGCACTCTGAAGAAAGGGAGTTACTAATGGGGTACTGCAGGGTTCGGTATTGGGACAGTCCTTTTAATGTCTTTATAAGTGACATTGTAGAGGGACTGAAGGAAAAGTATGCCTTTGCAGATGACACAAAGATCTGTACCAGGATCAATACACAACTGGAGAGTGGAAAGGATGAGAAGGGACTTGGCAAGGTGGAGGAATGGTCAAAAATATGGCAGCTTAAATTCAATGCAAAGTACAAAGTAATGCACCTGGGAAACAAAAATCCTGGTAAAGAGTACACATGGGTGGGGGAGGCACTAACAACAACAACATTGGAAAGGGATCTGGGGTAGTCATATTAGATGACCTAAAGGTAAGCAAGCAATGTGAGAAGGTAGTAAGCAGGGCGGGGGATACTTGGATCTATAGGGTGATGCATCACCAGTAAAAACTAGGAAGTTGTTATCCCTCTGTACAGACAGTTGGTGCGACTCCATCTGGAGTACTGCATGCAGTTCTGGAGACTCCATCTATGCAAGGACATAGACAGGATGGAGGCAGTCCAGGGCAGGGCAACTAAAATGGTGCAGGGTCTGCACCAAAGCCATATGGAGAGACTAAAGGAGCTTAATATCGTACCTCTGGGAAAGGAGGAGAGGGGGACATGATCGAAATTTTCCAGTACCTCAAGGAATCAACAAAGTCTAAGAGGGTAGCATCTTTCAGAAAAGAAATGCAAGAACAAGGGGCACAATTTGAAGATAGAGGGGACAGCTCAGAGGCAACATGATGAAATATTGTTTCACAGAGAGGGTGGTGGGTGCATGGAATGGCCTTTCTGAGGAGGTTGTGGGGTCACAAACAGTGGGGATTCAAGAATGCATGGGACAGACATAAGGCAATTCTGGTGGGGTTAAGAAGTAGGCTGTTGGTTAACTGGGATCTTCAGCTTATCCAATAGGTAGGGAAATGGGCAGACTGTGGGCCAAGCAGCCCTTATCTACCATCAAAGTCTATGTTTGTATGTAATAGAATATTATGACTTCCGATTGAGAAGAAGCAAAAGGAGCTGATGAATCCTTAAGGAACAATTATCCTGTTTTCAAGTATATAACTCCAGTAATAAATGATGGGGATAAGAAACACAGAGCTAATAAGAAAAGTAAGCAGCTTTTTGTCCAAACATTATGCTTTTCAAAGTTCTTCTTGAGGCGTCAGTGGCTCTTTAACAGAAAAATGGTTAGTTGCTAACATTTGATGGTTTCTTTGTGTTTTATCATTAATTATTCTAATTTGTGAACTGCAGAGATCAAAGGGGACCTGTTGTTGGTAGACATCTGTTTAATGCTCCATCTCAGTGACTAAGGGTTCCCTAATATTCTAACTAGAGGTGTAATTGATACATTAGGTTTTCAAGCTAACCCTAGTACCTTTTGTCTAATGTTTTGTGACTTAACTTTTAAATCTGGAGCCCTCACGCAGTCACAATTTGGGGTACAAAGAGGTGTAATGACCATTTATTTCCACTGTTCAAATGTGCAGCTCTTTGTTCTATACAAAAGGGATCACAAGCATTTCCTTCATTTGCACAATGGGCATTGCAGCAGCAAATTGAGAGTGGTGGGGACTGTAATGCAAGTGATGTGCCATGCTATAAACAGATGCTGCTCAGCTCCTAAGCAGCTGGTAAATATGCCGCATCACCTCTGACCCTTGTGTAAACAATAAGAGGCAGATTTCAGGGAGTAGCACAGAAATGCAGTAGCTGACTGAAGACTTCATGATGGAGCAAGACCAGTGAAGAACATTCAGTACACAAGCCACGTGCAGGGTAATGGGGCTAGGGAGAGCTGCTCCCTGGACACATAGGAACATAGGAAAGTGACAGCAGAAAGGACCGCCAGGCCCACCCAGTCTGCCCATTTGCCTAGCATCCTAGGCTTGCTCTGATTTCCTCCCACACCCTATAACAGCCTCTATGTATGTCTCAAGACCTCTTGAACCCCTCACTGTATTCTCACCACTACTTTAGGCAGCCATTCCAGGTTTCTTGGTGAAGAAGTATTTCCTGATGTTACCCTAAACTTTCCTCCCTCAAGTTGGAAATCATGACCCTTTTCCTGGGACACCCCTTCAATTGAACAGGTTCTCTTAGGCACTTTGTTGATCCCTTTAGGCACTTAAAGGTCACAAGGGATAAAACACACCAATGGAGGTGCTGAGGTGCCCTACAACAACATGCATGACTAGAGAAGGATGACAACATTTTAAAAACTACACAGGTATCCAGTGTCCAGTCCTCTAATGTTGTGTGACCTCATGACACTACTGGCCTAATGTCATCAGTGATGACTAGTCATAATGTTTTGAACCACTAGACAATGTTAGGCAATTGATTAATTAGCTTGTGAATGATCTGCCTACACCTGCAAATTCTTCACTAATAATCCTAACCTAATCGACATGACTAGACAAGATGAAATCTGGCACTGGGTATGGGAGGGTGACTAAGGTGGAGAGCCTCGTCCCATGACCTCTGAGCTTGGCATTGTACCTTGTGACTGGTGAAATGGCATGCCTAGAAGTCCATGGTGGTTACAGTGTTCATGTTTGTAGTCAAATTCACTTGTACCTTCTGTAACCTCACAACTACTGTTATGTTATATACCTTGTCATGCTATGTTCTCTGTAAATAATCCTGAATTGACCCTGAAAAGGGACTCCTGCAGTTCAAGTGGGTCTACCCAATCAACAAAATGTAATAAATAAATAAATGGAAACCCTGTTCAGAACCCCAAACTTGCAATCATCACTGGCAGTGTGGCTTTGCCACCAAAGAGATGCATTGTGTGTGGCAGTTCATGGTAGTGTTGGACCTTGAGGCTGTTCATGCCTCTAAAGTCCATCTCCCCAGTCTTGTAACTAACACTCAGTTTTTGTCTGGCTTATTTTCATATTATGCACATTGTTAATGTCTGCATCTGAGAAAGGTCACCCAAGAAGAACATTCACAAAATGAATACCTGTCCAGTTGAGAAAATGTGTTTCTCAGAAACTTTAGATTGTAAATTGTCCAACTATATTGCTATTAGCTATAGTTGGGAAGGGTAATTTAAAAGTATTTTCCCATATTGGGAGGAATTGGGGAAATTATTGTTTATTGAGCTACCTCTTCAGGGAAGATGTATTTTACCGAATCATGTATTGCATGGTCATGATTCAGTATTATGCTGAGATATGGAACCAAGGGTTAAGTTCCTGCTGGTTTCATATGTGAGACACTTTTATGGTATTGTTCTTTAGGTCTTCACATCTCTCATGTGTTTCACTTCTTGGTGATTTTTTTCTATTTTGTGAAAAAATTTGCAGCCAGAAGGGGATAGTTGGCAGATGATGGGTGCCTTGTGCATGCCTCTAAACCCATGCACATTTGTATCATTGCATGCCACCAGATATCAGTGGGGAGACAATGGTGGCTGGAAAGCAATGTGGAGCAGCAGGATAATATTTGCCTCACTCCAGACCCAAACTGTCACCCAGGCATGGCCACAGATGGATCAGGTCATGAGGAGGGGAAGGAAGGCCCATCCTCCTCACTCTACCACAGGGGTTAATCTGTGGGGATTTGTCTTGTTGGTATGTACCGGAAGAGGCGCGTGCCAGCCTGGTGAGGGTGGGGATGAAGGGGCCAGCATCACAAGAAGATACAAAAAAGGGAAACAACACCACATAGAAACATAGAAACATAGAAACATAGAAACATAGACTTTGACGGCAGATAAGGACCACTAGGCCCATCTAGTCTGCCCATTTCCTTTCCTACAGGATAGGCTGCAGATCCTAGTTAACCAACAGCCTATTTCTTCCTACCTCCACAAGAATTGCCTTATGTCTATCCCATGCATTCTTGAATTCTCCCACAGTTTTAGACCCCATACCTCCTCAGGAAGGCTGTTCCATGCATCCACTACCCTCTCTGTGAAATAATACTTCCTCACATTGCCCCTGAACCGCCCTCCTTCTATCTTTTAAATTGTGTCCCCTTGTTCTTGCAAGTCTCTTTTTCTGAAAGATGCTACCCTCTTGGACTTTGTTGATTCCACTGAGGTACTTAAAAGTTTCTATCATGTCCCCTCTCCCTTCTTTCCTCAAGGGTATACATATTAAGCTCCTTTAGTCTCCTCATACGGCTTCTCTTGCAGACCCTGCACCATTTTAGTTGCCTTCCTCTGGACTGCCTCTATCCTGTCTATGTCCTTATGGAGATGGGGTCTCCAGAACTGGACACAGTACTCCAGATGGGGTCTCACCAACTGTCTGTACAGAGGGATAACAACTTCCTGTTTTCTGCTGATGATGCCTCCCTATACATCCCAGTATACCCCCAGCCCTCCCTACTACCTTCTCACATTGCTTCTAACCTTAAGGTCATCTGATATGATTACCCCAGGTCCCTTTCCTTTTTGTTGTTGTTACTACCTCCCCACCCATTGTGTATTCTTCCCTGGGTTCTTGTTTCCAGGTGCATTATTTTGCACTTCTTTGCATTGAATCCTAGCTGCCATACTTCTGACCATTCCTCCAACCTTGCCAAGTCCCTTTTCATCCTTTCCACGCCTCCTCAGTATCAACCCTGTTGCAGATCTTTGTGTCATCTGCAAAAGGCATACTTTTCCTTCCAGTCCCTCTGCAATGTCACTGATGAAGGCATTAAAAGGACTGACCCAATACTGAACTCCTGCGGTACCCCACTAGTAACCCCTTTCTTCAGAGTGGACTCCATTTACAATTACCTTCTGTGTCCTGTTGTCCAGCCAATGTTTTACCCAGGCTACCACCCTGGGACCCACTCCCAGGCTGGTTAATTTGACTATTAGTCTTTGTGGGGACTGTGTCAAATGCCTTGCTAAGTCTAGGTAGACCATGTCCACAGCCCCTCCTGGTCTACTACTTTGGTCACCCAGTCAAAGAAATCTATTAGATTTGTCTGACATGACCTTCCCGCTGTGAACCCATGCTGCCTTGGGTCCCAGCTCCACTGGCCTCTAGGTACTCAACTATTCTTTCCTTCAGAAGTGACTCCATCACTTTCCCTACCACAGAGGTCAGACTGACAGGTCTGTAGTTTCCTGCCTCTGTCTTGGTCCCACTTTTGGGATGCAAATACATATCAAGCTTAAAAAAAAGCAAAACCAACTCATTGCCATGACAGTTCAATATGAATTGTAATGTAGTTACTTAATTAACTGTATCAATAATTACTGATTCAATTGACAGGCTAAATAACTAGGAGGGAGGTCTATTATAGGTATGACTCAAAATAATTATTACTCAATAAAGGGTTTCTCTGTTCCAGGTGGAAGAAGAAGGTGAGATTACAATAAGTTATCCTCACTTTCCTCCCTAAAATGCTATTACTGTTTTCTAGGTCAAATTCAAATTCATCTAGGGATTGCTGAGATTCTTTTCTCTACTTGCACTTCAACCTTAGGAGCATAGTACTGGTTTCTCTCAGTGTAGATTTATTTATGTCTATGGCTTTCTTGGTCTGTCTTCTATAATACAGTCTAAATGTTGCCTGTTCCTTCTTCTCCTTTATTGCCTATATAGTACTTAAAGGGCTCCTTTACTTTGCTCTAAAAAAGACAGGAAGCTTCTTAATTACTTGACTTTGTTTATTGAGAGTTGTCTCGATCGATGTGACCCCACCGACATGCAAAATATAAGAGAAACTAAATTAAAATGTTACTGTAGACTTGCATGAAGCACGCCCATGTGCTCCTCACACTCTTGCATCACAACTTGTCAGAGCATGGAGGTGGGACTGGCACTCCAGAAAGGTAAAGGGATTGAGCAGGTGTCTTCAAGAAGTAAAAATACAATTCCCTTCATTTCTTTTCAGTAGACTTTTAAAATGATTGAAATTTAATTACATACGACCTCCAAGGAGGTCCCAAGGAAACATTATGGGATTGGGGCTATTTTAAAATTAACATGATTTGTGTTCTTTACATTTTCAATGGAGCTGTTCAGGGAATATTCAACACGTATCTCTCCTAGAAAAACTGTTTTGCAGTTGTCATATTCCTAGAGTGAATTGAGAGACATGCTGAAGCTGAATATTTTTTTGCTTCCAGAATGTAATATCATTTTCTTTTTGCCTCTGAGCATCTTAGGGCTCATGGGGTCAGTAAGAGGGTCACCTATCAAATCAACTTGATGTTTACAGAATCTAAAATAATTTTCCAATTTCTCTGGGCACATTTTAATTTGTATTAAATAAAGTGACACATATTAAATATGGACAGGAAAGAATGTCAAGGTTAATTAAGTTTCACTGGTATCAGTGCTCTATGTTTTGGATCTTTCAGACTGGAAAATTTCTAATTAATAATTTGTTATTTAGTCTGAACATCATTAGAGGTTTGTGAAAATCCTTAATGAAGGATCAATGCAAATCATCATGTGTTGCTGACAGATAAAACAGAAACAAAGCAATGATGTATGAACAGCTGAGACAGTACAGTAATCTTCTAAAACTGGCTATTAACACCTTAAAGAGCTATACAGCATTGTACTATTCCAGAAAAAATAGCTAAGGTGAATTTGTCATCGCTTTCAAAGGATGAGTTCATAACTATAAAGTCTTGCACGGATCTCATGTGGTCCTTGGGAAGGCAATATGCAGTTTTGGTATTCTTTAAGAACTGTGCCTAATGCTGTAAATTCAAGTTGTGGGTAGTGAAATGTCTTCCCAGTCATGAGGTAAATCCAGCGATGGTGGGTGGCAGGTCTGGTATGTGTGGCTGGATCAACAGTGGTTGATTGGTAGGTAGGAGAATAAACAGAAAATTGAAAAAAGTTTATCTTGCCCTCTCATTCAAAATTGTGCCTGATCTCTAGACAATGTCTCATATTGTACCTGTGTTCAAAAGTAAATTGCAAAAATATTTCTAAAAATATTTCTAACTGTAGATCCACTGCTATCCTATGAGTATACTACCACGGACCTGCTGAAACTAACCAATAGCATTGCCTCTGTAATTGACAAGTGTGAGTTAATGAGCACTGTCTTCTTATATCTAATTAAGGTCTTTGACCTAGTTGATCACACTTTGCTTTACAACAAGCTGAAAGGTCTGGATGTGTCTGAAACAGCCCTTCCCTGGTTTAAAATCATTTGTCTAATAGGCAAAGAGTTAGGTTTGGATCTGCTCTCTCATACCCTGTTCCAGTCACAGTTGGGACCCCAGAGGGCTCAATACTTGGGCCTCCTTTTTCCCCCACATATTAACACAGTAACCACTGTCTCTCATATAGCATGCCCATCCTACATGCCAGTGACCTAGTGTTCTTCTAGTACCCAGACTGTGTCTGATATCAATATGTAACTGTTGTCAGACTTACAGGCTGTCCAAAAATGGCTCCATGAGAGCAAACTTCTTATGAATGCTCCAAAGATGCAGATGATGCTGTTTGGAACTGTCCCCATCCAAACAGTAACTCAACCCTCCATTAGTGGCATATGATGATGGCACACCTCTTGTCACTCTTCCTTCCTTTAACTACCAAGGTTTTATTCTCGAGCACTCTCTGGACTTCTCTCTCCATATGGCATCCTCCTGTAAAGCAGTTAATAACAGATTAGGGCTGTCCTATAAGGTTAGCCACAACCTATCTCCTAGAGCCCATTCTGCTTTAGAAGATGGGCAAATAACCTCAGGCTTTTGTTTGGCTGATAGGCTCCCAAGGTGGTCTCTATCAGACAACAGAGCTTGGCTTTTAAAATGTGCTGTTGAGAAAGACTGCATCACCATATTGTTGGACACAATTAATTTTCTAGTGCTGCAGACACCATGTTGTTCCCCATTAATGGAGACCAGCACATTAGGCCACAATAAAAGTTGCTCCCCAACCAAATACCCAAAATCATGTGACCAAAAGCAAGAGGCATGTCATTCCCAAAATCCTATACACTGACAGCAGTCATACTAAACTAGTGTGTCACCCTAGCGTGTGTCACAGAACATTAAGCCTGCTGCTGAATTGTGAACCACTAGCCAGCACCACACATCCATCAATGGGCAAGAGAACTGAGTCAGTCCCGTATTTCTTCATACTCCGATTGACACTGAGCAATGCCCCAGACATTTCTGCATACACCGTCCTACACCAAAACCTGCCTCCCAAAAGCTGTCTGTGCTGTTGTTGTCCTCCAGTTCATTTTGTAGCTCTATCTCAGCACTACCTGAACCCCTTTCCCCACTTGCCCAGGCTGCACTCCCGCTCTGTTCCCCACAGTCTGAAACGTTTCTAACACATCTCACAAAATAATTTAAAAATAGAAAGGTTTCTTTTGTAAACTACTAGCTCTAGGACATCGTGTGCTCAGCACTGTAGATAACACTTATAAGTCCCTCTCTCTCCCCAACTCCACTCCCACTCCTCACAACATTAACACATCTGCTTTTTTTTGTTTTCTTATTTCTTTGAACAAAAATGTTAGTTATGCCATTACCTTTCAGATTTATACATGGTGTCCTCGACACCAGATCGCACGCCAGTGTCCCAAACTACAAGAAAGCTTAATGAGGAGGTTAAATTGAAGTCAAAAAAGAAACAAAACAAACAAAAAAAAAAGGAACACAGGTTTACTTGGGGAGTAATGGTTCAAGAGCCAAGAAGGCACATGCTGTACACTGCAGTAGGAAAACAGTGGAACAACTGTAGAAGGCTGCACTGCCCTCTGCTGACATATATTGCTAAGGATACCAGTAAAGGGACTACTTTAATAACAAAGCAACTTAAAGTTAATTTAAAATCTTGTTTTATTTTTTTTTTTATTCTTAAATATTATAAAAAAATTACATATAGCCCATTTTCTAAGTGCAAAATAACCTCAAGGGTGGATGGTATTGGGCAATACTGAACCTTCCAGGGGCTATAAGACTCTTCCTCCTGTTGCATTGGGCTTCATTATGCCCTGGGTGGTCTGATATTGCCCAATACCACTCACACTGTTGGGTATTATTGTTTATATAGCCCATGGCATTCTGCTGAAATACATGCATGTGCACAAACGGCATGGTTCTGCATAATGTGGATCTTTATGCCTTCGAGTGCCTGCACGTGATTTCAGATCTGTTCTGAAAATTTGAATTGTATTCTTCACAGTGCTCAGTTTCAAGTTTCAGTTACCAGCAGCATTTCTTTATAACAGCCGGGACAAGAATAACGTGTTTTTACAGGTGCCTTGAGAAAACAAATTGTACTTCATGACCGCGCTAGGGCTGACAAGCATTCCCAACCAGGATGTGCTTCTGGGACGTGACTGAATTCGATCGGCCCAAAGAAAACAGTATTTCAGACAAAATTGCAGTTTCAGTTACAAAAGCTTAACTTTTACACACTGTGGCAGTTCTGCATTCCGCTAGTTCCTAGACCCTGGTGGAGGGATAACTTTATTATCTTCTTCTTCTTCCTACTTTAAATCTGTTGCCCAACAATATCTTTTTGCCCTGTTCTTTACCTCTTGTAGCCCTGGTGTTGGTTAGCTATCTACATCAGTCTTTTTTCTTGCTCTACATGTCTCTTTCCTATTATCTTATCTTTCCTATTCCTACATCCGCCCCCACCACCATTCCCTGCTAGCATCATATTCTGTCCAGCATGCCAGCTGGCAACAAAACAAGTGCTTATTTGGCATTTCATGCCTGGTGTCAATAAAGTGCATCTGTGCCTTTAAATATACTTTGAAGAATGAAATTAGTGCAACAGTGCATTTAAATGTGTTTTTTATGAAATGATGTAGAGTGATTATTGTGTGATTAAAGTGCTGCAGTGCCAATAGAAACTACGTAGTAAAATGCAGCATAATAAATAAATATGTGAGGGTTTAAACACAAGCTGCTGAGCTGCCAAAATGGTATTGTAGGGCTTTTAAGTAAAGCCAATAATTATAGGAGGAAACAGAGTGGCATGTATGAATATAGTTATTTAATTTAGCTACTGCTCTGATGTATAGTGTTTAAATACATCCTGCATCAAAGCAGGATTCATGGTTAAACTGGTGGCATTTCTTTACTTTCAACC
Organism: Neoceratodus forsteri; assembly: GCA_016271365.2. NCBI lineage: Eukaryota > Metazoa > Chordata > Ceratodontiformes > Ceratodontidae > Neoceratodus > Neoceratodus forsteri. Next base: position 1,528,680,246 of record CM028131.1, read on the forward strand.
ACCATTTAGTATGTAACAGATCCCCCAATTGACTTTGGTAAAATGTATTCATGTTTTCTGGCTGCTGGCAAAGTAATACATATGCTATGGTGCAAGGGACAGGATGTTCCTAAAACCTCAATGAAATATACAGGCGCTAACCAGAATGTTTTTCAGTCTCAGAGCAGAGCATCGAATGTATGTCTTTTTCTTGCAGACTACTGCTCTGCTGCAGCCTAAAGAACCCTAGAAATGTAAAGAGACAGGAATATCCCTATGCAGGAATGTCTATGAAGCAGTATGCAGTTTAAGGGTAGCAACCCTCAGAATAAAATAGAGGGCTGCAAGAGAAATACAATGTCACTGTGAAGTGTACAAAAGAGCTACTACCTAAGGTAATGTTTGCAGGTAGTAGCCCTGGAAACTTAAAAGTAGAAATACTGATACTGCAGGTTAGAGGAGTCAGTGACTGAGGAAGTATTTTGACCATTTCAGCTGGCCACCCTTGTACTGCATGAAACACTTTTTCTAGCTTCTTCTATAGCTGACAGTAGGAATAAATGCACTGCCAGTTAAGAAGAGAGCATTTGAATAAATAAGCAGCCCCAATATAAATATCTGTAGCTAATTATAAAAGAGTACCAGTACATAGTCCTTGGTACTGGTAAGACAGAAGGGCTCCTGTAAACTGAAACTGCTGTTAAAGAAGGGTGTTTTTCTTTTCTCTGGGTCAATCCATTTATCCAGGTCCTACCAATTCCCAAGGCAGATCTCTGTCCATCTGTGATGCCAGAAAACTGTGTTGTATAGAGAGATCAGTGCCTCTGGTCTAGTTTTATAGGACCATGCTGCCAATCAAATATAAACGAGAGGAGCTTAGAGCTCATTTGAGACCAATTTAATATGGAAAATGGTGTTCAAAGCTTCCAAGGGGACCTAAAACTGTCAGTGTGCATTTATACAATGTTGCTTATTATAATAGTACTGGGCTTGGGTTCTCCCACCTGTTTGATGTTGTTAGTCAGTAGGAAATTGTCTGTATAAGTTAAGAACCAGGTCAGGTGACCCTTGCCTCTTCTATATAAACCCCTGCAAAAGGAAGCCTTATCAGACGAGCCTTGATGTGGAGTAAGAAGGTCTACAGTGCAGGTAGACAAGAGTAATACAGAAGGTAAAAGATTCAGAGTTGTTATTGATCTGAGACTGTATTCCGAGAAACCACTGACATTAAGTGGTCCTTCTAACTGCAATTTCTTTTGTTGTTCAATTATTTATTTTCCTGTTTGTAAATAAATGTCACATATCTGTGTGTTTTAAATTCTGACACATTGCCCTGACTGATTATTTCCCACACCCTGTGACACACACACACACATAGGCATTTGCAGCACATGTAAGTAGGTGTGGAAAGCAGGCACACTTTTCACATTGGGCACAAATGAAGGCAAAGCTATTGTGGGCCCTTTAAACTGACATATCAACTATGTAAATTGCACTCAAATATAGGGTGGCTCCTTCCATTTACTATTCAAGACTTCTCCTTAGGAGGAGTTGTCTACAATACTGTGCAGAATCAGGTGCCCTGGTCTCTTGCTTACTCTTGATTTCTGGCAGGAATCTCTATCTCTTGAGATCTATGGACGTTAACCACTTGGCTATACCACAGACCACAACAAAATTAGGAAATGTGACATTCTTGGTTTCTGTCTCATAACTTGTACTAGTCATCTCAAATTAGACAATGGGCCTGGTTTTAAGTGGTTGCCATCGCCGCAACAGACTTGCAGCAGGGAGTTTGATACAATGTTGACTTGCATCACGCAATGCTGCAAGTGTGCTACTCTGGTTAAACAACTAAATAAAAAAAATACAATTTTGTAAGAATCAGAGCCACAGGCTCCCTGGCACAAGTCCCTTGCACTGAATGTAGATTTAGACCAGCTCCCCATGGTCTACATTCGCTTATGGGGGAGCCATTTTATTGGTTTGCACTAGACCTTTGGTGCAAGCTGCCATAAAATGAGTAAATTGTTGCAAATGTGCCAGCCCTACTACAATCAGACCGCATTATGTGCAATGGCTTTGTGCAGCTGCATCATTATGAGGTGGATGCAGGGCTGATGCGAGCCCTGCATCCACCTTCTAAAATTGGGGCCAATGTCTTACCTTTCAGACCTTCTGAAATGACTATCATTCTCATCTACTCCAAATGACTATATGTACATGTGCCGAGGTGCTGAATTGTTTAATCAGCTTTTGTTCATGTCAGCTGTCACCTTTGCACTTATCACTGCACATATCTGATATACAGAATGTGAGCTGATTAGGTACTAGACATAAACAACAAGTAATGAATGTCAGGCAGCAAGCCTGTTTCATCTCAGTACAGGAAGATAGCTTCAAGGTCTGTGAGTTAAAACAGAGAAATCATGTAACAAATGGCCAGCCTACTTGAGGGTCTTTGAATGATCAGTCTTTGTCCGATGTAGCTGAAGCATGCTGCAATAAAGTGTTGATAAAGAGTCTAAGAAACCCTTTGTTTTGAATACTACAAAACATGACAAGGTACCAGGAATGGTTTTGGGGTCCTTCTGAAAAAAAAACACAACAAAAATGAAAGTGAAACAATAAAGACAGTAAACTCTTGTGGGAGAAGAACAGACAAGCCTTACAGTGATACGGGTTCAAGTGAATGCAGATTTTGTAGGCTGGTCTCATTGATACCGGAGTCTGCTAAAATGGAGCAACTAAGACCACCACCACAGATCAGGTCTGTGGGTAATTTAGAAGAAATATCTAAATATTTCAAGCAACGTTTTAACTTCTGTTTACAAGCAACTGGTGAGGCAAAAAGAGAGCCCACAAAAAGTAGCTTTATTACTGACTGTAGAAGGCTCAGAAGCTTTTGACATATATAATACCTTTCAATTGTCTAAAGATTACAGACAGAACTGTGATACTGTAATGTAGTAGTTTGAAGCATACTGTATGCCCAGAAAAAATGAGACTTATGAAAGACATGTATTTAGATGAAGAAACAGGAAACAATAGAATAAGTTGTTACTGATTTGAAACTAAAAGCACAATCCTGTAAGTTTGGCAACTCTTTGCCATTATTTGATAAGAGACCAAACTGTGATGGGCTGTTTTGATGGCAAGTTAAAGAATGTCTACTAAGAGACTGTGAACTAACCATGGAAGAAGCCATCCAGATTTGTGAGGCTGAGGAGAAAACTCACGTGCAAATAAAAGTCCTCACTGGAGCAAAAGACACAAGGAGAACTCAGAGTTTGCTACAGTGCAAGCCATGAAGAGCCCAGACCAAAGATCCCCTCAAGTTTTACAAAGAAAGAGGTACAACAAAAGAGAAAGGAAGAGCTGCAACCATACAAAGAAAGGGTGCAGTAAATTCTGCCGCAACTGTGGTAAACAGCATGCTTAAAAAACTGTCCCACTATGCCAACAGTGCAAATCCTGTGGAGAATTTAATCATTTAGCAAGATGTTACAGACAGACAAATGAAGTTCATGCAGTCACTGAAATTGAAGACTCCAACAGTGAAAATTAACTCTTTATAGGGTCTAGATAAACAAGGCATCTCACAGAAAATGAATGGACAATTCAAATAGCTACTAATGGCTGGAAGGTTCACCATATGATTGACACTGGTGCTGAAATAAATGTACTCCTAATCTGACTGTGGCATAGGATACCAAATAAACCACAGATAAAGAAGAATACTACTGTTTAAAAGGCACATAATGTACTAACCATACCCACTAAAGGGCATTAAATCTCCAGCCCAAGGCAAGGTCAGTAATCACAAATTTGCAATTGTTACAGGGGATAAGAAGTCAATTTTGGGCTAGACACAAGTCAGAAGTTGGATCTGATAGAAAAATTGTTTGTAATAGAAAATACATGCTGCTCACTGATAATATAATATCTGAATACAATGATGTTTTTAAGGACTAGGCAAGTTGCCTATCATGCACCACATCACTGTGGATGAGAATGCAGTCCTAGTAAATAATGTGACATGAAGAGTCCCTGTGGCCCTGAGAGAGGGGCTGAAAAGAAATTGAAACATTTAATAGACATGGATGTCATAGAAAAAGTGGAGGAGCTGACACCACTGGTTCATTCCTTGGTGATCATTCAGAAAAAAGATGGATCACTACACTTGTATTGGGACCCAAAAGAGTTGAATGCATGCATTAAAAGGAGCATTTTAATATTTCTACTAGGCATGAAAGTCAGACAAAAAGGCAGGGGCCAAGTATTTTCAATATTAGATGCCTCCCCAGGGTTCTGGCAAATACCTCTAATGTCAGAAAGTGCATACTTATGTACTTTTAACACTCCATATGGGAGACACTGCTTTAAAAGACTACAATTTGGCATCTGCTCAGCACCAGAAATGTCCCACAGAACAATGAAGCTACTGCTAGAAGTCATTGAAGGAGTTAAAGTTTACCTTGATGACATACTGATTTGGGGCTCCACAGTGAAGAAACATGACACCAGACTGAAAAAAAGTGTTACAAGTTGCCAGGAAACTGGCTTTAAATTGAATAGAGGAAAATGTCAAATGAGAAAGACAGAAATTCTGAACCTAGGAGAAATCTCTGAGGAGTGAAACCTGACCCAACTAAAGTGCAAGCTGTAAACAGAATTCCAGAGCCAAAAACTAAAAGAGACTTACAGCATTAACAATCTGACTGACAAGACATGCAATCTGAGAAAAACTGATGATTAAGTCAGCCACATGGTGTTGGACAGCTGCACATGAGCAAGAATTCCAAGAAATAAAATACTTTTGAGTACTGCATCTACTGTATCTTGCAATATTTCACTATTACTTATCAGACAAACTTTACATGTATGCCTCAAAGGATGGCATGGAGCGGTATTATTACAACTAAGAAACAGCAGTTGGAGACCTGTTGCATATGGATCCAGATCCTTTGCAAAACAGAATACAAATATGTTAAATTAGAGAAGGAGATGTTGGCCATAGCCTTTGAATGTGTTGCATTTCATAATTTCATTTATGGAACCTCCTTTGTGATCAAAACAGACCATTAACCACTGACTACTATTTAAAAAGAGACTTTTGACAGGCACCACTACAGATTCAGAGACTTTTAATCAAACCACAGAAGTATGATTACAAGATTGAATACACACCAGAAACCATCTGGTTGTGGCTGATGCTTTATCAAGAACATGGGATGAAACTCACAGGACCCCAGATCAAAGTGGGGAAACAGAAGTGGATATTCATAAACAGAATAAAAACTTGGGAGTTGTCTCCACACAGATGTGGAAACAATTGTAAACTGAAACAGCAGTAGAGGAATCATTTCAAGCAGTAGTGTCAGCAATGCAAAATGGTTGGAAAGAACTGTACAGACTACTCAAGTATGTGCCATTTCAGGCTGAATTATCTTTGGTGGATGAAGTAGTACTTAAAGAGGGTAGAACTGTGGTTCCTAGTACCCTAAGAAAAGAAATGCTACATAAAATTCAAGAAGGGCATATGGGTTGTTACCCAGACGTTGTGAAGCTAAAGACACCCATATCAAGCCAAGTGATACAAGAGCTTAAAGTAATTTTTGCAAGATTTGGGTTGAAACTGGTTGTAAGGACTGATAATTGACCTAATTTTGCAAGTGCAGAATTTAAAACTTTTGCAAAGTCATACCATGTCAATCACACACCCTTCTAGTGCAACATTTCCACAAGGAAATGGGCCGGCAGAATGTGAAGTCAAAATCATAAAAAACTCTAGAAGGCTAGAGAGGAAAACACAGACCCATCCATTGCATTACTGAATTACAGAGCAACACCATTAGAATGTGGCAAATCCACAGCTGAATTGCTCATGGGACATCAGATTCAAACCTGATTACCTAAGATCAAACTTGAGTATTACACTGACAATAAAAGTGTACTGAAGAAAAGACCATGCAATTCAAGAAACAATGTGATACCTACGACAGAACAGCAAAGGATCAAAGGGCTTTGCAACCTAGAGAAACAGGATGAGAAGTGAGGGTTGTTGGGAGAACTGGCAATCATTCAGATGCTTGTGGCTACAAGATCCTATTTGGTACTTACTGAAAGTGGACAACTGGTAAGACAAAACAGAAAACATTTAATGCCAGAGAGGTTCAATTTTGAAGGCATCTGAATGTTGCAAGCCCAGGTGCACTGAATGCATGGCACACAGGGCTTGCAGCATTCCTCAGCTGGCACTCGGGATTCTCAATCCTCAAGCCCCCATGCTATATCACGAGTTAGACCAACTTTGCTGGTCTAACTTCACAGACCTTTTTATGGTTTGTGCCACATACTTGGTGCAAGTCACCATAAAATGGTATCATGTCACAAATGCGCACAATCTATTAGAATCGGGCACAAGGTGCACCAATGTGATCAGTGCAGCACAGGGTTCGATGCAAGGTTTGTTCAAGCCCTGCATCAACCTATGATAACTGAGCCCAGAGTATTTACCTGAAGGACCCAGGAATTGGTAATAAAAACAGCATGAGGAAAGTGGCATGCCTATGACTGAGGACTATGAACAGGAAATAAATTCTAGTTCACCAGACAAGGCTCTACCTGACTTTCCTGAAATACCACAACACAATACTGAACTGATGCCTAGTGTTCAGATGTCTAATAAAACTATTAGTCATAAGATGTCTGAACAATTGGGCAGATCAATACAAGATCTTTACAAGACAATAGGTCTTGCTAACTACCCCCGATAAATTTCCCCAAACCCTTATTCCTGAGGCCACAGCCAGTGCTGTACTTGTCATCTCCTCAGGGCAAGCAGCTACAGGCAACCCAAATCATCTCATATATCCCAGCCATATCTGTCCTGAACCATGGGCACACTCAACATCTGGCTTCTATTAGCAATAGTACCAGTTATTCCACCTCACGGATATTGAAACCAAAATGATTGGATATGTAACATGTGGCACACTGATGAACTTCAAACAGTACCAAAAAATTAGTTCCACCCAGAGATCTCAGTCTTCATCCCTATACTGTGCAGGACTACACCTCTACTCCACTCATTCCCATGGTATTGAATAAGCTCATAATCTCAACAAAAACAGTAAAGTATGTGCCACAATCCAAAACCATGCACAGACCTTAAAACTTTTAAAATGGCAAGCAATAAGGGTGGCCTTGTTACTGCTGTTACTGTCTTTCAACATCCATCCCAACCCTGGAACCACTCTCCAGCACCTGAACCCTTAAAGAGGCATGGTGACTTAATAATCGCATCCATCAATATCTGCAGTCTTATGGCTAAATTTGACTTGCTACAAGTTTGGGTATCCAATATAATCCAGAAATGTTCTCAGTCATTGAAACATGGCTCACACTGACAGTCTCAGACATGGCTATCCAGCTGGAGGGATACCTTTTTATGCTGGACAGGTTTGGTAAGTGAGGTGATGGTGTGATATATACCAAGGGCACCATCCAGGGGCATGTCCTCCCTTACCCTGCCACTAGCAGAAATGTACAAGTGCTGACAATAAAACTTTTGCTAGGTGCTCAGGGTAAAGATTTAACACTTGTCTCTGTCTACATACCCCCTAAAGAGCAGTCTATTGGATTTAGAGAAATCTCGACTAGTCTCTTTGACATATGCTAAAACTCAGAAGTACTAGTTCTAGGGATTTTAACATAAACTGGCAATACCCTGAGGTGGCACCATACAAGGATCTTCTCATTACACATGTCCCAGTTAGTGTACTCTCCCACTCATAGAAATGATCAAACTGGTTCCTGTTCACTGCTAGACTGGCTGATTACCAACTGGCCAGACAGAATAACCCATTCAGTTGTCCTCCTGACTCCATCAGCAATCATTCCCCAATCATATGCACTTGGTCAAATAAGGCCCCCAGAACCCCATTAAAACACTCACATCTAGAGTGCTTAAGAAAGGGCAGCTGGCCTCACTTAGAGCATACCTCAGTCAACAAGACTGGCCAGACTTATACATAGCAACTGACGATGCCGGCTTGAACATTTCATCAAGGCTTTCAATGCAGCATGCAATATATATGCCCCTTCTCAAAGCTGAAAATTGAGTGTCAGGTAAGCCCTGGATCATTCTACTCCTCATTGAATTAAGGAAGCAAAGAGACAACCTGTGGCAGGCTCTCCCTCAGACTTTCAGAACTATAAACTGCCCCAAATAATTGTACCAGGCTATTCGCTCTATGAAAAGCCGCTACTCAAAAACAAACTGATTAACTCTGGGAGGATAGCCGCAAGTTCTGGGACAATATTAAAATGCTAACTGGTAAACCCAACAAATCTCACCAACCTTGCTTAATCTAGATGGTACAACTACCCAGGACCCCACAATCATAGCTAACACCTTTAACAAAGCATTTACTGACCTAAGTGGAGTACTTCCCAGGTTTCCTACAACCCCAAGTGGCACAAATCTAAAAACAGGTTAAATTCCTGCTGGCCCTGTCCCACCTTTCTACTTTAAAATTATCTCCCAAGCCAAAACTAGAATGGGTGGTGATACGCTTGACCTCAAGCTCATTGCCCTCACCCTTGATGAGATGCTATCACCCCTTAGCAGAATTCTGAACCTCTTGCTAATCAACAGAAAATTCTACAGGTATGGAAAGCAGTGGTGGTCACCCTGTTTTTAAAAGTGGAGATAGAGCAAGTCACACCAATCACCATCCTATCTCTATTACCCCCAAAAGCACTGAAACATGTTTTCTATGACCAGCTTGTTGACCACCTTGACAAATATCAGGTCCAATGTCTGAAGCAGCATGGCTTCGCTAAACAGTGTGCCACCACTGCATTGGTGGAGTTCACAGGCTATATTCATGCTACGCTTGACCATGGGTGGGGTGACTTACATCGACCTCACTAAGGCCTTCGACAGGGTCAGTCAAGAACTGCTACTGAACCAACTAACCCACACAGAACTATCAACTGAATCAGTGGGTGGTTCAAGAGCTACCTCTGGGAGAAAGCAGGAAGTGAAAATCACTGATGCCTCTCTGATTGTCAGAATGTATGCACAAGGGTACCTCAATGATCAATCCTGGGTCTTCTGCTCTTTGCCTGTTCTTAAGACACCTCCTACTAGCATGGCAAGATAAGGTCCTGCTATATGCTGATGATGGTGCTCTTTCCAGTCACATGGACCCAGTAATGCTGGAAAAATGGCTGCAGCTAATTTCTCTGCAGTAGAGGCCTGGTTTCTCAATTCAAAGTTCTTGTTAAATTATAAAAGAAAACAAAAAAACAATGTTGTTTGCCTCCCCAACAACTGGCATAGATTCTATCAATTAAATATATTTAACAATAAAATGCCTCTCTAGAAATGGTCCAGAGCTTTAAATATTTAGGTGTCACCCTGACAGCTCCTTACATTCTCACAACACATTGACCAAGTAGCCAGCTATTCTGGCATAAGCACTGCCTTATGGATGAAGCAGAAAACTCTCTGTATCCAGTTCAGTCTTATCTGTGATTGATTATGTGCTGGTAGTTTATAGTGCTACAACCGATACAGCCCTTAAGAGAATAAAGCTGGCCTCAACAAAGCCTGTCAGCTTATACTAGATGCACTGTGCTAGAAAAGCGTGGCTACCCGTATTGGTTTAAAAGACCACTCAGCTTGGTCCTTAGTTAAAAATCTATTTATTCAAATGGAAACCTAGCAGCAGCACCTCCACACTCAACTTCAAATGTTTTCACGTCACCTGACGCTTTCTCAAGACATAGTCAAAAGATCACCTTGCACCCTTTTAAAACAGATAATTAAAGTGCCTGTGCACCAAAAAACATACAAATAGCAGTGGCCATATCAACTACAAGTCTAATAGTCAAATGACAAAAGATAAATACAAACAGCATGTAAAGCCATTGATCAAGTAATTCTGTTTCTCTTAACTTGTTACAGAGTATCATCTGCAGGCATATAAAATTCGCAATATATTGCTGAAAAATTGGAACTTGCTCTCCTGGAACCAAGATTAAAAATGAAGTTGTACATCCCCAAGAATGTTTTATAAGAGAAGAAGGAATGTAGTGGACCTGGTTACACAGAGTTTATATGTGGCACCTGCAGATACAGTTGGGACTACATTACCAGGTGGGACCTTTCAATGCGGACATTGTTCGTTTTGCTCTTGTGTGCAAACAGGGATGGCCTTTCAACTTCCCAACAACAGGTAGAACTTTTCACAGTCAACAATTTATTAACTGTTCAACTACGAGTATGATCAATTGGCTAGTTGTGAATGTCGTTTTATGTGGGAAAGAGGAAAAGGATATTTAAAATCGAATAGCTTGAACACCTAAGGAGCATCAAACATAAAGATAAACTAATACACTGGCCATACATGTTACAGAAAGGTCCGGGACATACATTGAAATTTCAAGGTTAGAAGTGAACCCTAATTATTAGAGGGGGTGATTTGGACAACAGATTATTGCAGGTTGAGAGCAAGTGGAAATATATTCTTAAAGCACATTGTGGACTGGGTTTAAATGTTATGTTTAGCTTAACTCCTTTTCTTAAAAGAGTTTGAAATATGAATTTTATTGTATATGATTTTAGTTTAACTTTGATGCAATATATACAGAGTGATGTTTTTGAATTCTTTGTAAATTCTCTGTTTAGGTATGTTCCTGCATATACTGTAAGTACTAGTTGGAAAACTTATTCCATTAATTTAGGACCTACTCCTTTCCTCCCCTCCTCCCTCTCCTTTTTCCCCTTTTAGCATAAAATACTTGCTGTTTGTATTTATCTTTGTCATTTGACTATTTATTAGACTTGTAGTTGTTATGATGCACTGCTATTTGTATGTTTTTTGGTACACTGGCACTTTAACTGTCTGTCTTTAAAGGGTGCAAGTTGATCTTCGATTATGTCTTGAGAAAGCATCAGGTGACGCGAAAACATTTGACGTTGAGTGTGGAGGTGCTGCTGCTATGTTTCCTTTCAATAAATGGATTTTAACTAAGGACCAAGCTTAGTGGTCTTTTACACTGATACCAAGTAACCACGCTTTTCTAGTACAGTGTTGGTTGTTTTTTGCTTACGGCTCTGGTTTGCATCTCATGTAGCCATCTCCAGTCACAAGTTATCCTAGATGCACCCGCCTTACACACACCTGTGATCTCTACTCCCAATCCGGGTGGCTAAATCTGCATTGCAGATACCAGTATCAGGTCTGCCTGCTAGCAAATAAGTCCACATTAGGGTTAACGCCCCTGGAATCCAGAGCCCTGTGACCCACCAACAATACCAGAACTACAAGATGTGCAAATAACCATTCATTAAAAGTCCCTTTCACCTGCACCTCCCAGGGCCAATGGTCTTTCGAGTACTTGGCACCCTATTGGCTAAACTCGCTTAGTGAAGACCTACCAGCAGAACCTAAACTCAGTCCATTTAAGGCTAAACTTCTTACACCTTGGAACACTTAGTAGATGTGGATGTAACCTCTAATCTGCTCAAGCCCATCTCAGACTCCCTCTACTTTTCCCATATTCTCTACTGCCTCACACTGCTATCTTTCTCTATCCTTCTCCACCCTCCTCCTCAACTCAACTTGTTACCCCTTGCCCTACCCTAACCGCCCACTTTCCCACCCAATCTCTACACTTCCAGCAACTTAGGACAAGGCCCACTGGCTGCTCCAATTTTCCCCACCAACTCTCCCTATGACCTCTCCTCATGAATCCTGCACTCCCACTGCACCAAGTCCCCATTGTAACCTGCTTCCTCCCATAGTATAGCATGCTCATGCTCACGCCTGTGGACCAATGGGCATACAGCCCTACTGATGGTGTCAGTCAGCGGGCGGCAGGGCAGCAGGTGGGTGGGGAGCTGCCACCTGCCGCTGACCGGGGAGCAGGGCAGTGGGGATCACTGGGCGGGTGGGGAGGGGTCCACTGGACCACCAGGGATATAGGATTTCATGTTTTATTTACTTAAACCCGCAATGGTAGACAGCGTCCACTGGACCACCAGGAATATAGGATTTTGTTCTTTATTTACTTAAGCCTGTGATCGGGCAGACAGTGGTCCACTGAACCACCAGGGATATAGGAATCATTTTATTTTTAACTGATGCCCACAATCAGGCATGGGTGGGTGCCACCACGGAGGGTGCAGCCGACTGGTGGCCACCCACAGGTGGTAGCTGCGTGTTGCACCCTGCAATATGGCAGATCACCTGTGGGTGGCCAGACCTTGCTCCTTTTTTCTTTGCTCAACTTTGTTCCCGCAAGGGGGGTTGCGACGGCTGGCTCAGCATATCCTGGGCCGAATATCGGGCTGTGCAGAGTATGGGTGGGCACGCCACCCCACCTGTGCCTGCATACATTACTGATGCGCCTGCAGACTCTAGATGTGCCAGTGCAATTCCCCATTTGAATTTCGCACCGGCACTCAGTGGTTGCCATGGTGCAACACTGTTGCGCCATGCACAACCCTTTTGATTATCTGGGCCACAACCTCCCGCCATAAGTGGAAAGCTGCATTTGACCAAGCATTAAGGAATCATGTGGTAGTGTAAGTCAGAGAATGCATCTACATGATCTTTCCTCTAAGAATGTCATTTGACGCCTTCTCCCAGTGCATGTTTAAGACAAACTCTGATCAGAGCCAAAATGGCTGCTAATTCATTACCCTGATAAAAGATATGTAATTATAGTATAGGCTGGGTTTGAATTTATTTGTTATATTATTGTGATATTAAAATTGAAGACTTGCATTACAATATCAAAAAGGGAACCTTAAAGGTCAAGATAATGTAGAAGCAGCTGCTGTTGGCTCTGGACATACAGAACACCCCTCCCACAATAGAGCTTCACATGGCACAGACACACACACAGACACGTGCGTGTGTGCACACAGACAGACACCCACAGGCACAGACTCACAGAAGTAGCCATTGCAAAGAGTTGTACACACACAAACAGCATTGGTTAAATTAGAGTTCTAGCAAGTAATATTTTATTGTAGTGCTGTGGAGGTCAGTAGAGAATATCTGCTAGTTGTATTGTGGGACTGTGGTAGGAGTTTGGGGTGCAGTGGTGTTGCGGATACCACTGGATACTAAGGATATTGGCAGGGACAGATTGGGGTGGTGTGGCAGTAGACACCCAGGAATAATGGTATTGGAGGATCAAGGAGGGATGGGGCAGTACTGGAGGCAGGGAAATCGATAGAGCAGGCAGTTTCATGATAGCTAAGCTAAGATGCAATATCTTGTGTTTAGTGAAGTCTTGCTTGTTTACCGATTTGTACAATGTATGTATCCACACTAGGCCAGCTGAGATGCAATATCTGGTTTTCTGTGGCATCCTGCTTGACCTATCTTTCTTTTTTTTATATATAGCTTTTTCCTCTTGGAGAAGGCAGGTGGGCTTATCCCCTTGTTTCCATTCCTTCCTGACTGCCGGTCACCATTACCAATCCCCATGCATCAGTTCCCAATGGATTCCCCTTGGCAGGGCCAGAGTGGGGAGGGCCATCCTTCCTCCCCAGAGCACAATCCAGATGTGCCCTGGGAACATCAGTCTGATGCTGGGAAAGAGCACACAGGACTTCATTTACCCCCAGCTGACTCCTCTTTTCTGTTTTTTTTCCCATCCCTTGCCATCTGACAAGACTGCGTATGTGGAGGCACACACAAAGCATGCTAGTGTGATGGGCCCTCCCTTTGTGCCACCCTAAGACTGCACTACTGCCAGGTCTCTACTGTGGCAGTCAAACTCCAGGTCAACAGACCGCCCTCACTGGGACAGGACAGCTCTCCTGGGATGCTCAGTCCTCTCCCACTCTTACTGACCCCTGGCAACCTGGGCTCACTCCTGAATCTGGGTCATCAGCATGCTAGCAGGTAAGGCGCTTAGCACCTCAGCCCTCCATGCCACTGGCCAGCCACTTTACTCATCTTTTAATAAATTTATCTAATATAGCTGAACTGTGATGATATATCTCATTTCAGTGGTGTTGCTAGTTTTATACATTTGCACACTGTATTTTGCCATGATACTACAGCTAAGATGCGCTTTCTCATTTTCAGTTCTGCTGTTACCCAGATTTACAGTGTATTTTTCCCAGAAAAGACATGCTGAGATGCAATATTGTCTTTTCAGTGGGGTTCTCCTGTGACACATTTTTAAGTCTTTTGTCTAGGTTAGAACATATGAGATTCAATACTGTATCTCATTTTCAATGTGGTTTTTCTGCTTTAAGTCATTTTTACAATGTATAGCTTGGTGGAGATGCAATATTTCATTTTGGTTGGTTCCTGTGTTTACACATTTTTCAATTTATTTTCTCAGGATAGAGTAACTGAAATGCAACATGTCATTTTCAATGGGATCCTGCTTTTACACATTTTTGAGAATATGGGATACTGAACGAATATTTCTGCTCAATATTCACAAAGGAAGAGGAGGGAGTTACCTAAACCAAACAAGAGAAACACTCTGAAAGCGAGATTGATACCCTCCATTTACAGAAGAAAGGGTTCTGAAAGAACTAATAAAATTGAAGGTGGACAAAGCAATGGGGCCTGATGGGATTCACCCAAGAATTCTAAAAGAACTAAGGGTAGAACAAATGACATCGCTGACTACTCTCTTTAACAAATCATGGAAGGATGGGGTGGTACCGAGGACTGGAGGAGGGCAGATGTGATTCCTCTTCACAAAGTGGGAGCAGGACAGAGGCAGAAAACTACAGACCAGTTAGTTTGACCTCAGTGGTAGGGAAAATGATGGAATCACTTCTGAAGGAAAGAATTGTTGAGTGCCTAGAGGCCAGTGGGGCACAGGACCCAAGGCAGCATAGATTCACGATGGGAAGGTCATGTCAGGCAGAATCTAATTGATTTCTTTGACTGGGTGACCAAAGTAGTAGACCAGGGAGGGGCTGTGGACATGGCCTACCTAGATTTTAGCAAGGCATTTGATACAGTCCCACACACAAGATTAATACACAAGATAGCCAGCCTTGGGTGTGTCTCAAGGTGGTAGCCTGGATAAAAATTGGCTAGACAACAGGATGCAAAGGGTAGTAGTAAATGGAGTACACAGTGAAGAAAGGAGAGTTACTAGCGGGTACTGAGGTTCAGTACTGGGACCAGTCCTTTTAATGTCTTTATAAGTGACATTGCAGAGGAACTGGAAGGAAAGTATGTCTGTGCAGATGACACAAAGATCTGCAACAGGGTTGATACACAAGATGGAGTGGAAAGGCTGAGAAGGGACTTGGCAAGTTTGGAGGAATGGTCAAATGTACAGCAGCTCAGATTCAATGCAAAGAAGTGCAAGGTAATGCACATGGGAAACAAAACCCAGGGAAGCTTACACAATGGGGGTGAGATACTGACAATGGTAAAATAGAAAGGGACCTGGGGGTAATTATATCAGATGACCTAAAGGTGGGCAAGCAATGGGAGAAGGCAGTAATTAAGGCTGGGGATACGGGATGCATAGGAAGAGGAATCAATTTTAGAAAACAGGAAGTTGTTATCCTCTGTACAGACAGTTGGTGAGACCCCATCTGGAGTACTGTGTTCAGTTCTGGAGACCCCATCTCCGCAAAGACATAGACAGAGTGGAGGCTGTCCAGAGGAGGGCAACAAAATGGTGCAGGGTCTGCACCAGAAGACATACGAAGAAAGATTAAAGGAGCTTAATATGTATACCCTTGAGGAAAGAAGGGAGAGGGACATGATAGAAACTTTCAAGTACCTCAAGGGAATCAACAAAGTCCAAGAGGGTAGCATCTTCCAGAAAAAGAGAAGTGCAAGAACAAGGGACACAATTTGAAGATAGAGGGGGACAGCTGAGAGGTAATATGAGGAAGTATTTTTTCACAGAGAGGGTTGTGGATGCATGGAACAGCCTCCCTGAGGAGGTCGTGGAGTCAAGAACAGTGGGGAATTCAAGAATGCATGGGGCAGGCACAAGGCAGTCCTAGTGGGGTAGGAGGAAGTAAGCTGTTGGTTATCTAGGATCTGCAGCTTATCTGTTAGGTAGGAAAATGGGCAGACTAGGTGGGCCAAGCGGTCCTTATCTGCCATCAAATTCTATGTTTCTATGTTTCTATTTACTCACGCTAGACATGCTGAGATACAGTGGGCCTGATTTAGAAAGACTTGCAGATGCCACAAGTCCCTGGTGCGCTGAACATGCAGTGCAGGAGGCTTGCTGTATTCCTGTGGTGCCAATCATGATTCCCTGTCAGTTGCCCAAATGCTGCAAGTTAGATCATCTCCCCAGTCTAACTTGTGCCATTTGGGATCCCTTTTATGGAGCTTGAGCCAAATATTTGGCACAAGCTGCTGTAAATCGTGGAAACTGTTGCAACTGCATCCAATATACTAAAACTGGGACATTTGTGTCAAAGCAGTTTGGTGCAGTTGTGCCAGACATTAGGGTTGATGCAACCAGTTGCTTTCACACAATTATAATAATTATACTGTGTGGTCTAAGTGAGGCAATTGAGGAATAAGACATCTGTTAGGTCATACCATACAAGAACACCAATGGTGCTTTAGCTTCCCACACTTACTGTATGACTGCAGCATCTCTGAATGCAGCCCTTGGGTTTGTCTGTGTGGAATGGGTTCCAGTTAGAGGTGGGGAAAGTTGTGAATTTTGCTTTCACAGAACTTTCACAGAAATTCAGAAATTTCCTGGAATTTTCTGAACTTTCACCATTGACGAGAGCGGAATCTTCCAAATGTATTTGGCAAATTTTCACCCTGTTCTGCAGAATGTTTTGGCAGAACTGCAAAATAATACACATGAACTGTGAAATAACAGTTCTGAGGAATTTTTCTGCAGTTTTATGAATTATTCCTCAGTACTTGTATAAAAAGGACAACATTTTTGTTGCGCTGGTAATGCCAACGGCATTGTGGTCGGCTATGTTCCTAAACAATGTAGTTTAGTATATGTTTACTATACAGTATATTTGCACAGATGAGGTTCCATACTGTATACTGTATGGTTCACCTGGTGAAAGCCATATGCTGTAACCACTAGGCTACTCTGTGGCATTTGCTTTATAAGCATGATGATATTGCTGTTAAAATAGCCAGTACAGTCTTGGGGAACATTTTACCAATTACACTGGTTACATTTGTTACCATGCAGTCACTATAGTAGAGCAGTTCTGCAACTGTTATAGCAACTTTTCTAGCTTAAGTTCATTACAGAAGTAACACACAGCTGAGTTCAGCTTTGCCAATATGAAGATTCACCAGCAAGTGTTTTTATACATATGGTATAAGAAATAATGGTTTGCTAGTCAGTAAACAGTTTACGTATATACAACCTGAAGTATAAAATGCTACATATTTTCAATGGAACAGACAATAAAATAGGAGAACACTGTCACATTTTATGAATTGGTCTTTTTTCTTTCTGCATTTAATTTAGGCATGTGTTTGAATGTCAGTGAATCCCTGATGAATTTGGTTAATGTTTTGAAGAACAAACAGTAAAAATACAATAACATTTCACTTTAACCACAGATGAAACAATGTTTTGGTACCAGAAACATGACCAACATACTCAGAAATATTTACCACAGTCTCATAAGAATAAAACAGAGGGTCCTTTACACTTACACTGGATCAAGCTCAGAGTTTGTACTTACTAACAGTTGAGAAAGGAAACTGATGGACAAATTGTTGTCCCTCTGTGCAAAGGCAACACAGTGATAAAACAGCACTGCATATGTGCAATATCTCACAACACAGATAATCTTCCATGCAAAGGACTTGGCGACTTGGCAGTGTGTGTGTGTGAGGGTGGAGGGGTCTAGAAGTCACCTAGGGACCACCACGGCAGAAAATAGTGCAACGGGGAAGGGAAAAAATGAAACACATTTTGAGAATGGGAAGATGCAGGTAGATTTGAAGAAAGCTGTGCTTCGATTCCACTCTCTCATAACAACACAGTTGTGCTGTATTAGGAATTCTGGTGACAGACCCATTCTTCAGATAGCAATACGTCAGCACAGCATTATGATGCAATACAGCCATTAAAAGGTCAAAAATGGCAATGAGAGACTACTGTATTTCCCATGTTGCATGATTGTTTTTAGTCTACTTGCAGCTTTTTGTGGATTTTCAAGAACATTTTAAAACTCTGAAAATTGCAATCTCACATGAAACTTATATGATGCAAACTTGTTGTAGTTGAAGGCAGAGAAATATCAACTTTGCATAACTCTAAAAAACAAGGCTGCCTTGCATATGCAGTATATGCCTTGAATCCATTTTTATGATCAAGCAGACCTGTGCATCTAGTAGAAATATAGAAACTTGATGGCAGAAATGGCTCTACCAGTCTGCCCAAACCCCATCTGTCCTTTTATCTTGCTCCTTCCCTCCATGCAATTTTTGCCTTTATTTAGCCCCATGTAGTTATCCCAAGCCCTCTGGAATTTGCTCACTGAGTCTATCCCCACCACCCCTTCTGGTAGCCTATTCCAAGGACCCACCACTCTCAGTGAAGAACTTACTCCTTACATTTCCTCCAAATCTGCCCCTCCAGCCTGAATGTATGTCCCTCGTTGATTTTTCACTCATCCTGAATATCCTGCCCTCCTCACCTTGTTTATTCCTTCAAATATTTGAAGGTTTCAACCATATCCCACTTTCCCTCCTCATCTCCAGCATGTATAGGTTTAGTTCCTCTAACCATTCCTCTTATGTCCTACTGTGCAGCGATGACCCATCTTGGTTGCCTTCTCTGAACCCTTTCCAACCTGTCTCTGTCCCTTGCAAGTGTGGTCTCCAGAACTGGACCCTATATTCTAGATGAGGTCAGACAATAGTTTTGTATAAAGGCATTATCACCGCTTTCCTCCTGCTTGTAAAGCCCCTCCTCTGCATGCCAACATTTTGTTCACTTTCCCTATTACCTTATTGCATTGATTCACCACCTTCAGATTATCCAAAATGGTGATCCCCAGGTCCCTCTCCTGCTCTGTCCCTCTAGTTCCCCCGCCAGTATTTTGCCTTGGGTTCCTACTCCCTATGTGTATAATGTTGTATTTTTTGCATTGAATTGCAATTGCCGCTTCGACCACTCCCCTGCCTCACTAGATCCTCCTCATCTTTTCCACCCTCCCATTGTGTTCACCCTGTTCCAGATCTTTGTGCCATCTGCAAACAGACACACCTTCCCATTCAGGCCTTCCAAGATGTCCCCAGTGTATATGTTGAATTGTATGGGTCCCAATGCTGACCCTTGAGGTACCCTACTCATCAGCCTTCCTTCTATGGAGGGCATGCCGCTTATCACCACCCTCTGCATTCTACACTCCAGCCAATTTTCCACCCAGTCTACTAGTTTGCTCCCCACCCCTAAGCTACCCAACTTGTTTATTAGCCTCCTGTGAGGGATGGTGTTGAAGGCCTTTCTGAAGTCCAAATATGCCACATCCACCACCCCTACCTGATCACATATCTCTGTTACTCCCTCAAAGAATTCAATAAGATTGGTCTGACACGACATACCCTTTGTGATCTCATGATGCTTTTGTTCTATGAGTCCCTCCTCCCACAGGTATTGTGCTAGTCTTTCCTTTATAAGTGCCTCCATCAGCTTACCCACCACAGAAGTGAGGCTGACTGGGTGATAGATTCCTGGTTCTTCCTTTCCTCCTCTTGTGCAAAGTCACCACATCAGCCTTTTTCAATCCCCAGAACCCTCCCTATGTTTAGAGACAGATTAAATAACTTTGTAAGAGGTGTCACTAGCTCCTCCTCAACTCCTTGATCACCCTAAGGTGGATTTTGTCAGGACCCATTGCCCTATCTATACACATTTTTCTTAACTTCTCCAACACCCTACCCTCTGAAAGGGGCTTGTGTCCATTTCATTACCCACCCTTTCCCTGTTGCTTTGTTTTGGCCCCTTTCCTACTTCCTCAATTGTGAAAACTGAGTTAAAGTATCTGTTCAGCAGGTTTGCTTTCTCCTCATCTCACTCTATCAGAGCTCCCACTCTCATCTTAGTCTCATAATCCCCTGCTTGCTTTTCCCACATTCACTTACAAACCGGAAAATGTCTTATCTCCTTTTTGGCCTCCCTCGCTATTTTCTCCTCCATGTTCACTTTAGCTCTCCTGACTATTTTCACCACTTTCTTTAACTTCTCCTTGTAAAGTTTCCTATCCACCATTCCCTGTGAAGTTTTGTATAGTAGGTCCTGAATGCATTCTTTTTCCTGATTGCTGTCCTCACCTCTGAAGTAAACCATAATGGTTTCCTCTGCCTTTGCATTTGCTCACTATCTTGATGCATTGCTCTGTTGCCATTGAATTCCCCTTTTATTGCTCCCCAGAGTTCCTTAACTCCCTCTAGGTTCTCTTTCCCTACTAATTCCTTTTTGAAAATGACTTTCCTTTGTCTAAAATCCACTTTCCTGAAGTCCAGAATCCTAGTGGTTGACCTATACTTATCTGACCCAGTCCAAAGCCAAAATCTGACCATCCTATTGTCACTATCTCTCAGATTTTCTCTGACCTCCACCTGCTCAACATTATCCCCATTGATCATTACCAAGTTGAGTATGGCCTCTTCCTAGTTGGTTCACTGATCAGCTGATGAATAAATGCTTCCTATACTGACTCCAATAGCACACTGCTCCTTTCAGAAGTTGCTGTTGGGATTTCCCAGTTCACATTGGGAGGATTTAGATCTCCTACCACTATAATTTCTCCTTTTCTGGCCATTCTTTGTATTTCCTTAGCTAGCTCCCTATCAACCTCCTCTCCTGGTTTGGTGGCCTGTATGCCACCTCTATCCTTACTACCCCCAGTCCTCTTACCAATCATGGCTCAGAGGATCTCAGCTGATCCCTGTCCTTCCCACTCACTGTTGCTCTTATCCCATCCCTACGTATAGGGCAGCCCAGTCCTCCTTTTCCTCTCCTGTCCCTCTTATATAGACTATACCCTGGTAATTCCACTTCCCAACTGTGATTATCAGTCCACCAGTATTTGAACACCTTATGGTTTAGTGATGGAGAGCTGTGAAATGACAAAATATCAGCCTAACTGTGTGCACTACCAAACAATTTTTTTTTGCTGTGTTTTCATAGTGATGGGGACCTATTTATGTAATCTTGCAACAGATTCTCTTGCACCAAATTTTGTATGCAAGTTGGCCTGCATCCATTTTCAACAATATAAATTGGGTTAATTGTAGGAAAGTTGACATAGGGTAAAACAATCAGAATAAATCTTTATGCAACTCATGTTCAAATTAAAAAAAGGGTATCCTGATGTACAGTTTATTCCTGAACCTTTGGCAAAAGCAGGCAATGAATACTGAAACTGATATGGCCTTAAATCTTTACACTTTACATAAAAATAGATATTTTTCTTTTGTTTTCTGTATGATACAGTGTTAGTAGTTAATTGCAAGTTATCTCATGACATCTTCTGGTGATACTGAGAAAAAAACAACTCTGGGACTACCTGTGCTGTTGGCAGGTAGCAGAGGATCCTGCTGACTAAAAATTAGCTGCCTAACTACCCTGATATTTGGTTGCCCATAGTTTTGTGGTCAAACATTTTGTTCTATGGATATCCATGGTCATCTCACTCTGTCACTAATCTTTGTCTTGAACTCCATCATAATTTTCCCATGATTTAAGGACACGATTGTTGATAGCTGATGGACTTAAACCAGTGCCTGAGAAAACACACACTCAAGGGAGACTAAATTGAGGAACTAAATCCATTTTAGTATAATAAATAAAGGTAAAAATACAAAATAAAATGTTTTCAGTATATCATGGATGGGAACCAGGTTAGGATATTATTGTAGTTATCAAATGAGTAGTTCCATCATTCATGCTACTGGTGTTATTGATTGTAAAACAGTGTAAAATATTTTCAGTTGCCAATTTTGCCTAGTTTTAAGATGAATCCATTAAAGGAACATTATCAACCCCCTTTGGCCTCAAAGTATCTTTAATTTAAACCACACGTTATAATTTGACACATTCTGTAGAGACTGCTGATGTAGCTGGTAGTTTGAGTCTAATTACTTTCTTCTTTCTGAAAGTAAAAACAGATTTGTCACCACACTGCTGTTACCATACAAAACCATATTTGCTTACAGTTCTTAATTCACAGTGCACCTTTCCTGAACTTTGAAAACCTCAACAGAGTTAAACCATTATGATGCAGTGGAAGAAGAAGAGACAATTACATCATGAATGGTTGTGCTGTGTGGAGGTGTTCCTAATGTCAAGATATATGCTATAAGAGTAGATAAAGGATTGGAAACAAAACAAGTTTGGGTATAATTACACCATTAGCAAACATTTCAGTTATACTAGAAATAAAGTAGATAAAACAAATAGCAACATCAATTAATTTTAGAGAAGGTAGGCAATCATACAATGTAGCTTTTCAATTAGAAATAATATGACACAAAGAGGGCTGACAGTGTCCCTTTAAGCCTTTACAAGGGTGTATCTAATTTGAACACCTCAGGTTTGATGATTAGATTAAAATATATGAATTGATTGATTGATTTTAGTTACTGCCATCTCTTATTCCTGATCCTTGCAATAAATGACAGCTGTATAGTATATTTCTTTTGATTTTATAAAATAAAACCCATCACTCAAAATATATAAAAATTGAAGTTAGGCTAGTGGCTGGTGGGACTGTCCACTAGGCATGGTAAAATCCCAGATCTGCTTCTAAAGGACAGAGCTGTTGGAGTGGACTGGAAGACAAATGTGTGGGAGTTCCAGAGGAAAGGGAGTCCTCAATAGAGCATGGCTTGGCCAGCAGCCAAGCAACATCAAGGAGTATGAAAGGAAGGAGTGATAATATGCACAACAGAAGGGATATACATGAGGAGAGAGGATAGATAGTCAGAAAGTCATTTGGTCCAGTATTTGAAAGTCAGAAGGCAGGGTATCTGAACTGTGGTCTGTCAAAGCAAGGTCAGCTCATTTTGGAGTATGTGTCACCATGGTGTGAGCAGGACAGCAGTTTAAAGCAAAACAGTAAAAGTATGAAAGAGGATGTCCAACCTGGTTAGTGAGGAATTGAGAGCCTCATCACATACACTATTTCCATAGTTGAAGAAAGAATCATGTGGACAATGTCTCATCTGGTAAATATGCTGAGGCAAAATTTGCTACAGTGGAGTGCACTGAGCTTAGGAGGAGTTTGAAGGAGATGTGGTGAAGTGGGTGGAGAAATCAAAAGACTGGTCTAGCAATACTCCAAAGTAAATAAAAGATGTGACATGACCTGGAGAGGAGCCATCAATGGACATAAACCTGAACTGGGAGGTGAGTTTTTCTTTCTCAAGTTTGGAACAAAAATGTTATGGGCATGTTTTCTCAGCATTCAGGGTCAGTTGGTTTACATACAAATATAGCAAACATGATGGCAGAAAATGTCCCTGGTCCTCAAATGTGACTAACATGCTTACCCATTCATTTAGTACAACCACTTCCGAATGCCATCTAGATCAGGCTGAATTTGACTTTTAAGCAAACAAATGACAGGACCAATGATATTAACACCAAGTCATCCTCATACATGTGGATATAGGAAGAGATGTAGGCAGTGGGCAGGTCCTGCAGAAAAATGAAGAACAGTATGGGTCAAAAGACTGGCTCATAGGAACCTCCATATTAATTGGGAAGGGAAGGAAGGTAGACTGACACACCTACAGTACAGGTATAGAGTGTTCAAAGTTGGACAGATACTGAAACAAGCTGGGAGGTTGTAAGCTCTGGAAACCCTGTTGTGGGTAGCTTATTCAGGGTTTTGGAGACCATGTTAAAGGCTTTGAGGAGATCAGTGAACATGACCAAGGTGAGGAACCCTGCTCCATCTCAGACATGATGCAATCAGCCTAAGAAGGAGATGACAGTGGATTGGTTACACCACAAACTAGACTGGATGGGACTGAGAAAAATAGAGATGGATAGAAAAGAAGAGAACGGGAGTGAAAACTGTTTTTGAATGTTTGTAAGGGTGAAGGGTGGGGTGTGGGGATAGACCAGGTGTTTACTGGAGCCACGGTGTCACCTCCCTTATGTAAAGGGATAATGTACACTGCTTTTCAGGCCTGAGACACTGTAAGCAGAAAACAGAGAGGTTCAGGAAGACAGTGAAAGGTGTGCAGTGAAAATGGCAGCAAGGAATGAGATTACCAGGTTCAAGCTATCAGGACTGCTCATATTAGCAGGATTGAGGCCAGGAAGGGCCTTGAAGGTGTCAGTGGGAGACATTAGGAGAAGACAAATACAAAGAGAGCACTGGGAGAGGAGGAAAAGGAGAGTTGCATTAATCAGACTCCAAATAATCATTATTTAAACATTTACTAGGCCATTTTCCACCCAAGGCTGGCAGCAGGGTCCACACCACTGAAAATTACTAAAATCACATTTTTGGCTTGTATTGTGAAAAATGGTACACATATAAAAAGAAACATGCAAACCATCAAAATGCAATTTGATATTTCTAGAACTGAACAAAAATGTCTGCAAATTAAGGTTTTGGGAGCCAGCTTAATGCTGTTCCAGTCCCTGTAAATGCTTATTTCCTGAAGTTTGTATAGGTTTATTGGCCAGCACTAATGTTTTAGTATTAATTAAGATAGTCAGGTCTGTTTCCAGCTGGGGTTTAACAGGTTTAAATTACCCCTCTTTTTTTAGTATGTTGTTTTTGTATTACTGGACCTGCCAGCAGAGTACTGCGTTTGACCAGCCCCTTCCCATCTTTCAAACGTAACTCTCCCATCATGATCAGCCAAACAGCATGAATCTGGACATCAACATGAACTCGCAGCTGCAGCTCAACTATCTGATGCATGCCACAGTCAGGCAAGGGTGACATGACAGCAACTGGGAGTGTGGAGGCAAAGCAGCAGCATGAAGTTAGTGGAGATTGGTCTTGCAGGATGAGTTAAGGAAGGTACACCAGTATCATGTAAAGGAAGAAAATTCAGGGTAGGAGGCACTCAGTGGGGAGGGAGGCAGGGGTACCCGGGACTGCTATCTCACTTGGGGATTATTGATCTTGGCATCTTCCAGTGGAGGAAGGCACACCAGTAGCAGGTAAAGGAGGAAAACTACAGGGTAGCAGGCACTCAGCAGGGAGGAGAGAGGGGTACCAGAGACTGCTATCTCACTTAGAGTCTGCTCACTCTGGACATAGCAGCTGCAGCTTCCTGGAAAACCTGGATAGCGGGTAGCTGACATTAGTGCTGACTGGAGTGTTTAATATTGGTTATAAATGGTATACCATGTATTTTGATATTCTGTATTTCTAGGATTGATTTTCTGCTTTCTCTCTCTTGTAATCTTTTCTGTGGCCAGTAATCATGATTGCAAAACTTCGACCCATGACAACTGTGAGGGAATCATGGCGCCAATACCTTTGCATAACCAATGGTTCCCCATCCCAGTGGTGCCCTGAGTTAGAATCCTAAATAAGGCAGCAGAAGCCCTCCACAAAAAAAACTTAATTTCCAAACTGGTCACGTTTATGAATACAGCGCCTTGTCACAGGACTCTGTTCCGTAGTCATGATTATGACATGGAACTGGACAGGTCACTAGTAACCCTAGTGGACAAGTGACCAGTTCACAGTTATTTAAGTTAAATAAAACAATGAAGTAAACACTGTCTGGCATTGATGTTTAAATATTGGTTGCATACACAGTAGAAATGGAGTTTAGCCTGCCCTTTCAAAATGCAGCAATCTACTAATCTGAACGTCCAGAATGTACATTTTTTCTGGGGATTGACCCCAGATTTCCTGCTTAAAATCAGATTCCATCTGGAAAAATCAAATCATGGCAATGGGCCTGCTCTCAGTCAGTCCCAGCTGCAGATTCTAGGCACCTGAGGCCAGCCAGAGATTAATATGTTTTCCTGGAGTCAGGTTAGGGGAGACCTAACAGAACTGTACTTTATCTTCAACACTAGCCCCAAAATGCACCACAGAGCATCTAAAATCCCTGAGCTCCTGGGAGCCTACTGACCACTAGACCCCTGGCTTTTACAAAAAAATGTTCCTGTACTACATGCACAACATAACTGTGCCACTCACTAAAAGACTTGGCAATGGGCCTAATCGTTATGTGGTTCATTATCACAAATCTGGGCAGGAATTTAAAAAAATCTGCAAGGGACATCAAAAATAGGTCCTGTCTTTTATTGTATTCACACATTGATAGACGTAATTCAGTTTATATCAAATCTTTAACATTATGGGACAGAGCCAAACAGTTGACCTTCATAAGGCAGAGCTTTTTAGCTGAGCTATATAGAATCTTAAAATATCACTCAAAGCTGCTACTGCTTAATTTATGAAGTAGATTAGCTCACCTTCAGAAATACAAAGATTAGCATCTGAGAACCATGTTCAATTATCAAGGAGCTGTGTTTCTTTCTTTTTATTTTTCTTGTCTTCTACCCTGACATCAGGAAACCATGATTGTACCCATATGGCATGAAATGGGCAGTGTGGTCTAGTGGCTAGAGCACCATCTTCTGGAACAGCACATCACAGGTTAAAAGTAAACCCAACTAGAGACCAAATACTTACTGTGTGACCTTGGGCAAATCCAATTAACCTTCCAGTTGCTTCAGTCCACTGAACTGTGAAAATGGTAAATGCAACTCCAGTCTCAGCAGGGCTAAAATGGTTAAAAGCATTATAAAACAAGAAAATACATGTTGTTAGCAGTCACCTTTATGGACACTTCCAAAGCTACTTCATGATATTGTGTGTTATGTGAATGCCACACAGCCTGTCCTCCCTCTTATAGAGCTGAACCTCTCACTTTCATAATACCACAGCTCAAAGCCCAGTGGGGATTCCAACTATGGATTCAGGGCACTTACAGGAACCGGCCCTCCCAGACATCATTTGTCCAGCCCTGTTGTTTTAAACTCATCTTTATTAAAATTGTACTTGGTTACACAGGTTTAACACAACATTTGTTCATAAAAGACACAGTGTGTAACAGCAGGGAAACAATACTATGCATGTAAGGTATCCCACGAACAAGGAATCTAAGTTCTCTAAAAAGGTGGTTCATCGTCTGTACTCTGTAGTTCATGACATCTTCTTAGCTATATCACTTTTACTTCTATACTGAACTGTTCAACCAGGTAGTATTGATAAGAAAGAAGAAAAAGAAAAAGTAAACCACACAATGTTTAATATAGGCCAACTAGGCTAAACAAAACACAACACACTACCCATATTGAAATGTTAAATACTCTCTGATAGAAATCTTGGTGAGTGACTTACTAAAGTTTATAGTCCTGACAGGATCAGGAGATGAAGCTGAGCCACAGGCATGTATTTGAGCCAACTTAATCCACTAACCCCTTATCCTTGGGATGTTGATACGCATCTTGAGTTCCACCTAGCCCAGAGATCTGTATGTTTTCTGACAGTCTTAATTTGGCTGTAATCTCTTCCGTCCTTTGTATATTATTAATCTTTTAACTCATGAGTCAATGGAAGCGGCCACAGGTTTGAGCCAGTTGGAAGTGATCTCTTTTGAGCTGCAGTGCACAAATATCAGAAGCAGGCCCGTTGTTTATCATCACCAGTTTCAGTAACCTTGATTCCTAAGATAAGATACTTAAAATCCTAGGGAATATTAGTTCCACAGGCCCTGGTCAGCTCCTGTATCCTCAACCAGAAAGCAGTGATCTTAAGGAAGGCCAAGAAAATATGGTGGTGTGTTCCTATTTGTGCACATCCCTTTAGCACAGGTTCAGTTGATCTGCTTAAAATAGCAAGTGACGGTTGGGGGATGGAATTTACTTGTGTTTTTGCAGCAACAAATTTTACAGATCTTAAGAACATTACTTCAGTTTATTTTACCAGAACAAAATATTGGCATACATATTATCACTACAGATTATCCTCAATACACATCACTAAGAGTTCCTAATCAGTGGACTCCTTCCAGTTATGCTCTTTGAGAAAAGTGTTACTTTTTCATAAGACCCACTGTAGTGAAACTGAGTTTCTGCCTCCCTGCCACATGGCAGTTGGCATTCTGAAAACACTGCCCCACCTTGGGCACAAGCATAATCTGCTTCTGCTGCATTGCCAACATACTTTACTTTACATACATTTTGTTCCCTTGACTAATTCACTGAAGAAGAACTTTACAAAAAAAAAAAATTTTGGCTTAAACAAATTCATTGGTTCTTAATGAAAATAAAACTAAAATTATAGTCTTGTTAATGTTAGAGAAACAAATTATTTGGCTTCTCCTCTAGTGATTATAACACTGAACAAAATTGTTGCAAAATATGTTAATTCTTTTAAATATCTGAGCTTGATATTGGCAAGTCAAATGTCTTTTATTATTCATATTGTTCTCTGTTAAAGCTGACATATGTGAGGACTTGATGTAGAGCAGTGTTTAGGTCTTCTGTCCTGAATAAATAACTGCTTTATCTTTAAATCATGTCAAGTTGCAGCTGAAGGAGTAATCATTTCCTTATCGACTAAGGCTTATGTATCTATTCTGCTGCTTTATGTTCATCTTTTTCCAGGCTTTCTATTTTATATAGTTCTACACGTAAGTTTGTACTTGAGTGTAAATGTAACACTCATTATTTTGATGTGTATGCCAGACTCACCTGGATGTCCACAGAGAATAATGATTTTATTAACATGACAAATATGTGGAAAATAATAATGAAAGACTGTCCAACTTCCTTTGCTAACATGTTTTCAGTAGTTTCAACAGATTACCAATCTTGATCTCACAACATACAGTAGTTTGGCCTTACCTCTCAAACAAATCATATTTGGTCAGAGTGCCTACCATTGTCCCTGACCCCTCCCAGGAATGATGGACACTACAAGTTATTTCATTTTTGGTTGCTCATTGGCAATATTTATTTTGGCACAAAAATTATTTATATCATCCATGTCAATACTTGATCTCCATACATAAAATTTATTCAAATTTTTCCTAGTTCTGGCCCCTTCCCTCTTCTGGCTGTTCTTCCATCTTGCCTTTCAGGGCACGGATACTGTGAATCCAGTCCTCTTCTCCACCAGAACCAGGCTGGTTCCACCTACCGAGCCTTTGCCCTCCAGGCCCAGACACTTCTGAATCCAGTGCCTGGACCTATCCCTCCCAGCTTTTAATACCACATCTGGGTTCCTTGTCCCCAGCCTGTATACCCTACCCCTACCCCTTTCCCTTCCCCAGCTCCTCCTTTTCCTTCTTCCACACATCTCCCACTTGTCATTGGGCCTTGCCCCAACCTCCCTAGGGGCTATGACCCAGCCCCTGGCCTATAGCTGCCTACCCACAGCTAACCACACTGGCCCCTGCCCAGGACCCTGGGTACACACTGTGCCCATTACCTATCTCAGTGTCAACCTTGCCCCCATCACCTTCCTTAATAAGGGTAGGTGGGTGGGAAAATTCCCAACAAAGATGTAATCCTGAAGGTGTCCTGGCCTGATATACTGCACAGAACCCCTGCTCAGGACCCCTGAGGCTCCGCCCCCAGCCAATCCCTGGGGCTCCGGCATCACTTTGTCATATTACCCTTCCCTGGCTTGATGATGTCACTAGCCCCTCCTTCCACCTGATCCTTCTCACCCCTACCCCTTCCCCTTCATGCTCCTTCCTGGCAGGGGTCATCAGACAACCTGGCCTGCATTTAAGTGGAAGCCCCATTATCAGGCTAGCTAAAATTGCACACTCCTGCTTTTTCATATGATTTGTGCTACAATGTATGATTGTTGTAAGTGTATGTGTATGTGTTACTTGTTGTTATTATCTGCTTGTGAATGTTTCAATTGATTTTTACATATATACATTTTGTTTGTATCTATATGTCTCCAGGTCTCTCATGAAAATGGGTAGTCAGGCTTTTGGGGTTCTTACCCAGGTTAACACATATTTGAAATAAACAAAATTGTAAAAACAAAAGCCACTACAGGTTACTGTTTTGTGTTTTGGCAAATCCTTCTGAAATAAAAATGGCTAAAAGAGCTCAATAGAAAAATTACAGAAGCAGGAACATAACATGGGCAATTAACTAACTAGCTTATTCTTTAAGGCATCTGGAGTCAACATTGGGACCTACATACAGCAGACCAGGGGCCAGATATTCAAATGATTGCACCAGCACAAAACCGTTTGTCTGTGCAAATAAGGAACAAAATCTAGGGTCTTTGTGGAAAGAAATCAGAAGCCAAGCAGGCAGTGTGCTTCTGCAGTCAAGAAAACAAATGCAATGCTGGGATACAGTAGAAAGGGTAAGGAGATATGTCAGGGAGAAGATAATTCCCTGTACAAGGCTTGGTTAGACATTACTTTAGGTACTGCATCCAGTTCTGGTAGCAGTAGCACAGAAAACAACATTAAAGAGATCAACTGAGTTGAGTGTGTGGAATTTCAAATTCTGTTTACAGTGAAAGTCCATATTATTTCAGAAATTGAACCTAATTTTTGGAACTCTGTGAGAAACAGAATTTTGAAATTTTGAAAGTTGAATACTAACTGAGGCATTGTATTTCACAGTTTATGTAAATATAGACTCATTTACCACAAACCATGGAATATTATTCCAGAGCTTATTTACTCTGTTGTGTACAGGCATGCTTTTGAAATTCAGCAGAATTAAAAACATTCCAAAGGGGTTGACAGGGTGGCATATACAGAGATTTTGGGTTAGTGAGCACAAAAACTAGAGGGCATGCACTAAAACTGAGCTGGGCAACATAGGGGAAACATTAAACAGCATTACTTCACACATAGGGCAGTTAACATGTGGAATATTTTACCCAATTAGGTTTCTAAGCAAGCACTGCTCAGGCTTTCAAAACAGGGATAGAACAATTCCTGAGTGAGAATGGCATTGACAGTAGCACAACATAAATAG
Source organism: Neoceratodus forsteri (assembly GCA_016271365.2). Taxonomy (NCBI): domain Eukaryota; kingdom Metazoa; phylum Chordata; order Ceratodontiformes; family Ceratodontidae; genus Neoceratodus; species Neoceratodus forsteri. The sequence continues at coordinate 1,528,711,227 of CM028131.1, forward strand.
ATATAAGATTCCAACTAGTAAGCTTGGACCTGTGTCCATACTCAAATCATACATAGCCAGTGTTGTGTGGTGGGCTGGATGGACAAGATGGACTAATTTCCTTCTGTCATCACAATACTATACAGAATAATACTGTATGATAATTTTGCAAAGCTTGCTGTAGATGCTGTCCAGTGAACAGTAGAGTGTGCAGTACAGAATTCCATGTACCACCATAGTTGAGAGTAGGTGTAAGGAAATATGACACAGTTCTAACCTATAAAATAGCAATATAATTAATAATAGCTCTGTTCTTTTGATGAACTAAAATGTGCATCAATGTTTGATGACTCTAACAAAAGTGATCATTGTAGAATGTGTGCTGCTACAAACCAGCATATTAGCACTCTGTTTCTTTCTTTCCTCCTCCCTCATCCGTCTTCTACAAACAATGACTAAGCTATTCTCTGTGGCATAGAATTACACATCGTACAGTCATAATCAGCTAGCAGTGTGATTCTGTTATGTAACTGTGGGTCATTATTTCTGTCTATCTGATTGTTTCAAAATGTAAATAACAAATAGATTTAAAAAAAAATGCTAGTAACTTGATTTTGTGTAATGACATCTCGACCCTGGATCATATCTCTCTCTCTTTCTCTGTCTCTGCCTCTCCCTCACCATCTCAGCTATAGTATCATGGAGTTTTCGTTTCTGTTACATCCTGTACATGCCACTGCAAACATGAAATTGACAAATGAGAAAGAGGACTAAATTATTTCTTGCAGCAGAGTACTGTCAAAACCAGCTGTGACTTTGGCAGTGTGAGCCAGCCTAATGATCCTGAGATACTTTTGTTGCTGTAGTTCTTCTCATCTCTTCCTGGCATGGTTGGTGGGGGAGGCAAATCACTTGCTGCAAGTTACCTGCATGGCACATATAGGCCTACAATTCACTTTCTATCAGATGAGTAACTCTCTGACATGGTGCATTGGAGACTCACTGGCAGAACCTTATGTTAAAGAATTCAAACTTCTAGCCTCACAGAAATAGCATTAGTTTGTGCAAGGAACATTTAGGATAGCAAGGGAGGTGAATAAGATGGCCATGATGCAATTAAAGTTATAAGATGTCAAAATAATTTAAAAGGTTCTTATAACGTAATAGAATGAGCTGACAACCAAAACAGAAAAAGTAGCAAAACATATTTTTTATAATGGTGAATTATTAAGTGGGAACAACGTAGAAGACTTTTTTAGTGGTTTATAATTGTATTGAACTTATAATTTATACTATTTGCTGCATCTAATTGGTATGTGAAAGCTAAATGAATGCATTGGCAATATATTTTTGTTGCTAGTTTTCAGACAACAGTGACCATCATTACTGAATCATACTAGGTAAAAAAATAGTTTAGCTTTTGCCCACGTCCACAAACACTATTTTCAAACAAATCAGACAGATACTGGAGGTGCTACAGTCAGGTGGGTAACCCATATCACATTTTCTGGGCATGCCCTCAGCTAGAACATTTTGGATAGAGATGCTTTATCTTCTGAATCGAGCTTTCCCGTTACTGTACCTAAAACTTTTAACATCCTCATACTTGAGTACATACCCACAAGAGGTATAGAAAATGAATGCTATATATATATATATAGGATAATCCCTGCAGCGGCCCTAAGGCCATCAGTAGCACAGATGAATAGACCCTGGATGACATCCTAGAACTGGATAACCCTTGTCCACATGGATCCACTCAAGCACATTAGCCAACAGACTGTTACACTTTAGTGGACTTATTTCTTAGTGCAGGTCTATTCATATCATACTGATATATACCCTCAGCACAAACATACAAACATAGAAACATAGAATTTGACAGCAGATAAGCACCACTTGGCCCACCTAGTCTGCCCATTTTCCTACCTAACAGATAAGCTGCAGATCCTAGTTAACCAACAGCTTACTTCCTCCTACTCCCACTAGGACTGCCTTATGTCTGTCCCATGCATTTTGAATTCCCCACTGTTCTTTACTCCATGATTTCCTCAGGAGCTGTTCCATGCATCCACAACCCTCTCTGTGAAAAAATACTTCCTCACATTACCTCTGAGCCGCCTCCCGTCTTCAAATTGTGCCTTGTTCTTGCACTCTCTTTCTGAAAGATGCCACCCTCTTGGGCTTTGTTGATTCCTTGAGGTACTTAAAAGTTTCTATCATGTCCACTCTCTCCTCATTTCCTCAAGGGTATACATATTAAGCTCCTTTAGTCTTTCTTTGTATGTCTTCTGGTGCAGACCCTGCACCATTTGATTGCCCTCCTCTGGACAGCCTCCACTCTGTTCTATGTCTTTGGAGAAGGGATCTCCAGAACTGCACACAGTACTCCAGATGCGGTCTCACCAACTGTCTGTACAGAGGGATAACAACTTCTTGTTTTCTACTATTGATGCCTCTCCTATGCATCCCAATATTCCCCCAGCCTTCCTTACTGCCTTCTCACATTGCTTGCCCACCTTAAGGTCATCTGATATAATTACCCCAGGTCCCTTTCCATTTTACTGTTGTCAGTATCTCACCATCCATTGTGTACTCTTCCTTGGGTTTTGTTTCCCAGGTGCGTTACCTTGCACTTCTTTGCATTGAATCTGAGCTGCCATACATTTGACCATTCCTCCAACCATGCCAGGTTCCTTCTCATCCTTTCCACTCCATTTTGTGTATCAGCCCTATTGCAGATCTTTGTGTCGTCTGCAAGAGACATACTTTTCCTTCCAGTTCCTCTGCAATGTCACTTATAAAGACATTAAAAGGACCGGTCCCAGTACTGAACCCTGCGGTACCCCACTAGTAACCCTCCTTTCTTCACTGTGGACTCCATTTACTACTACCCTTTGTTTCCTGTTGTCTAGCCAATTTTTATCCAGGCTACCACCTTGGGACACACTCCAAAGCTGGCTAGCTTGTGTAATCTTTTGTGTGGGACTGTATCAAATGCTTTGCTAAAATCTAGGTAGACCATGTCCACAGCCCCTCCCTGGTCTACTACTTTGGTCACCCAGTCAAAGAAATCTATTAGATTCATCTGACACGACCTTCCCATCGTGAATCCATGATGCCTTGGGTCCTGTACCCACTGGCCTCTAGGTACTCAACAATTCTTTGCTTCAAAGTGATTCCATCATTTTCCCTACCACTGAGGTCAAACTAACTGGTCTGTAGTTTCCTGCCTCTGTCCTGCTCCCACTTTTGTGAAGATGAATCACATCCACCCTCCTCCAGTCCTCAGGTACCACCCCATCCTCCCATGATTTGTTAAAGAAAGTAGTCAGCAGTGTCACTAGTTCTACCCTTAGTTCCTTAGGAATTCTTGGGTGAGTCCTTTCAGGCCCCATTGCTTTGTCCACCTTCAATTTTATTAGTTCTTTCAGAACCCTTTCTTCTGTAAATGGACTGGTATCAACCCCGTCTTCAGAGTGTTTCTCTTGTTTGGTTTAGGTACCTCCCCTCCTCTTCCTTTGTGAATACTGAGCAGAAATATTCATTCAGTATCCCTGCTTTTCACTGTCACCCTCTACCCATATTCCCTCCCTTTATTAAGCCTCAGTATCCCTCCTTTGGTCTTTCTTCACTCCCTAATGTACCTATAAAGGTCTTATCCCCTTCTTAACAGAGTTGTCTATCCTTTCCTGGGTTTGGACCTTTGCTATTCTGACTGCCTTCCCAGTCTCTTTCTGCTTTAACTGATAAAGTTCTCTGTCCTGCTTCTCCTGTGTTTCCTTATATTTCCTGAATGCTATCCTTTTCTCCTTAACCTTCCATGCCACCTCTTTTGAGAACCATAGAGTTTTTTCCTTCATTGTGTTTTGTTGATTTGCTTTACACAAGGCTTGTTGCCTCTGTGATGGCTGTTTTGATCACTCCCCATTGTTCCTCCACCCCTCCTTCTTGCCTGTTTGCTAGTGCTTTTCTGAGGCACTCTCTCATTTTCCCAAAGTCAGCCCTCCTAAAGTTCAATACTCTTGCTTTTGTATGGCTTGATTGTATGGCTATGTTTATCGTGAACCACACTGTTTGGTGGTCGCTTGTTCCCAGATGGCTACCACTTCAAATCTGAGATTCTTTCTCCGTCCCCATTTGAGAGTACCAGGTCTAAGATTGCTCCCTCCTGAGTGGGTTCCAATACTAGCTGTCTGAGGCATGCCCCTGTAGGGCATCAAGAATGACCCTGCTCTTGGATGTGCCTGCAGAAAGGTGTCCAGTTAACATCTGGCATATTCAGGTCCCCATCAACAATATCTCCCCTTTTTCTGCCATTCTAAGGAACCCTTCTATCATTTCTTTGTCCAGTCCTTCCCCTGAGATGGGGTCTGTATACAACCCCATGCAGATTGTGGTGCCATTTCCTGTCTCCAGGGTGGCCCAAAGTGCCTTATCTGCTCCTGTTTACTCTTTAGTTCTGTTGCTTTGATCTCTTCTTTTACATAGAGAGCTACTCCTCCTCCTCTTTTATCCTCCTGTCTCTCCTGTAGATTGTGTATCCTGGTATGTTGACATCAGTCATGGTTCTCTGTGTACTATGTTTCTGTGCTGCCACAATATCCAGGCAACCCTGTTCCATCAAGGCCACTAGTTCAGGAACTTGTTACATGGACTATGGGCATTGGTACTCATCACCCTCCACTTTTTAATGGCCTTACCCTTTGAGTCCCATTCCTGTCCTTACTGCCTTGCCTTTTTTACATTTACCTCTGTCCTGCTCCTAATGACTTCTCTACCTTGGTGTTTACCTCACTAATTACTGTGTTTTGTGGGGAGGCTGGGATTTCCTGTTCCTTTTCAGTGCCTCCCCTTGGCTAGTTTAAATGCTTGCCAATGAAGCATTTAAACCTCTCACCTAGGATCCTGGTTCCTCCCGGACAGATGCAGACCATTGCACCAGTATAATTCTGCATCCCTCCAGGTGGCTCCCAGTCCCCAGTGAAGCCAAAACCTTGAGCTCCACACCAGTTTTTCAACCATTCATTGAATTCCCTGGTGAGAGAGTACCCTAGCATCACCCTTGCCATGACAGGCAGCACCTCCGAGAAGGGTTACCATATGTGCTACTTGTCTGAGGCCCTCCCCAACTCTACAAACTCCTCTTGCACTGCTCTGATCCCATTCCTAGCCAGGTCATTTGTCCTAGGTGGACAATGACATCCAACTCCCTCCCTCGTGCAGCTGCTCCACAATCCTGAGATTAGCTTCCTGTCCCTCAAGCCGTGGTGGTAGGCAGGCACCTTACCTCCCGCTCCCTTCCTCCCCCATTTCTACCCCCTAATGATTGAGTCCCCCACCAGGAGTTGTTTCTTCCCTGTGGGGTCCATACCACCTCCTGTGGGTCTCCTTTGTGAAGGTTCCCAGTATCCTCCTTGGTCTCCACTGCAGGTGCCTCCATAGAGGAACCACTATCCACCAAAAAGTGAATGAACTGTGGAGAGGTACAGCTGGAGGGATGCAACTCTGTTCCACCACCCTCTCCTCCCTGAGCCCACCCTGGTCCAGCCTCTCCTCTTTCTTGGCAACCTCTGAGGTAGTGGCATTGGCCCTGGTGGTCCCTGGGTGGGGAGGAGGTTCTGAATCCTAGCCAGGTCAGCCAGGAGGCGGGCAGTTTCCTTCCTCAGACCAGAGAGGTGCCTGCAATCAGGGCAGCATCGCAGCCTCCATAATGTCTCCCGGAACACTGCCGCCCCACAGCCATTGCACTGCACCACTCCTATCATGTCTTATTTTGTGTCCCTCTCCTGTTTCTCTGTATGCTTACTCTCTCCTCTCCTTACAACTCTCACCTTCCTGTTCTGGGACAGCAACTTCCTATATCTTCAGTAGCCTCCTTCTTCCTTGCTCAGTGTCAGATCACCAGCAGCTGGGGAGTGAGCTACTTATTTCCTTTAAGGTTGACAAAACCAGTGTTACTCTATGATCCTTCCTTCCTACTGCCTACTTCCTACAAAAAGTTTTATGTGTTTGTATGTCTGGTTTTAATTTGTATACAAAAAAAATCAATAAATATAAAGTGAAATAAAGTTTAGAAAATGAATGAAATACCTTGACCTTCAGAGGGCTTATTATTTAAAAGAACTGATTTTAGGGATCAAGAATTGCACAACATTTGATGTATTGTAGTTGAAAATGCTGAGACACTCATATGTCTTCAAGCTTTCTTTGCTTCACTGAAGGGCCTCCTTACTGTGACAAGGGCCGGGTTAAAAACCTTGAGGACTGGGCTTTTGAGGTTGCAGGCCTGGTGCTATGGAACTCACTCCCAAGGGCATTTAGGAGGCCCCTTGGTGGAGGTCTTCAAGGAGCCCAAAGATATTTCTATGCAGTCAAGCCTTTGGGAAGTAGCATTGTCCTCATTATTCGTACATTCCAGTGAATGTTATTTACCTGTTTAATTATTTCGTGCTGAGATGTGAGTGTTTATTTATGTTGCTGTCTTACTACTCAGCTTTTGTATGTTTCTCTTGCACTTCGTAAGGCAGCCTGGGCCTCAAGGAAGGGCACCAGTACAAATAACCTACTATGGTACTACTACTATTACTACTACAGATTTCAGACTTGCACTAATGTACACACTCACAGCTACAAAATGACACTTCAAATTGAAAGTATATGATTCTAAATATAAGTTTGACAGATACTGTATGCCTTTTAACTCTGATTCAAATTAATGAAATGCCAGAGCGTGCAGCTTTAACATGTAGCATGTTGCTAACTCTGTTTTTCAGATTTAAAATCTGTTTTCACCATGTTGAAATATGAAAGGTAATAGAAAATGTCAAACGTTGCTATACACACTTTATAGACTTCACTCTATAAACTTGAAACAGTTAACAGTTTATGCAATGGTTTCCTCATCAGATAAAGGCGTTTGCCCCAAAATACTCATCTTAGAGGGATTCACTACATGAATTGAAGAAACACGCTGACTACATTTTCGTGAAACAAAAATCACAGAAATCAATCCCAATTAGCAACTAAACATAGCTCACTGATATATATATTCATTTAAGACCACATATTATAAGATAAAGAACTATTTCCAGTCTCTAAATAGTTTATGTGGTTAAATTGTATTTATTTTAATTTGTTCAGTTTTTATTGACCAGGTGAATGCACTGGACAATCAGATGCTGATTTTCAGTTATGACCTGGGAGGTTATGATTAAAATGATAAGAAAGGACAGGCAACATTGTTCTAGGCCTGGACCCATGAAGAGGGCTCGGAAGGGAATGAGAGAAAGGGGTGGGAGTGGGGGAGGGGAGGGACCATGACATCAAGGAATGGGCAGGTAAGAAAAGACAAAGGGAAAAGGGGCTCGGCTAAAGGGCCTATGATGTCAGAAAGGGGGTGGAGCAGGGACAATAAGAAGACAATTGGGACTGGGCAGGAAAGAGAGAGAGAGAGAGAGAGAGAGGAATTAGAGCTAGAAGGGAGGGATTTGATGGGTTTATAAGAGGCTGCAAGTGAAGGTTCTCCCTCACGTTTGCTAGTCAGAATTTTGTTTGTGGCATAGCACATCAGGAGTTCCTGAATTTCTTTACTTTGTTTTCTTCAGCTGAGCAAGATTTATCAGTTTTAACCAAATGTTTTTTAATTCAAACTAGATTATTTATTAAAGGAAGTGGTTAAAGCCAAGGTACACCACAGAAGGCTCACAATGTATTTTGCTCTTTTGTTGGTCATGTTCAGATTTTTGGTTCTGCTGCAGTAAATTAAAAGATGGCTGTGGGGAATAGCGTGTCATATGTTATTAAGCTTTTCTGATGCTTTTCCTGTTTTGTGACTTGTATGATTAATTAATGGGGGCCCTGTGATCACTGTTTGAAATTCTGGCTGATTTAGTAGCTCTCTATACTCCAGTTTGTGAAGAGCTCAAGCAAAAAATGTTTCATAAGGACCCAGAGCTGAATTTTGTACAGGCAGATATTTGATTTTCGCTATTTTTGCTGGTGTTTTATCATTTTATGCTCAGTTTTGTGCACAGAAGAAAAGTTTGTGCTGTTTTTGATGCTCGGTCAGGTGCCTGGTTTGTCTGAGGAAGGCACCTGACATGGAAAAGCGGTACAGTGTGGTCCTGTGGCCAGGCCTATGTGGAATATGGCTGGCTCAGTCAGATCTTCCATTTGAGTTTTTTCGGCCATGGCATTGGCAATTAATGAGTGGCCAGTGCTACTCCGGTATCTTTTGTTGTGGTGGTAGGTTCGTTTGTGTGCCTGGGAAAAGTTAGAAGTGCCGGGACACCCAACTTGGAAGGCAGAATTCTGACCACATGAGCTACTGGTATTAGATCAAGGGAGTGGAATGGCATGTCAGGCCTGTATTAGATGGGGACTGTTGGTAGGGCCGGCTATGCTTTTGATGTTTGGATTAGCCTTTTTACCTTGAAGCAAACCCGAAAAAAAGAAATGGTGCAATGGAGTGGGAAGGCGGGTGATCTACATGACCCCACATGGTTTTGGGCCATTTAGGAGCAGGTTTGTGAAGGAATTAGATGGAGCAGGAAGGGATGAATGGGGAGTCCACAAAGGACCAAAAATGTGGGGATTTTAAGGAAAAGTCAGGCATGGCTATCATTTTGTTCACCATGGCCATTTCTGTAATGGTGGACTGCATGGCAGTCACCATTTTGTTTTACCAAATGCCTGGAAATATGCAACAAAATAAATGAGGCTGGTGGATTCACATTGCAGCAGGTGCATTTCCCCAGGTAATGACACTAAAGAAGTCTCGGGATTTTAAGTACAATTAAAAAAAATATATATATATATATGTACAGTATATATATCAGTATATAATTATATATATATATATACATATGGCAAAATCCATTTAATGCATCAGTTAGGGTTCTTCCACAGTGACAAAAGTGAGAAATTCGGTGTTAGGGTTGAAAGCCCTACCTTGGACCCCTCAGCCCACCCCCAACCAGCATCAGGATGCGCATTGGGGTCATCGGCCTAACTCTCACCCCATCACATGTGTAAAGAAGCTGAGGAATAGGAGAATGGGGTGAGAGTTGGGACTGATGAACCAATGCGCACTCGATGCCGGTTGGGGGTGGGGATTGAGGAAATCAAAGGGGCTTTCAACCTAAAACTGAATTTCTCGCTTTGTCACTGTGGAACAACCCTAAATGATGCATTAAATGGAGTTTTTTGACTCTAATTTTGCTTCTTTTTGAGAATGATGATGAGAAATAGTGAATGTAATGCAGTGGCAGGAGCGTGGGTCCCAAAGGGCCCCACGCTCCGCCCACGTGATATCTTGCGACATAGTAACAGGAACAGCAATGCAAACAGAAGCACCAACAGTGGCGCACATGGTAGCATAATGTAAATGGTAAAGGAGACGTTACTAGAAACACAAGCACAAAGTGTTTAACCCCAAAATAAAGACATGCCTAGCATCCTCAGGGCCCGACTAGGTAAACACAAAAAAATTGTGTCCCTAGATGGTCCTAATTTTAAATGACAAGCATTTTCTGATCACCAACTGAAATTAAAATGGCAGATTTGAGACACTACTAGGGCCATTTGCGACACTAAAAAGTGCATTTGCGACACTGTCGAACTTTCCCATTGACTTATAATGGAAACTTGTTTTCTGAATAACTTTTGAACCGTTTAATATTATTTCATGAAATCTTCAAAAGGCACATTGGGACCCTGGACACAAGTTCCCTGAAGTTTTGGACTGGTCGCACAAACCATGAGACCTTGTAGAGTGCGAGCAAAGGAATTCACCACAGAAACCATAAGCAGCACACAGATCACATAATAACTCTGCAGCCATATATCCAACCAGTCACGAAAGTTGGAAGATCCCAAGATGTATGGTTCTTGACCATGCATTCCCAATTTACGCAAATCCATTGAACAGTGGCAAAGTTAGTAAGGTGAAAAGTTTTGACCCTTTAACCTTAAAAGTGCTACTCAACCTATCATAGCACTACCGTGCTACCATAATATATATATATATATATATATATATATATATATATGTGTGTGTGTATATATATATATATGATGGCAAGTGGGCAGCAGTGAGGGGCTTTGAGAGGGCAAAAGGTTAGAAAGTAGTCAATGGGGTGGGGACTTTAGCATGAAATGTTTTAGAATGGACCTGGGTCAGAGGAGAGCAAAAAAAAATGTTTCATAGAAATATATAATTTGTTGTTTTTTCTTAAAAAGGGGAGAAAAATATGTATGCCATTTCAAAAGCACACTCACACTGCAGGGTTTTCCTCTGAAGAATAAAGCCTAGTGATTCCTTAGTGCTTTACCCAAAAGAAAGGAGGTGGATGGGAGCCCTCGTAGCAAAGAAAAGATTGGGACGCAAGGTCTCACATATGTTTTATTTCTATTCCAGAACAAGTTTTACAAATGTAATGGATACCAGTGGAATCTCGATCAATGAAAGCTGATGCCATGAAGAAGATCATGGACCTGGTGGGTGAGGCCACCCGGGTTTTGGTACTATATGGAAGAATTGGAGCCAGACAATGGGGCCACGTGTGGAAAGGAAAGAAAAGGAAGGACAAGGCAGGTTCGGGGAAGGGCAAGGAACAGTCAAAGGGGCACCTGCCCCAAACTCACCTAGGCCAATTTTTCCTCTCCTGGAGCCTGTGCTGATGACTAACCTGGTTCATATTCCGGATCCTTAGGTAGTCGTCTGCCTGTCCCAATCCTGGTGCCAATCCCTGTACCACAGACAATACCAGGTCCCAGTCTGGCTCTGGCCCTGGAACCACTGCTGGTTCTGATGCCACAGCCTATGCCAGCACCTGTACCTGCACCTAAAAGTGACCCCAAGCCACAGCTGGGCACACCTCCGACACCGGTTACACAACCCGGTTCCAGCCCAGGTGCCAGTTCCAGTTCTGATGCTGCCCCACAGCCACTGCTGCCAGAACTGGTGGGGCTGATGCCAGTACCAGTGCCAGAACCACCGCCACAACTAGGACCATCGCATCCCCAAACCCAACACAGGTACATTTGATGTTATAGTGGAAATTAGTATTAAGGAATATGTGGAACAGTTGTTGGGAAGTATGGGGAAGGATTGGGAAACTTAAGTTTTAACTGAACTTGAAAAAGGAAAATATGAGAGAAGGTGGCAGTGGCAGGGGTGGAGAAGGGGATACTGAGGAGGCGTGGTAGGCACCCTGGGAGTGCGTATAGTGGATCATGTTCCCTTGGCCATGAAAGAAAAGATATGGGAGGAGGTATGTAGACATTTTGTCTTAGTGGATAAAGCAATGGCAGAAAAATATGAGGAAAAGGAGGATTTTGGTAAGAAGGAGTTAGCAGCAATGGTAGTGTTGGCAGGGAAGGAGAAGAACTGAAGGCACCAAATTTTAAGGGTAAGATGTGGGATGCATGGTCTGTAGGGTTTACCTACTATAGTGCATAGTTCAAGAAAAGAAACCTGAGATGGAGTACGCCTTTGCTGGCATACTCTCCGATTATCAAGTGCATACAAGATGGGGGGCATGACGAAAGGTTCTGGCAGCGGATGGCAAACTTAGTGGGCATTGTTGTTATGGAATTTGAGTCACTCGAATCTATGGTTGGAAACAATGATGGTAGCTGGGGGTTGAAGTCAGAGTGGTCTAAGGGTTCAAGCGGGTACCAGAAGTGTTGTTGGGAGATATAACAGGGCATTTTGCTCTTTTCCCAATTGTAGCTTAAACATGCCTGTTCCTGGTGTGGGGATGTGCACCTGGCATCAAAATGCAGAACATGGAATAACAACACAGGGGTACATACTGGGGCAGTCCTTTCGGTGGGGGCCAGAATGGACAGAGAGGAGGGCATTGAGATAATGGGGAAGATGGAGGGGATTTGGGGGAAGAGGGATGACCAGGGAAGAAATGAAGGGCCGCAGTGTGGATATTATCAATTGGTGTGGATCCCCATCTGTTGAGAAATGGTAAAGAGCTGGGTAATAGGCTATTTGGATGCACGGGCTGGACATTTACTTAGCAAAGGTTTTCAGAAGAATTTTAACCTACAATGCCACAGGGAAGAGAAAGAAACTGGGCTAAGAATTTGGGATCAGTAAAAGGAAAGAGGAGCTGCTGGCATGGAAGATTAACAAGGAGAGGAGGCAGAGAGAGTGGAAGATCCATTCAAGGAGCCCTCTATGGCCCACCTCAGGGTGTCACCTTTGGGACTCATGCCCAGGAAGCAGCTGGGGACTATAGTGTGATCCATCACCTGTTATACCCGGAGAGGGATTCAGTTAATGATTACATTAGTGAAGAAGACAGTAAGGTGTCTTATGGTATTCTGGAAGATGCAGTGGCATTGATTAGGCCTTGAAAGAGGCATGGCTGGCCAAAACAGACATAGAATCGGCTTTCCATTTGTTGCCAGTTAGGAGGGAAGACTGGGGTTGTTGGGATTCCAGGTAGATGGGTTATGCTATTTCAACAAGGTCATGCCCATGGGGTGTTTGGTGGCCTGTGCAATGTTTGAGATGCTTAGTATGTGGCTCCAATGGGTTTTAAAGAAAAATATGGACATGGGTCGGTAGTGCATTATTTAGATGATTTCCTTTAGATAGGTGAGGGCAAACAAGGGTGGGAAAGATGCTCAGGGATTTTCAAGATATGCACCATAGGGTGTGGGTTCCCTTAGCGGCAGATAAAACAGATGGGCCTAGCCATTGTTTGGAATTCTTAGGGATAAGATTGATGCTGAACAGGAACACTTCTGGTTGCCTGCTGATAAAGTGCAGATATTGAGGGAGTTGCTGGGAGGCATAATGCAGAAAAGATGGGTGACTCTTCAGATGGTCCAACAAGTGCTAGACCATCTGAATTTTGCTTGCCAGGCCATCTGACCTGGGCATGCATTTACATGTCGCCTGGCCAGGGCTATGAGAGGAGCAGATAGCCACACCACCAGGTTGATATCACTAAGGCAGTCAGGGAGGACATGGTGGTGTGGGAACATTTCTTACAATCATATAACGGGATAACTTTTGGTAGGAGGAGTGGTTGTTAATACAGACCTAGAATTATATACAGACATGTCAGGGCGTAAAGGTGGGGGCTTTCTTCAAGGAACAATGGTTTGCTGAGCCATGTCTGCAGTCCTGAGGAGAAGGGAACTCACTAAGGACATCACCCTGCTGGAGACATTCCCAATATGGGTGGCAACAGAAGTATGGGGAGGCCCTACACAACCAATGGTGACTTTTGGTGCAACAACTGGGCAGCGGTGGATGTATTGAATAACAGAGGGGCAACATTGGTTATGGTGTTGGAGTCTTGAGGCAATTAGTGCTACAAGGTTATGGCTTACATGAGTTTTAGGGCTAGTCATATAGAGGAGTAAGACTATTGTAGCTGACAGCCTCTCCATCTGCAGATGGACAATTTCAGGCCATAGCTCTGAAGGCAGCCAGGGCAGGGACAATGATTCTAGCAGGAATGTGGGAGATTGGCTGGAAGAAGAGTTTCTGTTCGGAACTCTTGGGTAGACAGCACGTTAAAAGCCACACGAGGGTCTTGGAAAGTGTTTCAGGCTTTTCAGGTCAGAAACAACATGGAGGTAAGTGAGATAGTCACTGAAGAGCAAGGCGATGGGTTTGTAGTTTCAGGATGGCAGGATGGTTATATAGGTCCTCAATCTTCGATATAGCTTCCCTTCCCAGACAGCAGGCTCCTTTAGCAGTGATGGTAACCAGATAATCCAATGAAATGAGTTATAAAAACCCATGCACTCCCACAACTTTCCTTATGAATACTGCTTGTGGCTGTAAGATTACTGCAAGCAACAGCCAAATGGAAGCACTCACTATAACATACCAGCACTTTCAAAAAGAGAGAAATATATTAAAATTCAGTGGACTGCCTGAAAGGTGCAAAGTTGGTGAAACAGTTGGTCTCAGCCCAGACCGAAAACACAGCTCTTACACCGCAAAATGGCCTTAGCCAACCGAGACATCCATAAAACTGGCTGAATGCCAGAACACCAGAGAAAAGCAGCCCAAAAAGCACTACCCAAAAAGCTCTCTGTACCCTGAACAACCTCACTTCTTCACCCATCACTGAGCTATAAACTTAAAATACAACTAAAATTATAAAATAACAAAACAACAATAAAAATAAAATAAAATAAACTGACTCAGAGCTACTGCTCTGGCTGGCTCTGATAGTGCCATCTTCAAAACCAGTGACCGATGTAGTGGGGCCAGTATTCCATACAGGGAAGGGAGGTGTATTTGTGCCCCAGGTGCCAGCAGGAGATAGGATCTCTGCAAGGATCTATGCCCTCTTTACCATTTTCCTTCCTGAAGTACACAGTGGAGCTGGGACAATAGTGGAAGTAACAGTAGTTGTTGAGAGAGTGGCCACTGCAAAGGCTCCATACGAATGACAGCAATGGCAGCAGCACTTGCAGTGGCATTATGGAAATGGGCCAGTATGTCCCATATGGGTTGATGCCTGGCAGTGGTCTGACTACCATACATCTGTGATCTGAAGAAAGAGGGTTACTAGTGGGGTACTGCAGGGTTCAGTATTGGGTCCAGTCCTTTTAATGTCTTCATAAGTGATATTGCAGAGGACTGGAAGGAAAGGTATGCCTCTTTGCAGATGACACAAAGATCTGCAGCAGGGTTGATACACAAGGAGGTGTGGAAAGGATGAGAAGGGACTTGGCAAGGTTGGAGGAATGGTCAGAAGTATGGCAGCTAGGATTCAATGCAAAGAAGTGCAAAATAGTGCACCTGGGAAACAAGAACCCAGGGAAGAATACACAATGGGGGGTAGTAACAATAACAAAAAGGAAAGGGACCTGAGAGTAATCATATCAGATGACCTTAAAGTTAGCAAGCAATGAGAAGGCAGTAGGAGGGCTGGGGGTACTGGGATGCATAGGAGAGGCATCAGCAGCAGAAAACAGGAAGTTGTTATCCCTCTTTACAGACAGTTGGTGAGACCCCATCTGGAGTACTGCATCCACTTCTGGAGACCCCATCTCTGCAAGGACATAGACAGGATAGAGGCAGTCCAGAGGAGGGCAGCTAAAATGGTGCAGGGTCTGCAAGAGAAGCCATATGAGGAGAGACTAAAGGAGCTTAATATGTATACCCTTGAGGAAAGAAGGGAGAGGGGACATGATAGAAACCTTAAGTACCTCAGTGGAATCAATAAAGTCCAAGAGGTAGCATCTTTCAGAAAAAGAAGGCGTGCAAGAATAAGGGGACACAATTTAAAGATAGAGGGGGTGGTTCAGGGGCAATGTGAGGAAGTATTATTTCACAGAGAGGTAGTGGATGCATGGAACAGCCTTCCTGAGGAGGTTGTGGGGTCTAAAACTGTGGGAGAATTCAAGAATGCATGGGACAGACATAAGGCAATTCTTGTGGGGGGTAGGATGAAATAGGCTGTTGATTAACTAGGATCTGCAGTGCCTATCCTGTAGGTAGGAAATGGGCAGACTAGATGGGCCAAGTGGTCCTTATCTGCCATCAAAGTCTATGTTTCAATGTTTCTATCTGTAGACCTTCCTCTGCCAGAGGGAGACCTTGTGGTTCTGCAGTAGGCTCCTCTGTGTTGGGGTATGCACCGAGGTAAGTGCACAACACAGCATTCTGTTTCCATAACAGGAGCATCATGCTACATTCCATGATGTCAGTACACCCAATCAGGTAGTCAGTCGACAATTCCAAGGATGTGAAAGGCATCAACATAGGAGATACAGGTGTATGTGTCAACCCATCATGGGTGCCCTAGAGTCAGTTTCCACCTGTCAGGGGATGACAGTGGCCTCCATCAATCCTTGCCTTGTACCATCTGCTTGACACAGGGTCCATGTGCAGCAGCCTGGGCCTTTAGTGTTGGAATCTTCCTCTTTTGTACCAAACTCCAGCACAGGGTCCCTTGTGCAACTGGAGTTTGCCACAAATGGGTGTTCTGTGCATCATGCATTGATCTAACAGGCCTTTGAAAATCAGGCCCCAGGTGTTTTTCCTTGGCTGGACCGAGACTTATTGGAACTGTTTCTGTCTCTGATATCCTCCTTGTTTTCACAAGACATGATCTTCACTTCTTTTGGGAGGCTAGACAAGTAGGCCTTAATAAAGAAATATTATTTGGATTCGATAGAATTTGTGGGTCCTTGGTTGGGAAAACTAAATCAAATATTAGAAAAGTAGTGCAAGGCAATATGTATGATCTGGTGAAACAATTTATAAGCATCAGTTCAGAATATAAAATAAGAAGCGTTGCAACTTCCTAAGTTACAGGGATATAAATTGTCTCCATGGCTGCCATCTGAAACAGGATTATGAATTTGAATTATATTAAATAGTTTTTCAAGACTTAACAAAAGAACAGCATTAACTGCATTTCGTTTTAATACTTATTTGTATAAAACAACTGAACTGATGTATGGAAAAAAATAAAAAATATACAATTTATGCTGCAATTGTGGAAATGGACAATGAGAGGATGTGTTTCATGCAGTCAATGCATGCCGAGGTACAATATACCGAGATCTAGATAGTTAAGTTCATGGTTAAGAGATATTTCTTTACCAGATAAATTAATTGTTAGGCTGTTATTTACAACAAAAACAAGAATGAGCTGACAGATTTTTAGCTGATGTAATAAAAATCAAAAGAGCAAGGGATGGTGCAATTAAAAATGGTTGTGATCTGATATGTTTATGAATTTTTTATGTCAGAATACCCAATATTCAAGTGTCCCAGTCATTTTCTTCCCCACCATGTCCATGTGAGTGCCTCTATTGTTGCTTCACTGATAAATTCAATATTTCAATGTTTCTGTGTCCTTGCCCTCTAAGTACCGCAGACCTTCAGGCTAGTCAATTGTTGCTGGATGTGATTCTGATATAATCTGCATTCATGTGTAAATTGTTGTCCCTCTGTGCTTCCATTTTGTTCCATCTTGTTCTATCTTCAGTTCAGTTCAGTTCAGTGCAGTGGGATCATCTGAGGACATGAGCAAGCCTGATCCTCTCCCTCAAACACCAGTTTGTCTGTGAAGAAAAGTTGAAGAGGAGAGTAGAAAGCAATGTGTTTGCAGATTTCCAGTACCATTTTCTTCTGCTTTCAGTGCAAACTAGTGGGAACATTTAAGGGGCTGAGCAATCCCCAACAACAATTTTCACCTGAAGAATAGCTGAAGGAGGTGGACTCATTTAACATAGTCCAGTGCACCCTCCTCTGGTAAACCTTTACAAAGTTGCAAATTTCTTTGTGCCTAAATTGGCTAGTTCCTTACTTTGTCACCATGAGAAAGGGGCTCTTAAATTTCATATCAAAGCTTTAATGCAAATTAGGGCAACCTACAAGATGCCAAGGTGGACTCTGTTTATTCAGTCCTAACTTTGAACTGCTTATAGTTGCTTGTCTTATACAGAGTGCATTGTATAAATTACCTTCTGTTAATAAAGTGCTTCCACCTTGCAAATTCACAGGTGATAAGATGGGAACACATTATTGGAGTGCACATACCACCCAAATATTTAACAAATTCCAAAGCTTGCTATAAGCTCTACACTTGTTTAATCGTTAGACAGGATTCACAAAAGGATGCACCCAGTGCATCCGAGATGTCGGGACATCCACAACATGCTCCCAAAGCCGATTCTGGCAGGGTGCTGATCATCAACACAACCCCGATGCGCCAGTGCATCCCAGATGCACTGCAGACCACCATTAACACTTTGGGAGGGGCTGTGAAGGGGCGTGCCCATACATACCAGGTTTAACCCATTCACAGTCTGTTCACCAATGGCACAACCCGGGACAAGTCGGGGATGCGCCTACAGAAAGATAAGTTTCTGAAAACTAGACTTAAGGGGTGGCCACCCACAGGCAGGCTACCATACTGCAGAAAGTAGCACAGCAGCCTGCCCACCCTGGCAGTCCAGTGTACCCCTGCCCTAAGACCCCATAGATTGCTGCACCTGGCAGCGTACATGTAATGCAGAAATCCTCCAAGCCCCCATTGAAGCTGCCCTCTGGAGTGGTGGTAACTGTAATGAAGCCCCTCCTGCCCCAAGCCCCTGGAAAATGCCACATCCTGCAGTTGTAGTACAGATTTCAGAACCCCCAAGCTCCCAGGAACTGCTACTCCTTGCGGTATCAGAGTTGTCCGTGACCCCCAGCCCCGGTAACTGCCATCCCTTGCGGTGTTATCAGAGGTCTGAAACCCTCCCACCCCAAGCTCCTGTGAAAGCTGCCCTCTGTGGCAGCCAGACGATGGAAAGACCCAACCCCACCTAGGCACCCCCAGGCCACCCCTCTCCCGCCACCCCAGCACAGTCCCACTGTCGGCGGGCAGCTCAACTTCACCCGCATACCACCACAGCTGCCTGCCGACAGAGCTGTCTGAAACTGACAGCTACAGTACTACAGAGCTTTGGGTAATATGGTAGCTGTCAGTCTCAGACAGCTCTGTTAGTCGGGCAGCTGTGATGTTATGTGGAAAATAGTTGAGCTGCCCGCCGATGGTGGGACACGTGCTGGGAGTGGGGTAACGAAGGGGTGGACTGGGGTGCCTGGGTGGGTCATTCCTTCTTGTCCAGCTGCTGCGGAGGATGACTTTCACAGGGGGAGGCGGGGGATTCAGACCACTCTGATACCACTGCAGGGGCAGCAGTTACCGGTGACTTGGGGAGGGAGTTCTGACATCTGTACTACCGCCGCAGGGTGCAGCATTTACAGCAGGCTTGGGGCAGGGATGAGGATCTTCAGACCTCTCTGATACCATTGCAAGGAGCGGCATTTACTGGGGACTTGGGATGGGGATGGGGATGGGGCTCTGCAGGCATCTCTGATACCATCATAAGGATGGGGTTTACTGGGGGCTTGGGGCAGGGAGTGGTTCTTCAGACCTCTCTGATACCGTCGAAGAAGTGACATTTACCAGGGGCTTGGGGGTTTCTGTTGTCTGTGTTACCATTGCAAGGTGCGGCATTCACAGAGAGCTTGGAGGCGGGGACCATGCTTGTGCGATAGCCGCGGTGAGCAGCATTTCATGGGGATGGGGTCAGGCCAGGGAATGGTGGGGGTGTCTAGGTTGGCACATTTCACCAGGGCATCCCTGCAGGCACAATGGAAATGGGGCCATAATGGCATGCTAATGGCCCATTGCACCATGCATGCCTAATGGCCTCATTTGCATGCCTCTGGCTGTGGATCACATTTTGGGCACATCCTGAGATGCTCTGCCCCAAAGGGGATGCACTGCACAGGCTGGGATGCCCGTGCATCCTGGGTGGGGCACACCTGTGCTATTCACAGAGGGATGTGCAGGGGCATCTCTCTGTGCCTCCTCTGTTAATCACCCAATTTTGCACTCAGTGCATCTCCCTGCCCGGGCAGCAGAGATGCTCTGGCGCATCTTCTTTGTGAATCCTGCCCATAAAGTTTAACTCATGTTTCATAAGGGTGGTACTGGAAGATGGCATACAGTATGTCAAAAGTCAACAGACAAACAAGTGGCCAGTGCATACCCACCCATTTCCCATTGTAGATCTTTAAAAGGTTTGTAATTTATTTCTGCCCAAACTGAATGTTTCCTTATTTCAACTCCGTGAAAATGGGTGCTTCATAGTTTTCATATCAGACCTCTAATGTAAAGTAAGTGAAACTCCCAGATGCCAAGATGGACTCCTCGGTGAATTCATATCTAACAATGAACTGCATGCAGTGGATTCTCTTATACAGAGTTCATTCCCTAATTTGGCTTCTTTTAAATAATAGACCTTCCACCTTGCAAATCCACAGGTGATAACAGGAGAGCATGCTATTGGGTACCTCACATCACATATTTTAACAAATTCCAAACAAAGCAAGCCTGAGCCTCCCTTCCCAACAACAGTTTGCACCTGAAAAATAGCTGAATGGGATGGATTATTTTTAACCTGTGAAATCACTGCATTTGTAACTTTTCAAAACCATTTTGTTCTGACTTCACTGTGGTTCAGGGCATAGCAGAAATGGTAAACATGTACTCAAGAGCTGATGGAACTGTTGCCCTATATAAACACAAACCCAAAGATGTGCTACCCACCACACAAACATTGTCCCACACACTATTTCAATCAACAGTATGTAGTAAGCAAATGATCCTAATAGTCACAGCATTTTATTTTATCGAACACACACTTCAATCAGACAGAAGTTGGCTGAATTTTAGTTACAATGTTTAGAATACATTGCAATAAACCTCTGTACCACATTAAGGTAATCAGCCTAACAGGGTCCAAAGTAACACATTGTGTGGGGTCCAACTTATGGTATATAACCTCTGACCCACCTCCACACGCTGTGATCACTCACAAGTTCATTTTAGTAATTACTAACTGTTGTATAATCCCCAGGCACAAGAATGGAAAAGGCATATTTATTATTTCTCTCTGGCTCTGTTTGTGTTTCTTGCCTGAGGCTCATGTTGCCCTGGATTCTCAGATTTTACTTTGCTCAGACTAGTACACTGAGTATGCCAGCCTATGCTGTGGTTCAATGAGAGAATCTTCTTTAACCCCCATTGGTCTGTGATCCCTGGAGAATAAAGACAGCAGGAGGACAGTGTCGGCATGGGCATCAACAGGTAGTCCACACTTCCACAATGAACCCAGCTCCAGCAGCAGCTAAACAGCAAGTGTGCATGGTAGGAAACAGAAGCAGTGCAAGAGGAGACAAGGTCCAAACACCAGTAAGGGTCTAGTCCCTTCCTGGGTAGGGAAATACTGTTGCTTGGTACAGTAACTAAAACTATGCATGGGAGCTCTGTGTCATGTTCTGTCTTGTCTAGTCATGTGACACCATTGTCATCAAACCCTGTGTAATGACTAGACATTATGATAGGAAACTCATTGCAGTTAAGCAATGAACAGTGATGCTCTGTCCATTCTAAGCAGTTCATGTCTGAAAGTGCTGATTGACATGACTGGACAAGAAGCAATATGACACTGAGCACCACTCTACCTGTCCTAACACCCTATCTAGGGTAGGACAAGGCAACATTATTGCTTGTTAATGGAAACCTGCACCATTTCTAACACTGTCTGTAGGGCAGCATTGCAGTTAGGAAAGGGGAAGTTACCATGGGTGAGCTATTATTGTTACCACCATAGAAGGGAACATTATTTCAAATACATCTCATCAGGGGTGGGTTGTGAGACAAATTGAATTTTGAGCAGGACAAGCGGTCAGAAACTTGGGGATGTCAGAATAATAGGCAGGCAAGTAGTGCCCAAGACATATGAGCAACTAAGCAGTTCAGGGCTGGAGGGGACTAGTTAGCTTCAGGAATGTTGAACTGTCATCCTCTTTGCAATGCTCTAGAGATACGGTGCACACTTTTTTATAAAAGATCTGCAGAACTCAGGTCTCATTTTGCTACAGCATTGGATGAAATATACCTTCTATGCAGACAGCTGGTCTGCATATCCAACAACTACCACCCCAGCCCTCAAAGACCCACAGGTGTTGTGGGAATGGAGGGTGGTCAGGAGGAGGCCAGACAGGGACCTCCAGGTGGTACAGGTTGTCCTGAAATCAAAAGTACCAAAGCAGGGTGCTAATAAGCAGCTGGACAACAAGCCACTTCATCCCTGAGCTTCATCTCACACTTTTTATTTTATAAAAATAGGCGTGTAATTCATAGCAACAGCAGCACCTAAAGTAATATTTAAGAAGGAAGGACCATGAATGAACACTTATTAAATTCAACCTCCAAGCTGGCCTGGGAGAGAAAGCTCAGCAAAAGAAGGTAGTAGCTGCTGCAAGCATGGCAGACACATGAGCAATGTGGTAGAGGGGCAAGGGATAGTCTCCCTCTCAATGACAGAGATAGCAGCCCTGGGGAGAATGGTCACTGAGTAGGTGCTGCTGGCATTCAGCCTTAAACTGAACAGGCTGGGTGAGAGCTAAGCAGGAGCTAAAGGATCAGTCAGCGGGACAGACACAAGGATCACAGAAGTGGAGGGGCAGATATTTGAGGCAGAGGACTTGCTACAACCACTGTCAGAGAGAGGTTGCCCACCTAGAAAAGGAGCTTGAGGACCTCAAAGAATAGCTAGATTATCAAGAAAATTAAAACAGGCATAGGAACCTGCACCTAAGGGACTGCCTAAAGGTAAAGAAGGGGACAGTATGGAGCACTTACGCATTGTGGTACTTTCCAAGATCCTCAACATGCAGGTGAAGGGAGGGAGGGAGGATAAAGATCTAAAGTGCTCACAGGGCACTGGGGTTTAAATCATCAGCAGACATTCCCCCCTCTGGCAGATCATATTCAGAATATATCACTTCAAGGACAGACAGGAACTACTAACAGCCTTTAAAAGAAAGAAGGAGGTGATATTTGAAGGGGTCAAGATGTTCCTGCATCAATATTTCTCAATGCAGGTGCAAAGAAGAGAAGAGCCTTCACAGAGGTGTTGGATGAGCTATGGGCCATCACAATAGACTCTGCATTTTTGTACAGTACCTAGCTGTGGTGAAGATCAGGCATGAGGGCAACTTATTCATTCTGAGATGTTGAGAGGGTGAAAAGATTCATCACCAAGTGGAAAAAGAAGAATGGGTGAGAAGCCAGGAGAAAGGACAGATTTCACATCCTTATCAGTCGACACTGCTGATCTGAGGAGTAATGTAAGCCTTGTTAATGTCACCCACATGGCAGAGGCTTCGGACTTACCACCCCTCCACCCCGAAGACATGTGATGTCCCCTTGCAGGGAGAACTAGTTGAAGGAGACCAGAAACTGTAACTACTTTGACAGTTACTATGGTTCACAAGAATTTTTTGATGGCCAAAATACACCAAAGCCCAGGGGTTAGCATAAAAGTGGGGATGTCTGTTACATTGCAAATAACTGTGGGACTAAGGAGGCAGTGGGCATCATGTATAGAGACACACGGTGTGAAGTCAACAAACATGTACAGCTAAGTCTTGGAATGCAATGTCTATGGAATTAAGAGCAAAAACTCTTTACATGAATTTCAAACAGCATTAAGGAAACTTTTTAAAACATCTTGTAACTACTACACTTGAATTCTTGGTATTTAATCTATTTGTGTAACATTGTATTATACTGTTTTTACTTAAATGTTGTTTTGTATTATGTGTATGCTGTACAGGGCATTCTTGTCGAAAATAGGGATACTTTTCCTTAACGTTTGTTCCCATATAAAAATAAAATTTTATCAATCAATCAAGTCTGCTGGAAGACACGGCTGCTAGTGACATGCCCCAATACTGCTCTAATGCTGTAAATATGGGCTACACCTTGGGACCCTAGTTGTGACAGCAAGAAGGAATCATTAAAAGGATGAGCTGCACCCAGACTTTGAGCATGGTCTGTTCCCAGAAAGGTGGGAGGGCTGGAGACAAGTTTGAAGGAGCCTGACCTGTCCCTTGCCCATTGTGATTGGGGTTTAACCTGAAGAGGAGACAAATCAGGGTCCAAAGCCTCCCCTCAGAAGAACAGCTGCATGGAGGCACACCAGAGGGCATGGGGGTCTGCTCACCAGGGAATGAGGGACCAGAGTTTGGATTGATGGGTCTAGCCTGCCAGTTGCATACCTTGTGTAGGTTTGATCAGAAGAGGAACTACATGTACATAATACCCTGCCTGAATAAGAAAGTAAAGGACTGAAAAACCTGCAAGTTTTGTGGGTATGATTGGTGAGATTGTGGGAAAGGGGAGGGGCAACATGCGTCAGGGGATTTGAGGTTAGCTCAAAGATGAAAAGGGCTTTGCACCCTGGACCCACAAGCTGGAGAGATGGGAGGTCAGAGGTTGGTCGTAGCACCACTTGGTGGAGTGGAGTGGAACTGGCACTGTGGCCATTTGCTGCTGAGGGTTGTTTTACCTTTTCTAAATTACTACAATGTTACTTTGGGAAAGCCTATTTTAAATATGTGCCAGAGGACAGTGGAAGGGAGACACAGGGGAAGAGTGGATGAAGCAAGAATATGGCTGCTTGGTATGGGTGAATCTGTATGGAGGATAGTGGAAGGGAGTTGTGTAGGTGCCTACTTAGAAGCTGGGAGGTGGATGGGATGCAGGGCTTCACACAGGAAATATCACAAGCTGGAATTCTAGTTCTATTGTTGTAGGTTTATATATTATTGTTAATTATGTGTATTTATTCTACAAAGGTATTCAGATATATGCAACATTACTGAACAGGAAGATTGGTATGAGTTGGGGATATCGAGAAAGGGAGGGAACCCTTTAAAGGGACAGAAGAGGGCTTGGCCCCAGCTACAGAGCTCCTGATAATGACCTATGGACATGAGTGCAAATATTATTTCATGAAATGTGAGGATTTCTCATTACCAGTAAAACAAGAAAAACTGCTGGCAGACTTGAAACAGACAAATGCATGTGATTATTTTAAAAGAGACCCACCTCACAAAATCAGAGCATGCAAAACTAGTGGGCAGTTGGACTGGGGTTGTTTATCAGCACCATATATCTCACACAAGTGAAAGGTTGCTATATTGGTGCATAAGAACTGGTCACTGCAAGTGCAGAAAGCGGTGGTGAACCCACAGGGGGCAGATACATATTTGTACGTGGGGAGGTAAACAGGACCAAGGTGACAAATGGTAGTGTGTATGCACCAGCAGTGTTTGACTCTGAGTATTATAAACAACTCTTAGACATTAAATAGGAAGCAATTCCTGAATCCGATGATAGGGAGATTTCAGTTGTATTATGGAACCCGATCTGGATCACACTGGGGTGGTGAAGAGGCATAGGGTGATGTTAGTCACATGAAGCAGGGACTAGTGGTCCTCAATTTGATCGATAAGTGTGGTGCACGATGAATCAAGGGTCAAGGAAGTGTAATTTTAATTCCAACTTCTACCGGACGTGGTCCAGGTTGGATTATATGTTTGCTCCCAGGGACCAATATGAACATGTGGAGGCTCAACACTGCCCCATATACAAATTGGACCATGCAATGGTCCTAGACTTCAAGGTATGAGAGGACAGGGCAGGAGCACTCGAGCTAGAGGCTCCTAATGTATTATATATATGAATCAAGCACCAATGGACCTAGTCCATAGAGACAAATCTAGCATCTGCACCCTCGAAAAGAATAATAAATAATAAACTTTATTTATATAGTACAATTCACGAATATATCAATAATCTTTAACAATAAAAATACAATTAAAGCAGAATAAAACCTTAAATAGACAGAATTCAATAATAGCAGCCAAGATTATACAACAGATTACGAAAATGCAGAAGAACCTGAATAAGTGGGATTTCAGTGCAGCTTTAAAGCTCTAGAAGTGCTGTGGGAGACCAGTAAGCATACATGAGGGGAGTGATAGTTGGTTATGTGTCAAGGATGAAGAGACAGCTTAGAGAATGAAAGCAGGATCTGGAAAACAAGCTGAAAAGAGCTAGAATAGAAGGTGGTGGATGGGGGCAGGGAAGAAAGCCAGAGGGAGCTAACTGCAACCAGAGAAGCTCTAAACCTACTTTTCATGCAGGAGGCTAAAACAGCCCAAATTGTATGCACAGCAATGTATTTTTGAATGGGAGAATAATCCTGGGTTGCTTTTTATGCAGATAGTACAGAGCAGAAGGGGACCAGCAAAATTGCAGCGATCGAGGAAAGGTCAAGGAACACAGTTCAGGACTCTGTGGCTGTTAGGGAGCTTTCTCAGGCATTCTATGAGACCTTGTACAGGGCAGAATGCCAGGAACATGGGACATGACTACAGCCTTCCTAAGTACAGTAAAGCTGATTACAGTGGCAGAGGAATGTAGGGAAGCAATGGGCAAAGGTTACTAAGGAGGAAGCACTGGCAACTAATGGTTCCCTTAACTCATCAGCTCTGAAGTGCCATTTTGAATTAAGGTTACAATGGAATCCTGGGACTTTGAAAATTGCTTTAGGACCACAGTGAATCTACAAGGGTAGAGCAATCAGCCCTGATGGGTTTGGTGAGGAGTACTACAAGGATCTGGGGCAGATATAGTGGAAAAACATGGTGGACATGTTTTCTGAGACTTGGGAGGAGGGAGACCTACCTGTCTCATGTAATGGGGCCCATTTGCATACTGGTAAAACTTGGGAAGCACCCAACTGAGTGTGCCTCCTAACATCCCATCTCCTCCTGAACTGTGCCATAACAGTACTGGTGAATGTCATGGTGAAAAGACTGGAGAAGGCACATCAACAGACAGTGCACCCAGACTAGATCGGGTTCGGTAGCAGGGTAGGCTGTCATATCACATTATGAGATGACTGCTTAATGTGGTGCACTGGGGTGGAGACTCATCATCCTAGTTCAACACTTTGTACTGTTAATGGACACTGAGAAAGCATTTGACCACATTAAGTGGGAGTACCTCTTCTACATCTTGGAAGGATTTGGACTAGGAAGGAGTATATTGGCATGGTGAGGCTACTATGTAGTGGTATGAAAGCAAGAATCTCGGCAAATGGGGTTCTCTTGTGCAACTTATATTTTAGGGGCATGAGGCAGCAGTGGCTCCTTTCCTTGCTGCTCTTTGCATTAGCAATAGAGCTCTTAGCTATAAAAATTAGAACTGCTCAAGATATCCGAGAGGAGTCGGAGCCACTGGGAGACAACTCAGGGATAACACTATACACTGATGACTTGTATGTCAATGCCTGCACCGCTGTAGGTGGTGAAGGGCTTTGCAGCCTTTTCAGGTTACAAGCATAGCTTAAATAAATCAGAGATGAAGGTTCTAGCAAACCCCTGGAGGACTGGGACAGGAATGCATGTATTATAAAGGTAGTGGGAGACTCACTAAGGTATCTGGGAATTAAAGTGGGAAGAGATATAGGTAGCTTTTATGTCCTGAATTATATACGACATGTTCCAGCAAGTGTTAACAGAACCAGACAGATGGAAGGTACTACCCATGTCATCAGCAGGGTGCATAAATCCATAAAATGAATACTCTGCCATGCTTTCTATACCTGATGCAGATGTTACCAATAGGCTCCACTAATGTGGATATTAAAAACTAGAGATGGGGTCACAGCATTCATCTGGCAAGGCAAACCTCCACAGATGAGCCTCAAATGCATTCAGAGAGGGTGGGGGTAGCCTTCAAAGACCTTAGGGGTTACTTTGGAGCTATCCAACAGAGGCGCACACACACTGGAATGGGTGTATCAGGGGAAAGTGTTGAGCTTGCTCAATCTTAAAGAGAGGAGGGACAGCTCTTCATATATCTGGTTCTGGGGTCAGCGGATGCATAGCCAGAGATGGTATTCAAATCCACTAGTACAACATACCCTAGCAGTGTGGGAAATGACAAGGAGAAGGAGAGGGTGCAGGAGACAAAACATTTTGGTACCTATAACAAGCAACCCAGATTCTCTGCCAGACCTTGAAGACAGGGGCTTCTAGGAGTGGAAGACAGAGGGATAAGTTGCATTGGGGATCTGTATACTGGAAGATATATGCTCCTTTCCAGAATTACAAGAGAAACTGGACCTGCTGCATTCCCACCATCACAGATACCTGCAGGTTAGAGACTGTGGTAGAAGAATGGGGAGGGAGCTGGTGGAGGCATCACACTTCACCCCACTAGAACATCTCGTGCACCAATGCAGGAGGGAGGTTAAGGATATTTCAAAGTTGGCTAAACAACATAAGACCTATTTGCCAAAACAGGCCAGCAAGGTTAAGGCCCAGTGGAAGAGGGTTATGGGGTTAAACATAATGGAGGAAAACTGGGGAGCAATCATAAAATTGCACATGGGTCTGTTGTTATGTAACAGATACCAAGAATCCCAATTCCAGTTCTTGCATCACCTGTACTTCCCTCCCAGCACTGTACATAGGTTCAGTCCAACAATATCACAACAGTCGGACAATGCCAAATAGCTCTGGGCACATATATGCTTACTTTGGGGATTTTGGGACATTGACACCATTCTGGGAAGGGTGGTGCAGGAACTCATGACAGTGAGTGGTGAGCAGAGCAGTTCCACACACACCTCTATTCACGCTGTTGGGAGCAAAGGACATGAGGGATGGGAGCCACGCCCAGGAGGATTAGAGTGCTGCTAGCCATGGCTTGCCAGTGCATCCAAAATACTTGGGTGTCTTGTGTGACACCCACACTCACCCAATGGAAAACTATATCCCTACAGGCACTGGCATTGGAGAGCTTAATATACACCCTAACAGGCAGAGAGAGGGCTGTTCATTAGAGCTGGGCAGGTACTCCAGATGCCCTCCCCACCTGAGAAGGCTGCAGTCATACAGAGTGCCCGCTGTAGGGGGCAGAAGGGTAGATCAGGCCAACATCAGTGCCCAAGAGATGTCACTGCAGTAATAGTGCAACCTTACTATAACGGATACACTCAGATGATGTACCTGTGAAAATATGTGAAATGATGTAGATGTAGAATTATTTTTTATTTCCTTTTATATTACCCAAGTTTGTATACCCAGTGGAATGAACTGTATGTATGTGTTTATACTACAAAATCAACAAAATATTATGCAAAAAAAACCTGCAAGCCGTTAGGAAATCTTAGAGAAGGCACAGCAGCCAGCCACTCTCCAGGGCAGTTCTAAGTCAGTCAATCACCAGGCTGCAGAAACTGACTACAAGGCAATACCTACAAAGGGGTAAGGCCAGAGTCATTGGCTGTAGCAAGGAGGCTGCTGGTGATAGGGAACTCAGTGATCAGAGGGAACACACTAGCCAGTGTGTGTGGTTGGGAGGCAGGAAGGAGGGTATACAGATGCCTAAGCGGGACATCAGCTAGTAGGGATACTATTAAGACAGATGGAATCGCAAAGTGCATTATGGAGTTGGAGGTGTTAGTCCAGTTTGTGACTAACAGTATGGTCAACCAGTAGTTGGAGACAGTTGAAATGAGCTTTTAGTTTGGGAAGCAAGGTTTGACAGTGGCAGTAGCATTTGTGTCCTTTTCAAGGTCTTGTTAATGTGGGACAAGGGCAATAGAAGACTGGATAAAACAAGATCTTTTGATACATTACATGCTTAAATGAGCAGTGCAAAGAGGAGTTTAGGTTTGTGGGGACTTGGGTCAATTCTGAGACAGGAGGTTTTCAAGTGTGATGGTCTACATCTCATAGAAGAAGGAAAAAGTGCCTTGGGGCAAAAACCTTTAAATTGAGGGTGGAGGCTGGGGCTATGAGATTCCATAGCAGGATTAGGAACAAGGGACCTTGCTCTTTCTTCCCTAAGCTTGGGCCAGAGACACAAGGACATTATTACCTCAGTAAGTAAGCAGGAGACAGGGTCAGAGGGACAAGGTGGGGCAAGAGGAGACACAGGAAGGAGTAGTGAGAGGATGGGTAGGGAAAGAACGGTTTGCTAACAGACATATAGCAACTAACAGAGATGTTAAGAAGGCAGTGGATGACAATAAACCTAAATGACTGGGACTTGGGCAATAAAATCAGCACATTCCAGGCAATGGTGGCAGAGGCATCCTTACAGTAGACACTGTAGTTATAAGATAAACATGGACATCAGAGAACAAGTGTTATCTTGAGTGTCATCTACAATCCAAGATTATATCCTTCTTAGGAAAGCTAGAGGGAATGATAAAGCTAGAGACTCAGCAATTCAGGGTGTAAAGGAGAATGAATTTCTGCCATTAAAAACAGTGAAGAGGAAAAACATTAGGTTGGAAGTGGTTCACAGGTCACCAGATCAGAAGAAGGAGGGGTATCAATTTGGGACGAGAGATAATGACAAGTCTTACAACCAGTTGCGACTTAGACCACTGTGACACAAGTATCTAGATATCTTTAGTCATGATAGAGCATGATGATGGGCGTCATGGCTGCAGGAGTGCTGGAGTCCCATGATGCTAGTGCAGGTAAAGTCATTTAGTGGTGATAAGTGCTTTGTGAAAGTTAAATTCCACAAGTTGAATTCTAGTGGCATTACCTATCATGCATTCATGAATTTCTTTTAGCAAATTTTTCCAATTAGTCATTTCTATAATATTAACAATACATTTTGACCTACCAAACCACATTTATCCACCTAATTAGACTAAAGGACATATTTGCTTTGGTATGCGTTCCAAGTCTTGAGTGTATACTTGCAATAGCAATGGAGCTATAAACATCCAAATATTTTGAAAATATTCACACAATTTAACAAACAAATTGTGAAATTTTGAATACCTGTATTTACAATTTGCATAACAATTACTGCTATATTTTGCAGTTTCTGTAACTTTTCCAAGAAAATATGAATGCAAATTTTCAATTATCTAGTTCCAATGCATTTTAGTTGTAAGCATAAGAAATATTTTCTGAACTTTCACGTGAATAATAAATTGCCAGATTTGAACCTCAATAATTTCCCCACCCTTCATCCAAATGTCATGCAACTTGGTAACCTGTTTAGGGTCCATTCTAAGCAACACAGATTCCAAATTAAAGAGCTCTAGCTATAATACTGATCAAGTTATGACAAATTAAAACATTTTGGAAAAGTTAAATCAGAATTTTCAATTTTGTCCAAGCCCTATCTCCTTCGTGATGATCCTCCCAGCCCTGACAGCTGGCTTCTTCCTGGTCTTAATCGAACAGAAAAGGCTGCTCCAGTACTTGTTGTGCAAGACAAAAATTGAAAATGAAATGTTGAAAAGTCAGCACTAACACCAGTAATTTGAATAATCTTTCAGGATTTATTCCTCATGTTCTCAATACAGCTCCTTCATTACCAAATGAAGTGAAAAAATAATTCCTCTTGGCCCCGACCAGTTTGGTCATAGATGCTTCCTCAGGGAGGTGGGTCATGTGTTATCACATCATTTATACACATACATGACAGGTGCAATCCATTAACTGTGATGAAACACGCAAACTCAAAACATTTAAAATTCTATCTCGGTAAAATACTCAATGACCAGCTGGTCTGGTAGGGTGGCAAGTTTAAAAAAGGCATTTTATTAGATTTAATTATTACTTGCTGATACACTTTCCATCAGCCTTCAGAGCCACAACATTTGGCCAGCAGTAGGGGTCTTGAATTAATATGGCCTCCTCTTCTGCACTACTGACCCCAAAAAGGATTTCTCCAGTGACCAGAAGGACCCAGTCAGATGACCCCTTGACCAGCCACAAGTCAGTCAGGCTATGACTGGAGTGGAAGGTGTAACTCTCTCCATCAAATTACATGCAGCAGCAAGAGCCCCATCTAAGTAACCACTGGCTTGAGGGCAACCAGCAGAGAGGGCATCTTAGATCAGAATCATTGGGAAGCATTTGTAAGATCCCCAAGTCACTATGCCTAAAGCTCCTCCTGGCCTACTGGTGCGCTGCTCTATCTTCATGTGAGGGGTTATATTGTTTAATAATTATTAAGTGGTTAGTTCTTTTGCCTCCTGCTCTCACTCTCCTCCATTGTGACCCAGGAGGTACAGGGCTGGTTCAATTTTATGTAACAGCTGTTCTGATTGCTGATCCCACAACTGTCTGTTATAACCCAGAGGATATGGAGCTATTTTATTTATGTGTCTCAGCTGATTTGTTTGTGTCTCACATCCTCTGAGGTTTTGTTTAATTATATGTCTCACTCAATTTGTTTGCAGCTCAGCTCCACACTCCCTTACAATTCTTAAGGTATGGGATTATATACACTGTAAATTTGTTAACTATTTCAAAACTGCCCTGCCCTCTTATGGCCTAAGGAGTGCTGATATGTTTTATCTATGAACTGCGTCCTGCCTCTTTTGACCCAAGGGGTACAAGGGCTATTTCTATCTGTGTACTGTGCCCCACCCTCTTATGACCTGAGAGTTGTTAAGACTATGTGTTATCTTGCCCTGCATGACATGCACTGTGTGTCACAAGTCATTCTAATACCAGCCCTTCTGTTACTTCCTTCCCACTTATTACTTTTGACACCATCCCATTCTATCCATTTGCTCCTATCTTCCCTTCACTTCTCCACAATTAGCACCCCTGCACCTCCCTGTGTCTCTTACTGCTACTGATGGCAGGTGATTCAAACCAAGCCATCTTTCCTTCCTCCCCAAAGGGCTCAGCATTATCCACCTAACAGTCAAATTTTCATCCAAAATTAATCTATTCACTTGTAGGTAACACAGGACAAGCCAAATGTTGTAGTTGTCACCAAGTTCTAGATCTCCCGAGAATCAGTGATGACAACATCACTATGTCAGGTTATGTTACCCACCACCAGCAAGGAAAGGGGAATAGCCATATCTGTGGATCTATACTGCTGCTTCAAAGCATTTATGGGGTCATGTATCCTTGCCTCATATGTGTTCATTATCAGATAAATCACTTTTCCTGGATCTCTTCCCATTTGCACAAGCAGAAAATATTGCTGCCCCAGTTTCAGACCTGACACCCTCATTGACATCCTCTTACATCTCCTACCTCACTTCACGTAGATCATTCCTGATCTTAGGTGACTCAAACAAATTGGGTCTGCCCTTCTTCCAAAGACTAATCCAGGATATCAAAGGCCTTCACTTGACCCAACATGTCTCCAAAACTGCCAAGAATCAATATCAACACCGTAAACCAGTAAACCCTAGCTAACTGATTTGTACGGTCTTCACACTTCCACGGCATATTGGAAGTTAGCAGCCCCATAAATGCCCTCAGTGACCACTGGTTGGTTTTCTGTGTGTGTGAAAGTTCACTGCCCTAAAGTACCTCCTAAAGTCATACTTAACTTGTAATCCCTATTGGATGACCTAAACCCTATTGACTGGTCACCAATCTCAAATGCCAATGATGTGATATTGTGGCTATTTACTTCAGAATAAATTCACTTTGGTTTGAGATTCACATGCCCTCTAAAATGTATTATGGTCAAAGGTTTCCACTTTCCTTGGGTCTCATAAAGGCTTCAGGAGATGTCTGGTGCCTGTATAAGTCCTCTGCCTGCAAGAAGATATTTTCAAGTACAGGCAGCTTTGAAATGCCAGCACCAAGACAGTCCACTTGGACAAGGCTGAATTTTTGCCTCCACCTTCAGAAAAGCCTCCACTGCTTGATCAAGTTCTGATAGGTTGTTCCTTCCTGTTTCACTGCAATCCCAGTCTGCCCCGTGCTCATGACTGGCAGCTGCCTGGTTGCTGATAATTGGAGGTTCCTTCTACCCAATAACTTCTCCTCCAGTGCTCTCTCTCTCTCTGTCTCTCTCTTTCTTGCCCTGATTTTGTTATCACCCATTTCTCTTCCTTCTCCCCAATCCTCTTTCTCATTCTCACTGTCACACCAGCTGCAGCACTAGTTCTCCTAATTACTTTTGATCCACATATTGGTAACAATCTTGTTGGTTTGGACACAGCCTCTTTCACCCAACTCCTCCTCTTATTTCAGCTCCCCTCAACTCACCCTCATAAACCTATCTCCTCCTCAAGCAGGTCCCCACATCCTTAAAAATATTAATGACCTCCCTTTCTTCAAGGGAGTAACCATACATCATCAGACAACTACTGATCAATTTCTTGTACCCCTGCCTTTTGAAGCTTCAGAAGAAAATATTACTTTCTCAACTAAGCTCTTTCCTTGACTCTACCTCCATTCCTAGCCCCTTTCAGTCAGATTTCAGTAAAAATCCTGAACTGACTCCTTCCTCCTCAGACTCACTAGCCACATCACATAGTGGATGGATCAGGAATCTCTGACCTCTGCAATGTTTGTTGAGCTGGAAGAGCCTTCAGTACTATGACCCACACTTAGCTCCTGTTCAAGCTAGCTGGTGCAAGAATCTCTGATCCTGCAGTTAACTGTTTACACTTCAAACTGACAGACCTTAGTCAGTTAGTATACAGTAGGTATCCCCTTTCCCCAGCACAGCCAACAGCCTCTGGTGTTCCTCAGGGCTCTATACTATGCCTCCATCTATCCCCAGTTTTCCTAAATGACCACCACAAACCTACTGATCATTTGAACACATACACATGTACAGTATGCAGGATAGAGTGATCTTCCTCTGTGGTGCCTTTGCCCCAGAGCAAAAAGTTGATATCCTGTAAGTTTATCATGGGCCCAGAATTGGTTCCAATCCAGCCAACTCCCCTGAATATTACATACTATACATATCTCAACTCCTTTGGAAGCAGACAGTTGTTTGTGAGGGTTCAACTGCCCTCACTGAAGGTGAGTACCCACCTTCATGTACTTGGTGTTTGGTTAGATTTTTATCTTCCTTCACCAGATATATTGTTGCCAGCCATTCCAACTCCACCCTAAACCAGGTGCACTGAATGTGAATGAATCATGTTTGCCCCTCCCAGCCCATAGTGAGATTGTTCTTAATTCTATCCTCCTGATTTTTGACTATGGAATGTAGATTATGGTGCTTCCCACAAATCCACCGTGACCTGGCTGGACCTCTGCTTCCATTCTATCTGCCAGTTTGCCCTGGTTTGTTCCTTCTGTACCCACATCTGTGCTCTTAATTCTGATCTTCTTCCCTGTCTTGCTGTCAGGGATCTCTAACACTCTGCCACCCTATTTCCAAGTTCTGGTTCTCTCTGGAACAGTCTTCTAGTCTCACTTCATTCAGCCTCTCTGTCCTCTCTAAAACCCTTGTCCTTAGACTCACATAAGCTCATTCATTAGCCCCTCCTTCCCTTGACTCTGTTGTATGTCTATATTTGATTATTGACCCCACTGGCTGTCTTACTGTATATACCTTGTATAACATATCACCTTAATCTCTGTGCCAAAAATTAAGCAGACCATATTGACACTGAATATATTTTGCCCAAAAATGGATGCAATAATGACCATTCTAAGGTGAAGAATTTTATTATCACTATACATTACAAGCTAGAACTCCACACTAACACATCCCACTATCATAAAACTTTGCCAAATCATCCGGCTACTGTAAGAACTGACATTAAAATGAACATAATACTATGATTCAACCAACTGAAGTAATTCCAGCACAGTCATAAATCCTCATATAATCAACACATTTGGCTCATTTTAAGGACACTGGTCTTAACATATTTCTTGACATATTGCGATAATTTGCACTCAAAATTGCTTTCACGTATCTCCTTGAAATTTTCTTCCAAAACCTAAGCAGCTCTTTTAACACGAAATAACTATACACCACTAACCCAATTTGACCTTCTCAAAATGGATGGCTAAATCAAATTTCCTAATTTAATAATCTATGAACACACTACCGTCATAACATCTCATAGCAAAATCAGTCATTCATTTACACTAAATTCCAGCAAAGTTATGAAAAACATGCAATAGAACCCCAAAGGGCACAACACAGCAACACTCTCTAACTCACTACCAAAGTTCAAAATTGTAACTTTCATATGTTTTCTGCATCCTTGCTTAGAATAAACAGGTTATTTCCAGCACAAAGTGGATGTTTACAACTAAGACCATAATGAAACAATCTATAAAACTGGAGATTCAGTGATGTTTTAATTCACCAGTGAAGTCTGCATGAATTTCAGAAATTCACAATACCTGATGTTTTCAAATTTCTTTGTAGGCACATTACCTTTGCCTGTGAATTTTGTTATTTAAAACATTCTAAATTACATAAAATCCCTCAACCACCCACTGTGCTATGTTTCTACACCACCTGCCAAAACTAGACCACAGGCTGCACCTTGCACAGTAGGATGGCTATGTGGGATCATTGAAATTGCCAGAGTGAGTTGAGAAGTCATGAAAGAGGTTTTGAGAAAAGAGAGGGAACAATACTGTAAAATAAATCAAATGTTTATACCTAAATGTTACATATCTTAAAACTTAAACACAATTTTAAAACCCAAATGGCACTGCCAGATAATACTCTAAAACAGCCTTGCAATTCTCAGAATTGTACCTTTTAAGGTTTCCCTCTACCCTGCACAAAATAAACTTGTTTGTAATATAACAAAGTGGATTCTCCAATTAAATAAATACTACTTTGCATTAACAAAATAATATCACATTATACCACAACATTTACAAAACATATATGCTTTGAATCCTGGGACCAACACTACAACACTCTAACACTTGGGCAAATATCAAAATCTTACCTTTTATGTTGTTCCATGTAGCCTAGCCAACATAAACTGACATTCACCATAACAAAATGGTGTTTATAATAATGACTCTAACTATATTACTGTATGCACAGAACAGTAATATGTTTTATACACTAATGGTGTGATACAAAAATAACTTGTGAACCTAATACAAAATCAAACATAAATTATACATTTCTCACTGAGAGAAGCACTACAACATACCACCCTCTAACTCCCTGACAGATTTCATAATTTAACCTTTTCTATTGTTTCTGTAGTCATGGACAAACAAACAAACAAACAAAAAACAGGTTAATTTACAAGTTTGAAGACTATCTAAAACATATATTAAACTAAAATTAGCCATGATGTATGATACAGATCAGCATTAACTCTCAGGCTCCAACTTATCAATTACAGCTCAATTTATTAAAATCGATAGTTATATAATAAATAAATGAATATCAAATGATATAATGCCACAGACACAGCATGGAGAACATGAAGAATGTTATGATGGCATACAATACTTCACCCATTGACAAATAAAAAAAACAGAATATGAACACCCACCATTAACCACAAACCACAAGGGTGGTTGATCTATTATTCCATCATTTATTTAGACAAAATTCATTGACAAACCTAATAAATACTGTTCATAGGAAACTAATGCACATGCTGGATGTTACTTTTTTACATCTGTGCATTTTCCAAACATAAATTTTATGCTTAAATAACACAATAACTAACAAAATGCTACATTTTAAACCTTTAAAGTGTAACATCCTATCCGTTTTCAGACTTTAAAACATTGTTTTGCTGTAGCCATGCTGTATCTATGAGCAAAACTAAACTACATCTACCATTCAATTATAGTTCAGCAGATCAAATTTACAATTTACATTTCTGAAGTTGTAGTGCCTAGTACTCACACCAGATCCTTAACAGATCATTTTGAGCTGTCAATCCATTTCTGAATGGCAGCTGATTAAACAATGGAGTTTAACATAGAACTGAGCAGTGACCTCACTATACTGATACCACTGTGCCCAAATAATTAAATGTATTAAGCTCTATTAGCTAATGGTATTCAGCCTCTAATATTAGTTCACTTCTTTGACAATGACAGTTATTTTGTGAACTATCTTTGCTGATGAAACAGACACCACATAGGGTATGCCGAGGCCATTATTTTAGGATAGATGTAGTCACAGGTGACAACAAATGTCAACATTCAGACTGACAAAATCACCAACTAGTTTTTCTTATCTTAACCAAAAGTGGTTGATTAGAGCCAGTGCCAATGCCTGTGACAGTCAAGACTGTGGTCATTTAATTTCACAGGAACCCAGCCTGCTGTTCTAGCTGACTTGTGAAAAATAATCTTAGTGTTCTCTGAAAATTAAAGTAACTGCAAGGCAGAAGTAAAAGGGACATGTGTTGTACTACTGTGAGTCACACACCCTTCCAAATGACATTTCAGTGTGAATGCATCATGCCTTCAATCAGAGCTATTTTCAGTGATAAGTCCCAGTATAAAGTGATAATCATATCATAAAATCATAGAAGCTTGATGGCAGAAAGGACAATACTGGCCCATCTAATCTGACCTCCCACACCTTCCACTCCCTGCCAGCCCCACCCACCCCAATAACTCAGCCCGTATGCTTGTCCCTTGCCTTCTTGAATTCTTCCACTGATTTAGTCCCCACCACTCTGTCTGGTAGTTTGTTCCAGGGCTCCACCACCCTCTCCATGAAGAAATGCCCTCTCACATTGCCCTTATATC
Source organism: Neoceratodus forsteri (assembly GCA_016271365.2). NCBI lineage: Eukaryota > Metazoa > Chordata > Ceratodontiformes > Ceratodontidae > Neoceratodus > Neoceratodus forsteri. Next base: position 1,528,749,100 of record CM028131.1, read on the forward strand.
TTTTTTCCTTGCAGTCTGAGGCTGTCCCTCTAGTTCTGCCCCTTCCTCTTAAGTAAACCCTCTTCTCCCACTTTATTGAGACCCTTTACATATTTAAATGTTTCAGTCATGTCTCCTCTTTCTCTCCTTGTCTCCAGCGTGTACAGCTCCAGCTTCTTACACTTCTGCTCATATATCTTTCCTTGCATATCCTGCACCATCTTGATTGCCCTCTCTGAACCCTCTCCAATGCATCTATATCCTTGCAGAGATGTGGCCTCCAGAACTGAACCTCATACTCCAGGTGTGGCCTCACCATGGCTTTGTAAAGGGCATTATTACCTCCTTCTTTCTGCCACCATCCTGTTACATTGGATTCCTACCTAAGATTCAAGGATACTATGATCCCTGGATCTCTCTCCTGTTATGTCACTTTAATTTCCTCCCCACCTAGGGTGTACCCTGCTCTTTTGTTTCTACTCCCAAGTGCATCACAGCACACTTTTGGCATTAAATTTCAGCTGCACATCCCAGACCATTTTTCAAGCATCTTTAAGTCCTCCCTCATGTCCTCCACACCTCCTGGGTGTCCACACTATTGCATATTTGTGTATCATCAGCAAATAGGCACACCCTCCACTCAAACCTCAGCAATATCACTGATGTAGATATTGAAGAAAGCAGACCAAAACTGCCCCTGTGGCACTTCACTCTTCATCCTCACTGTCGCAGAGTGCACCCCATTTAGCACCATCCTTGAGTTCTTCCTGACAGCCAAACCTCCAGCCAGCTTGTTATTTTCCAACTGAACCCCAGGCTTTCCATCTTGCTCACCAGCCTCTTATGGAGGATGGTGTCAAAGGCCTTACTAGTCCAGATAGGCTACGTCCACCCCCAGTCAATCACCTGAGTCACCCAACCAAAGAACTGAATCAGATTTGTCTGGCAAGACTTCCACTTCATGTAGTCATGCTGTCTGCTGTCCTGCAATCCAGTCTCCACCAGGTAATCCACCATCCACTCCTTGATTAATGCCTCCATTACCTTTCCCACCACTGACGTGAGGCTGACAGGGTGGGTGGTTACCCTTCACCTCCTTACTACCCCTTGTGTAAAGGCACTATGTCTGCCCTCTTCCAGTACTCCAGCACTCTTCTCATATCCAGAAACAAGTTGAAGAGCCTTGTCAGGGGTGAGGCCAGCTCCTTCTTCAATTCCCTGATCACCCTGGGGTGTAACCAATCAGGCCCAATTGTCTTGTCTCTCTCAATCTATCTAGCTCTGCCCTAACCCTATACACAGTGAATGGGCTCAGATCCACCCATTTGCCCTTCTTCCCATTCGGCTTCAGAGCAGGTCCCCTACCGTCCTCTTCTCCATGAATACCATGCTAAAGTACTTATTTAATAATTCTGCTTTTTCACAGTCCCTTTCAATTTTATTTCTCCCACCCCTCAGCCTAGCAATTCCTTACCTTGCCCTTCTGCTCTGTTCTGTTCTCTTCTCCCTCACATATCTGAAAAGGTTTTATCCCACCTGTTGGGCTTTTTGCTATTTTGTCCTCAGTATGTGCTTTTGGCCTTCATAAAATATAATAGAAAATTACATTGGAATGAATGATTTTTGCCAGCCCATCAGCACAGCAGTGGGGCTACGACTCATGATGCTGGTGACCCTGGTTCTTGCCCTAAACCTGGATAATTGGAGGGAGGTGGGGAGGAGGCTCGAACATCCAATGGACTGTTCTCCTCCTTCAGGATTGGGTTGGAGTAGTGCCCAGAGTTAGACTAACCCTTACTGACAGCTAGGGAGTTTGGCCACTGGGACCACACACAGTGGGTAAAGGTATGACAAACATCCAGCAGGCATTGTTTTGGACTGCAGCTTGACACTTAGGGGCAGATGTCAGCCATGGTCTGAACCTCTTTTTACCATCTGAGAAACATCACTAGGATTAAGCACCTGAGTCCCTCTGGTGATCTGCCAGCATTGGTCCATGCCTCTCACCTTGATTATTGCAATACCCTATAGCTAGGGCTATTGGGGTACATCTTCACTGCCTGCAGCTAGTGCAGAATGCAGTAGCCAGTTGCTGACCAGCCTATCTAGGTCATGTCATATTACACCTGTGTTCCACTCTCTGCACTGGCTGTAGTTAGGTGGTGGATCTCCTGCAAAGTCAGTTTTCTGACATATAAGGCCCTATATAGGCGGGGCCTAGCTACCTGCAAGACCTCATGTGGCCTTTCCTCCATGGACTTTGGAGGAATTGCTGGAGGTTCCTGGGGTTTGGCTACAGTCGTCTGGTGCTTACATTTTGCATATGCAGCCCCAACCCTATTGAACTCTGTACCTCATTCTGTGTGAGAAAGTCAGACAGTTGATCAATTTAAGAAGGAGCTGAAAACCTATCTATTCAGAATAGCCTTCCCAGAGCAGGACTAATACTTTTATTGTTTTTAATAAGAATATTTATTGTTATGATGCATTTGTATTTTTTTTGTTTTATCTGATGTAAAACGATTGAATCACAGTGAGAATTAAAGTTGATTGACTGATTGATTGATTGATTGATTGATACAAGAAATGTTGTCCTTGCCAGTTGTTTTTTGTAGAATATCTTTATTGATTTTCACACATAGTGACACCAATCACATAACATACAAATATATAAACATATTGACATTCAAACATGAAAGTAGTATTACATTAAAAACAACAACAGGTGCAATCATTTGTGCATTCCATTAGTACCTTTTCACCAGTTTGAAACATCATAGGTATTGAGGTATATAAGCCTGCGGTTCTAATAAAGATTCCCAATCTCAGTATTTTGTCTACTGACAGGCATTGAAGGCCTACATCTGTACTTAACATCCTAGCCCTGCTCTTAGTATCATCCCTCCTCCGGGCTTAGAGGACATAAAAGGGTCCAGTTTCTAATAAAACATCCTCTCAATCCCAAAGTACATAGGTCAGCCTTTTCAGGGCCAGGGTTTGTAATATCATCTGTTTCCCTGCTTAAGATTAGGCCTAACATGGGAAACTCACGTATTCTGCATGCAGTGGTGAGCCAGGATGAGTAAGACTCTCATCCATCTAGGAAGTGGATCCATTCATCTCCTCCCCACTTCCATTCCAAAGAGACACATCAAAGGATCTTTTCCAGATCCTTCCTGCTATCATAGCAATTTCCTCCACCACCTACCCCCAAAAATTGTAAGATAGGGCAGGCTAGAAACAAATATGTATGTGCCTCTTCCTGTTCCACACCTCCACACAATGAGGATATTGAAGGGTGTGCTTTATGAACTATCACTGGCAGGTAGTACAATTGATGAAGAAATTTATAATATGCCTCCTTATATCTATTACACGCCATGATCCTGAATGCATTGGGAGCACTATACTCCAGTTTTCATCAGTAATAGGTCTCTCTAGATCTGTTTCCCATAACATTCTTGATTTCCTGTTCTATCTGGGAGTCTTTGTTTCCTTCTCCTGGCTGCTTTCCCAATAATACCCTTGGGATCCAGCTTAGCTTAGTATATTAGACTTTCTACCCATGTGGTTTAAATCCCCTCCTCTTCCCTTGCTAGGCTACGCATGAATGCCCTTACCTGCATATTTCAGAACAAATGCTGCCTACCTACACCCAGTTCCTTCTGCATGGTTTAAAAATGTTGATGTTTCCTTCCACCAGAAGGTTCCCTAGGCTCTGGTTTCCCTTCTGTTTCAATTCATAAAAATCTTTATCCTCCAACCCCGCAAAAGAAGAGATTGTTTGCCACTGGTAACAGCATAATTTCCCTTGTCATGCCCATCCCTACTTTCTGATCTGTCCCAGACTATTAAAACCTGCTCTACTAGTGGGTTATTGTTACCCCAGTTTGTGCTACCTCTGGCACCCCTAGAATGTAGATATGCCATGAGTCATCCCGAGATCCCATTTGCTCTAACTCTACCCAGATGGCTTCACTAGGTTGGTTCACCCAATCCGCTATGTATTTTAGCTGTGTCGCCAGGTAATAGTTATTTAAATCTGGAAAGTTCAGGCCTCCTTACCCCTCTCACTTTTAATTTTGTAAGCTAACCTGTGGATGTTTTCCCTCCAAATAAAACTCAGAAAGCCTTCTCTACCTTGGTTATGTCCTCTTCATAAGTCCCATATGTAATATCTGTTATGGGTACAGGATTCTGTGAAGAATATTCATCATGATAGTATTCAACCTGCCCAACCAAGATATTGGTAATTGTTCCCATCTTCTAAGATCTGCCCTATCACTTTCAACAGCTCAGTATAGTTTCATCTATATAGAGAACCCAGTGACCTACCCACCCGGAAACCTAGATAGGTAAAACACTTCCTACCAATTTCAGTCCACATTGCTCTGCTTCTTTCCCTATCCTGGAATGCACATTATTTCCAATTTCCTAGGTTAATCCTATATTCTGAAGAGGCCCTGAACTCCTCCACCAAAGAAAGCAGAGGAGGCACTGACTGTTTTGGATTCCTTACAAACACTAGCATGTCGTCTGCATAAAGAGCAAGTTTATGCTGTGATCTCTGTGCCCTTCAATTCCCACAGTCGCTCCACAACTCCATGTCGCTACTGCCAGTGGCTCAATTGCCATTGCAAATACAGGAGGGAAGAGGGCAGCCCTGTCTCGTGCCTCCTTAGCTTAGTTTGTCTGACAGTTCACCATTCAGCAAAACTGTCCCTAGGGTGCTGCATACATAGCCCGCACCATCTGATGAATGGTTCACCCAGACCCAAATCGGACATCACCTCAAATAAGTATTCCATTCCACCCTATCAAATGCTTTTTCAGCATCCATAGAGATAACACCCACTTCCTCTTTCCTCTAATTTGCTCTCCATATAATATTGAGGGCGATGCATATTGTGGTATGATTGGCGCCCCTAATGAACCTGGTCTCACCTGGGTGAACCAGTCCCGGAGTATATGCTCCAAACTGGATACCAAGACCTTTGCTAACATTTTTAAATTACAATTGAGCAGAGAAATGGGTCTGTAGGAGGCACATTCCTTCATATCCTTTCCCACCTTAGGCATTAAACCTATAGTGGCATCATAACACATATTGGGCAGGTTGATCTCCCTGTCTCCTCATTTTGATGGAACACCCCACCAACAGCTCCACTACCTGACCTCCCATCATTTTATAATACTCTGCAGGGTAGCCATCTGGACCACTAGCTTTTCCGCTCTACAGCTTCTGTATTGCACTCATTATTTCTGCTTTAGTAACTTGACTGGCTTAGCATCTCTCTTTGGGCCTGCATAGCCTCCAGTAACTTTACCTTATTCAGAAATCTCTGCAATTGCTCATGATTACCCAAATGCTCTGCTTGATACAGTTGCCGGTAAAGACCTTAAATCTTTCCTTTATTCCTTTCGTATCCTTATGGAGGTTCCCTTTCCATCCTTCACCCCTGCAATATGTGTTGCAGCCTTTCGCCCTTTCAACAATCTAACAAGTAATGGGCTAGGTTTGTTCCCCATTCAAATACTTGGTGTTTCAAGTAGAGCCATGTCTTCTCCCCTTCCTTAAGGTGGGCATTTAGGGTTCCTCACTGTCTTTAGAAGCTTAACTGCCTCTTCCTGCTCTCCGTCTGCCACTTTCTTTTCCATTTCCTTCAACTTCCTCTCTAACTTCATTTGTTTCTCCCTTCTCTGCTTTTTCAGTCTGGCTATATATTCTATAATTATCCCTCTCATAAATGCCTTACCGCCTCCCAAAGTGTTGTCTTAGACACCTCCTCCGTAGCATTAGTCTCCATATAAATCTGCCACTGTTCTACCAGGTGCTCCTTAAACTCTTTATTTTTTGCCATGTACATTGGGAATTTCCATTGTGGAGGGCTTCCTTGCCTTTCCTGTCCTTCCAATTTCAAGATAACCATTGCATGGTCAGACACATGTATAGGGCTGTGCATTACATCCTGCACCCTGGCATACCATTCCCTGGTCAAATAAATATAGTCCAGCCTGGACCACGTTTATACAGGTTGGAGTAATAGGTATACCTTCACTCCTGGGTTGGCTGTGCGCCAACCGTCTACTTAGATTGATATCCACCCTACCCATCTTCCACAGTTGTATTGTCTCCTGCCTTCTCCCTTTTTCCTCTGAATGATCCATTATCGGATCCATCATCCAATTAAAGTCTCCACTCAGGATAAGAGCTGGGAAATGCTCTTTATTAACAACCAGTGAGAACATATAGAATTGCGGCTTATATACTGCAGGCATAAATACAGTCAAACATCATCTTTTCCCACTTAAGTTCTCCTGAGATAAATATATATCTCCCTCTTTGGGGTCTTTAACCACCCTAGTACTTTCCAGAGGGAGAGCCTTATACACCAATATGGCCACTCCTCTTTTATGCATTGAAAAATATGCTGCATAACACTTCCACATCCAGTTCCATGCCAATTTGGCATACTCAATATCTGTCAGGTGAGTTTTCTGTATCAGGGCTACCTGTGCCTACCCTTTTCAAAGCCATCAATAAAGGTGTCCTTTTAACTGGCTTTGCAATTCCTTTACATTCCATGACACCACATTGAGATTTTGGGTCTTATCCATTTGTATATACACATGCCTCTCTCAGCCCCCAGTCATTGATATAGTCGAGCCCATTTGACCTGTTTAACTGCTTCATAATATCCCCATACCTCTTTTGTACCCCAGTCATATATATAACCTATCACTTTACACATTGTAATGATTGCACCAACACATATAACAACAGTAACAATAACAACTATAACAACTATCTTAACTACCCACAACTGTCTCTTCTCATTACTTCTACCTTTAACAAATGCCCCCCCCCTCCCACTTATCAACATTCCCCTATTTTCCCTTTGTCCTTCCCTCCTCCCTCCTTCTCCTGTTCCCATACTTCTCCCAATACATATAGACGTCCCTATTTTTGTTTCCATAACTTCCATATTACCCCTTGTATCAATATTGTCTCCTTTCCTTTCCCTCTATTCACCTCTCTTTGTGACATTAATTGCCTCTACAGCATGAGTGTCCTAGAAGTCCCTTCTGATGGTTGTATCCCCTGCCCCCCACAGCCGATTTAATTTGTCTTCTACCTCTTCTGATCTTAACCTCCATGTCCTCTTGTGCTCTCGCCACCACTCCCCAGTTCTTCTCCCATCAAGTACACCCCATCTCCAAGCACCAACCATAAGGAAAAGATCGATCCATTCTGCCCTCGTCTCTACTAGGTGATACATACTTTTCCACCCTAGCTGAGCAATCTCTCCTACCATATACATGGTACTCTCGTGTATTTAAGCTCTCCTGTATCCCCTCCCCAACCCCTCCTTGATTACTCTGCATGAGCTGTACCCTTCTTCTGTTTCCTCACCCTCCCTAGTACCATCTCACTCCCTCTCCTTAATCCTATAGACCCAGTTAGTTTTGGGTGAGGCCCACCCAGCCCCGATCAGGTGCACCCATGAGTTCTACCAGATTGGTCCGTTGGTTTCCTTTCCCATTTCTAAACAGTTCCCAGACTCAAACATAAACATAAACAGTGTGCAAGGTTTTATCTCTTCCTGGGCACCACAATTCTAGCTGAGAGGAACTGTCCATCAGAGGTGAGTGTGGGAAACAGGTCTGCACCATTAAACTCACATGCTAACCCCTCTCCCAACCATCAAGCTCCCCATTGCTCTGTCAGTCCATGTTGCCATGCTTCTCAGTCATACCATAGTCTCTCCACTCGGTCATACAGCTCACTCCATTCCACAGTTTTGCTGCACATCCTCTGTGGCGCGAAAATGTTCTATCCACAGTAGGCCCCACTATGCAGCTCATAACTTCTCAGTCCCCCATTCCATGCAGAGTCCAAAACTTCCCTCGCTCAGACCAAGAAATCACCTCATTCATTACACAGAAAAGCAGGCAGGTAGAGCAAACATCCTTATCAGAATATTGATGCCATGGGCTGAGAGAAAGAATGGAAGTACACAGGAGAAGCAAAATAAAGAAAAGTTTACAGAAAATACAAACAGTCTCTCCTTTTCACCTGTGAGTATCCACAGTGCTCCAATCACACAATTCAGCCCATCTTCTGCTTCAGGGCACAAAGAAATTCATCTGCCTTATTGAATTCCCAAAATGAGAAGGTCGCTCCTTCATGCTTGATTTTTAATGTAGCAGGGTAAACAAAAAAAATCTCTATTTTCAACTCTCTCAGCTGTTGCATTATCCCATTGAACATTTTACTTCTCTTAAGCAGGTGTGCTGGAGTAATCTTGTGAGAGGAATAGCCAATGACCCTCGTATACTAGCCTCCCTTTCTCACTATATGCCTTCAGGACCTCCTCCCGATCCTGAAAATTATGGAACCGCATGATCACTTGCCTCGGGGTTGGTCTGCAGGCGGTCGGGGCATCACTGCTCAGTGAGCATACTCCATTTTAGGTGCCCTTGCAGGTTTAGACCCAGTAGCTCGGCAGCACATGAGTGCAAAGTCCAAAGGACTTGCCCTTCTCTTCCCTCCAACAACCCTCTTAAACAAAGATTGAGGCATTGATGGTAATTCTCTTGATAGTCAAATACCTCTTTAAACTCAGCCAGCTCCTTCTGAAGTGCCAGAACTTGTCCAGGGACTGCTGTCATCTTGTCCTCCAGTCGGAGATCCTATCCTCCACCTCCACGAGTGGATTGGCCTGTACCGTTTGCTGCTCCTTGACTTCTTGTAGCTTTGAGTCCAGCTTCCTCCAACTTGATCAGCTGTGGTTCTAAAGCCGCTATGACCTGGCTGGTTAGCTCCCAACCAAGTGCTGTGACCTCCGCTGCAGACAAGGAAACCAGGCCCAGATTTTCTTCTGCCATACCAGCTGCAGTCTTCTTAGTACTTTTATTGGCAAGTCGCTGACTTTTTACTGGATTGGGCATCAAGTATTCATCCATACTGTTGTCTGGAATCGAGAGCAACCTGAATTAAATATTTCAAAGGTATTTATAACTTAAATACAGTAGATGCTTTTATTTCGACTAAGGAGAGCAATAGGAAACGCATTCGTCTGGCTAGCTGCTCATTAGCCCTCCCCGCTAGTTGGTTTTAATAAAATCTCCAGTTCTTCCTTTTATTTTTTGACTCCTAGCTTTTGTCAAGAGACAGTTTATTTCTTTGGGGCTTATGATTTCTTTTGTTGTTTTTATTTATGCTTTAACCTTTGTTTATGTTCTGCTGTTCCTCCCCATTATTAGTTTAAATACACTGATGGGATATTCATATTTATCATGGTAGCTAGGGTTTCAGTTCCAGAGCTGCTCAAGTGTAGACTGCCCTTTGCATATAAGTGTCTTTTTTTATAGAAGGCCTCCAATGTATTTATGAATTTAATGCCTTCTTTTGAGCATCTGTTTTCCAGTCTAATATTAATTCTTTGTGCAGTATGATTTTTCTTCATGCCTCTATAGAATTGGCAGGATGCCTGAGACTACTGCATTCCATCCCAGATCTTTTATGTAGTCACATAAATCCATTATTTTGTCTACTGTATCTTTCTCATGATCTTCACTGACATAATTGATGCCTATGTGTACCACTACATTCTGTTTCATTTTTGGTGTTCAGTGACTTGGGAGTATATTTTTACATCATTTATCTTGCCCCTGGTAGACAGTTCACTTCTCTGTTTAACTTGTCATTGCTGCCGTGATCCTCCATACTGCGGGTCAACAAAAACTAAATAAATAAATTACCACAAATTACTGTAGCAGTTCTTCTCAGAATTGAGTCCCGATTACAAGTACCTTGGTATCCCATATTTCCTACTATCTTTCACCAGTGTCTCTTAATATGTTTATATCTATTTGATAGTGGAATTTCATTATTTCCATTGCTCTCCACCCTCTTTTCTTGGGCATATTTTGCACAATAGTCCAATCCTCGTCTACCTCATTTTGTTCAGTTTGACTTGTTTGTGGCATATTTAGGATTCATCTATATCTCCTTCTATTCTTGAGTCTCTTTTCTTTTAGGGCTGCAGTGGGTGGAGCCCTGCAGTCTTTACAATCACTGAGAAAAGGACTCACATCCCTCAAACCAACAACATGCTGGAGTGTAGGAAAAGACGACTCTGCCTAGAAACACTCCACGCTCACACTGTCTTCTTTTTACTTTCACTGCACTCATTTTTTTTTTATTCTTCTAGCTGAGAAGGCAAAGACAGGAAGCTGCAGCTTGGTCTGAGGGTTACAGAGTAAATTGACTATTTGCCATCACCGCGTGATCCTCCATACTGCTATTCACACTTTTTTTGGTATTCGCCTAGCTGAGAAGGCAAAGACAGGAAGCTGCAGCTTGGTCTGGGGTTACAGAGTAAACTGACTTTTGTCAGTGCTGCCATGATCTTCCATACTGCGGGTTTACCCACAGGAAGTAAACCACTCCTAGGAGCCTTGTGCTGTTGCCACCATCTCAGCTACATCAAGTACTTGCAGTCTGTCTGCTACCAACCTACACTGTATATCTCCATCAAAAGGAGACATTACCTCCCACTTGAACCAGAACCATTTCTGCTGGGTTGCTTGCAGTGCACTGCTTCTGTTTGCTGTGCACTGTGTAGCTCAGGGTACTGAGGCTGCTTCTGTGCAACCTTCCCAAAATCATTCCATATCCGAATGGCCCAGAAACTGCAATGACTGGTGAGTGGTTCATTCCCACATAGGTGAGCTTGTGAACAGTGTGATCACTGCAGCTAAAATAGTTAAACCCCTTCAGCCATGCTCCCTAGTTTTGCTTTAGCTTTGCTGTCCTTGCAACCTTCCCAAAAGTATTCCCTATCTGAATGAGCAGGAACTGCAGCCACTGGTGAGTGGTTCATTCCGTGGAGGGCAAGCACTCTGTGAACAGTGTGATCATTGCAGCAGAGAACTCTGTAGACTTGGAGTGATCGAGCATGACTTGTTTTGTATTGTAGCCAACTGTCCCAACCCTCTCTCTTTTGTACCCATTGTGCACTATCCTTGAGTATGTAGACTGCCCATGGGGTGACTAATACTGCCCTATTTAGCAGCCAGATGTCATTAAAATAGCTAAACCTCTTCAGCCATGCTTCCTTGTTTTGCTTTAGCTTTGAATAATTGCTCTTATTCCACCTCTGCACCAGTGCAGTCCCTGCCATCTAACTGAAGCTCTCGACCACTGGGGAACTGGCTTAGCTGGAAAATTGCTTCTGCTTTAAAATACCAATTTAAATTTTTATTTATTTTTGTTTGTTTATTTATTTATTTTTTAACTGCTTTCCAGCATTGCGCTGCATCATCCTCCAGATTTGAGTAGCATCTGCGGTCTTGTTCCTGAAAACCAAGAGCTCTACTACCTCTCTTCTTCCACGTTCCATTTTTGTTAAACCTTAAGCTCCTTCAGTCCTCTGTCCAAAGGTGTGACCTCCCCAAGACAGCAAGTCCAACCTGTCTGGTATATATGGAGCAGTATAGTGTAGTGGTTAAGGGCACTGGGCTGCACACCTGGTGGAGACCTGGGTTTGACCCCATCAGCCCCCACTTGCATACTGTTTGACCTGAGCAAGTCACTTAACTTCCTTGTGCTCCCAGATCACACCTGGAAGAAATCTCCAGCTTAGTGTGCCTTTCCTGGTTAAACAATTTCTCTTTCCCTTTTCTTTTCTTGCCATTAACTATACTTTATTAATTTTCCTATAAGAGTTACGAAAAGGTAAATTAAAAAGTAACACATTAATAACAAGAATGTCCAAAATACATCAATATATTCAGGTATTAGAAACCAAAACAAGTAAATAATATATTAAGTATATAGACTACCCACCCTCCCACCCAGCCCATCCCATCCACCTGGCACAGTACCACGAGGGAATAGCTTAATGTAGTTACAACAGGATAAAATTATCATCCAACTTGAGGGTCTACCTACTCAGTGTTCCTTCCCTTTCACTATACCCCTCATCTCATTCCTTTTCAAACTCCTAAGGCAGAGTGCCCTGACTTCTTTCTTCTGCTCCACTTGCCTATCCCAGCTGTCCCACGTAACTTCTGACTCCGCTGGCCTGTCCTTCTGCTGTTATACCCCTCAACTCTCTTGTCCCCTTCTTTTTGTGCTACTGCCACTCCTGTTTTTCTTGTCCTTCCTATTTATTTTTTTAATCTCCAAATGCCTGGCAGGCCTTAAATCTTTTAACTGCTATCTAATCCCCATATGCATTGGCATCCCTACCAACATTTTCTCCTAACGCCTTCTAGTTTTAGTCTTTTCCTGTAAAAGAAAAATGTTCATCAATGTCTTTTCAGTTTTTTGTTTTGTCTTAAATCTGTAAACAGAAAACTGTCCATTGAAGTCTTTTGTGCCATTCTTGTCCACCTCCCAACCCCAGACCCTTACTTAGCCATGGAGGTGTCCAGCACTATCATCTTCTCTGGACTGCAGACATGTCTTCACTCTTCAAAGCCAGATTGCAAGCTGAGGAAACAGGTATGTGGTTCAATGTATTTCAATGGGGTTTTGAAATTACTGCCATAACTTGTTACATTTGATATCACTTAAAGTCTATGAATAAAATGTATGACTCTAAAGATGAGCTATAGCAATGGTTAGTGCATTTTATACTATTGTTCATGAAATTAAATTGGTTAACCGAACATTTATTTTGACTGGTTGTTAATGTATTGCCAGATTGTGCACAAAAAGGTAAAATTAAAATTGTGAATCAAATTCTAAATTACAAGTCACATGAAAGCATATTATTTTTAAAATCTTAATTTCATTGTAGATTCTTTAGGTTTTTTCTTGGTTTGCCAACACCAAATTGTCTAGAGCAAGTATGCCACATAGACTTGCAAGCTGCAATATTTTGGGTCCTTCTAGTCACCTTTGCAAATATTTTCACTAATGGCCCTAAATAGTTTTAACATCTATGGCAATTATTTATTTTAGTGACATGGTAGTACTATATCACTATAGTTAGCAATAACTATGAACTTAAATGTTAAATTACAATTGTTGGCCTCATAACTCTGCTGTCTTTAGCTTGAGCCTTAAAAATGGGATGTACACCCTTTCTTGCAGTAGCTAACAACTGGGTAAATTTGATAAAATGTGGCAAAGTAGTTTTACAACTAGAGTAGATGTGTCAAAACAGCACAGTTATCAATTTGTAAGATTACTTTTTTTAGGAAATGAAAACTAAAAATGGTAAAGACAGGGAACCCAAACCTTTTGAGTCATCATATCCTTAAACAAAGGGATACTTTTGCAGTGTTTGGAAGAAAAAGTTATAACCAAAGAAAAAGTAGCCAGTTGTACATTTGTGTTAGCACTTTTACTGATTCTCTCAGGTATTTTCAGGAAATTGTAAGCGAATTGTTCAAGACCACTGGAATGCGCAGTGAGGTTACAGCATCATCCCATAATCCCATAAAATTCACAGAAAACTATTTCACTGGATTATGGGACTAAAATCTACTCTGACCAGTTATATTTAATAAAAAAAACTAAAACCTCCCTTCTCCCTTTGTTTCCACAGTCCCTCTTGGTCACCAAGGACCCTCCACTGACTGAAAAATCAACCCCTCTTTCTTCCTCTTGGATCACCATTGCCCCATAGTTTGCTCCACCAACCCCAACCACCATTATTGGAAAGATTACCACTCCCCTTTCTGTTGTGCTCGGCTCCTTCATGTCCATCTTGATAGCCCCTGTGATTAAAACAGAAAACAGGGTGGGGCGACTCACCATTTCCACTGTGCTCACATCTCTCCAACACCCTTCAACTGTTCTGGACTGTCAGTGATTATAAATCTTCCACAATAACTGCAGTGTCCAATCTCCTTTTCTGTTCCCTTCCCTGTCATTCTCAGACTGCCATATTTGTATTGAAACTAGCCCTTCCTTTTTCCAGCTGTGAGGGACTTCTCTCCTGTACATCCTAGACCCCTAATTAATCATAAATTCAAATTCATGCTGTGTTCTGATCCCTCTGCTTCCTCTCACCCATTTTGAATTCTGGTAACCATAAAAAAATCTTTCCTACTGTTGGCCATCTCTTTTTCCACTCCCACCATCCTGAGCCCTGCAGTTCATGCCCCTTGCCCAGTTCATTCCTCCTCCTCCATCTTGATAAAAATCACTCCTATGTTTCTGCCCTCCCAAAAAGAACCTCTGTTCTGGATCCCTGAACATGAAAAAGAATTACTTCTCTCTGTCCTGCTGTTTTACAGCTTCTTCCCTCCCCTTCTACCCAATCTCTGGACCTTTCAAACTCCAAATTGTCCTCTGGTGAGTGCTGCCCACGGTATTTAATGAATTGTCCTAACTATTTGTATGTTGTAATGTCTGCAATTATCTTCACACTCTAAAATGTCAATGTAACTCTGCCTGTAATTAACTCTGGGTTGCCCCTGAAAAAGGGACTGCAATGATTCCAGTGGGCCTACCTGGTTACCAATATTAAATAAATTAATATTCTCCCAGAAGCAACTGGTACAGTCCTCCACACACCTTCTTGGCTGACCACAGCCTAATTGAAATTTTCATAGTACCACAGTTACTAATACAAGATTTAGGCAGAGCTGATACAGCTGCGCAGCTCTTACCTGTCCAGATATCAGAGCAGGGGCAGCATCACTCGTGAGAGCACTGTACCAGTGGTCATGGAGCAGCAGCAACATTGGAGCCACTCACAGAGTGGCAGCAAGCAGTGACAGTTGCCATTCAAAAGATGGCAGCGGTGGTGACACTGTGCATGCATGATACTTAGCATGTGGAGTGAATGCAGAGGTATGACTACAGAATAGTGCACCATGGGGAGGGGAAATCATGCTGTGGAAGGCAGCTCCATCATGAAGGACAGGTGCTATAGAGTAAGCATTGTCATGACATTGCCGCAACACTGTAGAAGAACACAGGGTCACATTCTGGAGCCGATCCCTGCTCTCCTACAGTGATGGCATAACATCTGCAGAGCTCCCCACACAGCCATAATAAAAGGAAGCTAGGATTGTAATGTCATGCCTAGTACACAGTTTTATTCTGCTAATATATTTTATTAGACTAACTCAATAATTTGTGGTAATACCTTTTTATTACACTAACTGAAGAAGTTTATACAAAAGTTCAAGACCTCCATTGTCCCTTCATCAGGTGTAGAGGAAAACTTGTTTCCTCTACATCTGATCAAGGTACTGTGGAGGACTTGCAATCTTTGTGAAAAATCTTCAGTTAGTATAATAAAAGGTATTACCAAAAGAATACACTAGGCTGTCTTGAGACTAACCTCAGCATCATAAACTTGCAATACTGAGCATTTATTTTCATTAGTAATTGTGCTGTGGAATTATAATTAGATGGCAGCTGGCCAAGGAGGTGAGAGCAGTGGTAGTTGTTGGAGGGGGTACAATTATGTATACTCTCAGGGTGTGCGTTGTATAGCATAGGAGAAGGAAGAAAGTGCCACTGGATACTAGAGGGCTTGGCACAGGACAGGAAAGAGCACTGATAGCATGTAGTGCTTGTCAATAGACAGGTCAAGGGTGAGGACTCCACTGATTACTAGTGGGTGCTTGACATAGGATCATGAGAGAGAGGGTACCACTGGACACCAGGGAGTGCTTCATGGAACATGGAGAGGCAGAAGGTATCAATGAACACAAACCAGGTAGTGCTACACAGAAAACTCTCAAAATGCATCTTAATGGGGCCAAAAGCTGACATAGGTTATATAAATGTGTATGCATATGTTACTTAAAAGAAATCCTTTTAGAAAGCATGAAAATTAATTGAAAAATCCTATGTTAAGGCAACAGTTAGGATTACAACAAAAGCCTTAAAGAATGGAAATGCAACATTAGGAATCAAATGTGCATTGAAGAAATTGAAGGAAATATTTTTTTCTATGAACAGCTTCCAAAATCTGAACTGTAAATTTTCTGCATTATAGAATCTTTATACATATAATATCTACTTTCTCATATGTAGAAATTTGGCTTTGTAACAAATTAGGTGTGAAACTCCATTCTACTGTTTGAGACCCTGTTTAGTTCATGACATTACATCTAAGTATGGTTATACTTATGGTTATATAATTACTGATTTTTTTGTGACTGGCTTCTTATTATAATATTAGATCTGTACTACAGCATACTGAGATAGTGAGGCACCACTGCTGGCAAGTATGTAATAAGCCACTTCCACATCACTGCTCCTCCAGCCCCTCTTCCTAACCCGACTGCAGCTCTGTTGGCTCTGACTAGAGTTTGGTTCTTTTGGCATGGCATTCATTTCCTTTAACCTGTTCTCTTAAAGTATTTACCTCATACAGTAATTGTCCCATATCTATACATTTTGGCAGATAAAGCCTACAGTGGATGACTCAGATTCACATGAGATGTACATCAGAAAACTATGGCATTTAACAATAGTACCATCATTATATAAAATGGTCAGAAAGTTGTCTGAGGGGTTATAGGTCTCCATTTTGTGATGATTATTTGATGTGTTTAAACTTCCTTGAAAATATTTCCATTTGGCTTGTCTAAATAATGCAACCATTTCAAAGCTTTAGGACAAAGTGTTATGTATATAGGACTTAGCTCATGTGGTATCATGAAGACACAACCACCAGACTCTTTGAAAATGTTACTATTAAGGTTTACATGTTTAACTAGGTTTTCTGGCCCAAGTCCCTGGTTCACACAGGACACGCAAGACATACACTGATGGGTGAGTCTCTATGCATGATGAACACATGCTCATCTGCTCAAGTTCACTCTAGCTTCCTTTTTATGGTCCATGACCGGATGTTAGTCTCAGAGGTCACATGAACACATTTATATATGGGTTTAAATGTCAAGCTATTGGCAACTTAATATGTTGTTTCAGTTTCTTTTTAATTAAAAGTTTATTAAAGAGTTTACAATAGAAAACAGATCCACACTGGTAGTAGATGTACATGCCATATCCATAACAAATAAGGGATCCACCCACTCCTACCCCTCCAAAACCCTCCCACATCCCTAAACAAGCCCTGCCTCCTCCCAGCCCTCCCAGCCCTCCCACCATCACCCCACCCCACCCCAGCCCCAGCACTGTAAAACTTCAGGGAGCATCAGAGCACTTGCATTAAATGCCAGTAGCAAAACAAGTTACAAGGAGTATAGAGTATAGAGGAGACCCCAAATTGTTTCATACCTGGATAATTGATTATGGAGGCTGGCAATCATCTTCTCAGTTCTGAGATTGGCTAAGAACTCATGCAGCCATTCAGTATAAGTGATGGTATCAGCATCCTTCCAGTGCTTTAGTACTAATCTTTTAACTGACATGGATATAACAGCCATGTGAAATTTAAGTTATGGACACCAAACTCCATTACATCTCCTAAGAGACAAACTTTGGTGTAAATAAATGATCCAGTCTTAACATTGGGTCCATCTTTTGTTTAATACAGGCCCATAAAGGAGCCAACTTAGAACAATCCCAAACAACATGTAGCAAGGTACCATCTGCCTGTTGACACTGTATGCATAGGGAGGACATTGAGGGGTTAAACTTGACTAATCTGTCTGGAGAGTAATAAAGCTTATGGAGAATATTGAACTGCATTAGGCAAAGCCTATCTTGCATTACAAACCTGTGACATCCTTTCCATAAGGCAGGCCAATTTATGAGTGACTTCAGAAAATGAGATGCCAAGCATGCTGTTGGACCTGCATGTTCTGGGTAAATCCAATCACACGTGATTCCAGCCATTTTAAAGACAGGGGATCCAGGGACCATTCGGAGTGGATTTGAAAATTGGGGTAATGGGGGTGTGGCCCCAAAGACTTGCACCAAAAGGTGTCTTTAATTGGTATACCTTGAAAATATTTACACTAGAAATGCCAGATTTGGATACAATCTCAGGAGAAGTGAGCCAGTTGCCTGCTGTATTCACAAAATATATAAGAGGAAAAGAGGTTAGCGGGGAAGCCATGATGAGGAGAGCACCTTACCCTCAATTTTAAAGTTGGGATTACCCATGAGAGGTTGAGTGATGTCTTGGACATGGCTGTACTTAAGAAAAGCACAGAGTTGGGAATGAATCTTGACAGAGATACCTATTGGTGAAGTGCGTAACCATGGAGGAAGAGACCTAAACTGTATATGTACAAGGGCAGCTGGGAAAGACCTTGGAATCAGGTTTGAGCTTGTTCAATGAAGAGTCAAACAGGCATGTAAGGGGACGGGGTTTGGGCTATTGCTGGAAATAACCACCTAAGGTATTTTCTGGCATGACTGCCCCAGTAATAAAACCTAAATGGAGAAGACGAAGGCCACCTCTGGCTTTGGGTGCAGCCAGTTTATAATAGGCCAAATGTGGCTTCTTATGCACCCATATAAAATCTGTGATAAGACCATGCACGTTTTAAACCAGGAGAGGGGAGCCACAGGTTATGAGATTGAGGGGTAAAAAGATGAAGAAAAACATTCATTTTACCAGATTAATTCTGCCCCATAGAGAAAGGGAGGAGAGATCATCTATTCAAATCATGGGTGAGCATCTGGAGAAGAGTGTCCAGGTTCACATTTCTAAGATGAGACTCACTCCTGAAAAGGTCAATCCCCAAATACCTAAGAGAGTGTGGCTCCCAGGTGAGTCCAAGAGCAGAGATAACAGGCTTTGAATTTTATAGTTTAGGGGAACATGACTGTCTTGTCTACATTTAGCTTATAATTTGACAGGTCACTAAATGCTCTAATTATTTACAACATGGGGGATAGAGGGATTGGGTGTGTTAGTTGGAGGAGAAGGTCATCAGCATATGCAGATACCTTAATTTCATGGTCTTCCACTTCAATACCTTGTACCTGGTGACATAGCACTAGTTTATGAATTAAAGGTTCTAAGTAAAAGTTAAAAAGGAGAGGGGACAGAGGACAGCCTTGTCTGGTACCTGACTGAAGCAGGAATAAGTTTGATAGCTGTCCATTGCCATAAACATGAGCAGAGGGGGTGATATAAAAGCCCAGACCCATTGTATAAATTTAGGGAGAATTCAAAAGCATGTAAAGTTCTGAAAAGAAAAAGCCAATTAACTCTATCAAATGCCTTCTCGCATCCTGGGAGACCAACACTGTTGGATTTTCAGCATCCCTGGATGCCGAGAAGACATGGGCCAGAGTACAGAGGTGATTCACAGAGGACCTGCCCTTCATGAATCCAACCTGCTCTAGGCCAATAAGATCGTAAAATTAGATTAATACAATCAGCAAGACGTTTGCTAGAATTTTAATGTCTTGATTAAGAAGAAATATTGGTCTATAACTAGTGACTAACTCAACAGGCTTATCTGGTTTAGGCATTAAGATAATTATAGCCTCAAAAGGATGCTATCAGACTTTGTGTTTGAAAGAATGTATTGGAAAGCGACAATAGTGGTGATACTAGTTGGTTGGCGAATGCTTTATAAAAATTAGAAGTAAAGCCATCCGCCCTGGGGCCTTGTCAGTAGGAAGGTCTTTAATAACCTTTAAAATCTCTACTTCTGAGATGGGGGGCAGAAGGTTCTGAGCTTGGGCTTTCAAGAGAGAAGGAAAGGGTAAATTCTTAAGGTAGCTATCCAGCAGCTGAGAAGAGGTGGGTTTGTCATAGGGCTATAGAGATGCCAGTAATATTTCTCAAATTCTGACATAATTTCTCCAGGTGAGGTTTTAAGAGAGCCATCCTTAGAAGAGGAAATGGTTGCAATGAATCTGGATGATTCTTATTGTCTAATTCTCAAAGCGTAGTAATTCATAGGCTTTTCCCCATGATCCATGTAACTGGCCTTGGCCTTCAAAATAGCATACTCTGCTTTTCTCTCAGGAGTTCCAAATAAGCTTCTTTTAGCTTTATAAGGTCTTGTATAAATTGATCTGTTGAGGGATGAGAGTTGAGCTTCCATACTTTAATTTGCGAGATTAGGTCAGAAAACACCTCTCTCCTCTTTTCCTAGACAAGGCTAGACCAATAAGAACTCCCTCAACATGTCTTCAGAGAGCACCACTGTATGTCTGGTTTATTGGTGGAGCCTCGGGTTAGTAGTAAGAAACTGGCAATATGGTCAGAAATAAACTGAATCGCCCAGGGTCCTTTCAAAATCTTTTTAATCTCCAGTACCCTACAGGTTTAGGTAGGAAGGAAAGGGTGAGCTAGCAAATAACAAGAGAGTGATCTGATGGAGGACCCAGGTGGATGTCTGAAGCAATTACCCTGAAAGAAGCAGAGAGAGAGGAAAATGCAGTCTAGTCAAGATGCAGTGCTATGCACTGGTGATAAAAAGTGTATTCTCGTGTCGAAGGGTAAAGGGTTCTCCATATATCACTAGGTCTAAGTGATCCACTAAGTCCCTTTAGAGCCCTTTGTGCCAGGGATAAACTCTACCGGGAGGGTCCAGACCGATCGAGGTTAGGGTCAAATGGTAAATTTCAATCCCACCCAAAACCATTGGGAGAGACAGGAAGGGCGTTAGGATAGTTAAAAGTTGTATAAAAAGGAGGGAGAGTCCACATTGGGACCATAAATACTGCTCAATAATAGTTCTGTGGTATGTAAAAGGCCTCTAGCAAAGACATATCTCCCAGAAGGGTCACAAATAGTTTGAGTGGGAATAAATGGGACTGTCCTCACCAAAAGAATCATGTCTCCAGAGCTTTGCATGCTACCACCTGCAGCGAATATCTGCCCAATATATTGCAGTCTCATTTTGGTTACCCACCCGACAGCGACAGTTCGACAGTGAGGTCCCCACAGCAACTACAGTGCCATGCCGCTGTAGAGAACCTGCTGGAACCTGGTGCTGTCTGTTGGGGTCCTTCACTTCCCAAATCAGCTCCAATTTGAGCTGATAATCCTAAAATAGGGGTGTGTGGGGTTCAGGGTGAAGCCCCCAAAGAAAAACACATACAGCCACTGAACCTCGCAGCTGACTGCAAAATGCGGTCGACCTGCTGGATTTGCTGTCAGGGTGTTCAACTAAAATTTTGTAGAAACCTGTCATGTATCCTCTCATTTTAAGGGCTTCCAAATCAAGCAAATGTGATTCCCAGATAAAAATTACATCCTCTCTCAAGAGGTGTAAATGTTTTAAGAGTTTGTATTGCTTGGTCTTATGGTGTGCCCCTTAACATTCCATGTTGCAAATGAAAGAAATCTAGCCATTCTCATCGGGTAAAGTGCATGTTGTTTCAGTTTTTATTATAAACATTTTCTGGTAATGAGATTTGATTTTCTATTTAACATTTAATTGTCTATTTAACAAAATATGGCATACTGAAATTATCTCCTTAGGGCAATCCCTATGCCAGTAAGTATTTTCATTGCTACTCTCTTCTTCATCTCTCAACAAAGAGAGACTAAATGAGCTTAATATGTATACCTTCAAGGAAAGGAGGGAGAGGGGACATGACAGAAACTTTCAAGTACCTCAAGGAAATCAACAAAGTCCATGGGGTAGCATCTTTTAGAAAAGAGATGTTGCAAGAACAAGAGGGCATAATTTGAAGATGGGGGCGGCTCAAGAGCAATATGAGGAAGTATTTTTCACAGAGAAGGTGGTGGACACATGGAACAGCCTTCCTGAGGAGGTCATGGGATCAAAAACAGTAGGGGAATTCAAAATGCAAGGGAGAGACATAAGACAATTCTGGTGGGGGTAGGAAGAAGTAGGCTGTTCGTTAACTAGGATCTGCAGCTTATCCAGTAGGTAGGGAAATGTGCAGACTGGGTGGGCCACACAGTCCTTATCTGCCATCAAAGTCTATGTTTCTATGTTTCTATGTAACCCTGTGACATTCTAATGAAGTTCTTCCACTGATTAACCACACCTTAAGCCTTCTATAATGGATGGATTTTAAACAAAAATTGATATGAATGTAATAAGACAGGATCAATAATTTTTAACATTGTGAAAAATGTTCATTACCAGAGGAAATAATTTGAAAAAGGAAATTGTCATTTACTTATGCTTCATTGGAGGCAGTATAGCACAGTGGTTTAAGGCTCTGAGCTGCAAACATGGAGACCTGGGTTTAAATCCCACAGCCCCCACTTGCATACTCTGGACCCTAAGCAAGTCACTTAACTTCCTTGTGCTCCCAGGTCACACCTGGAAACAAGCTTTGCTTAGTGTGCCTTTCCTGGTTAAACAATTCCTTTTCCTTTTCATTATGATGTAGTAGGTACACTGAACAAATGAAAGTGCAATTATTTTTCTGTAATATATATTATTGCTAGGATGAGCTATTATCAATGACGGTAGATATGCAACTCAAGAAATAATATTAACTTCCTATACAGCGTGTTGGATGTCTAACTGATCTTTTCCTAACCTGCTGCTGAGATTCTATTTTGCTTCATTTCAACCCATGTTTTACCTCTTCAGACAGTGCTTATTTGTTTTCCAAGACTAAAACAAAAGTGATATGAAGTGCATAATGACCATACTGTATTTAAATCTAACAAACACTGAAGTAATGGAATAGACAGAAATACATTTCTTTACAGTTTCCCAGCGCTATTGTTTAATTGATGTTTATGCTGTATGCCCTATCAATGCATTATAATAATATGCCTGAAGTACTGAAGCAAACTGAAAATATTTAAAAGCAGTTACTTATTACTTTTTATTTCACAGTATTTATACTTTTGCTTCAGACAGAAGATTCTATGCATAATAGTGCAAAGTACAGTATACTGAATACAACATATTTGCCTTTCCCTTTACAGTAATTTAAAATACTTGAAACTGACATGTTTACAATATAGCACAATGTTGCGAGCATATTGCACACATAGTGTGTTGCCTTTCATGTAAATGCATTTCAGTAAGCTTCACTGAACACACAATAGGATGATTTTAAACTAGATGATTATAAATAAAAATATGAACTTAAATTAGAAAATGTTACATTTTAATGGCAAGGAAAAATAAATATGCTTTAAAATGAAATTTGAAGAGAGGGAGAGACTCAGACAAATGGCTATAGGATGGAAGGCTATTCCAAATTGTAGGTACTATAGAATAGATTAATCATCTGTACCACAGTTTGTGAAAAATTTCAACATGGAAACTTTAATAAGACATGTATTAGAAAAACAAAACAAAAGACTCAATAGAGAGTAGAAACAGATAAGTTCAGACAGGTGGTTCACACCATGCAGGATTTAAAAAAATTGTAATATGTTGTTGTACGCTCCAAAACCAATAGGAAGCCAATAAAGATCACAGAGGATAAGCATGATGTCTATACATTTTCTGAAAGGATAAGAAGGCAGGCAGCAACATTTTGAACATACTAAAGTTTAACAAGTACTACCTATTTTTAAGGTAAAAAGATCACCATTACAATAGTCAAAGCAAAAACAAGATAAAGAAACAAAACATGGTTGGAAAAAGTGTAATTAAGAACATTATTAATTCTGGCAGTGTTACATAATAACAGAATCGTAAGACATACTTTGAAATAATGAGCATATCTGAAGAAAAAGGTCAGATCAAGATCATGAATTATTCTACAATTATGGACAGCTAGCAAAGCTAATATTTTACCAAGCATGGAAAATATAGGAACAAGTCTGCAACACCACCCCTTTCACTATCAGAGCTGTCCCTGCCCCTAAAGTGTTTGCTGCCATGCTGAAAGTACATCTCCAAGAGTCTAATGTCTCTACCTGCTTTGAATTATTTACAAAACACTGTTGACTTAATGTGCCATCTGAATGCCTTAATTATACAGTATGTCACTTCATTTTGTATTTTGATACTTTCTTGCTTTTGCCTGTTCCACTGTTTTGGTTGTCTACTTTTCTGTACCTGGGTCATGCTTGCAAAAGGTGCTTTGGCACCAGTGCACTTATCCAGTTGTCAAAATAAATAAAACAGAAAATGAAGAGAAACAACAGAGTCCTGTTTAAAAGTTTGACTTCTCAAGGAGAAGGACTTCTATGTTGTAAACAATAAATTGCAATAATGTGAATGTAGCCAATAACTTATTTGTCCAATATCTCATCTGTGTCAAACAAGAATAGAGAAAGATATGGAATGGTCATTGACAAAATAAAAGAAATGTAAAGCTGACTGAACTAGAAACCCAGAGAATTATCATAATTTTTGAGGCAGGAAGGAAGAAAACAGTTTCAAAAGTTGCCCTGAGATCACGTGAAATTACAAAAGTGAATGAACATTTGTCTAAAGCAGTGTTTCTCAAATGGTGAGGCAAGCGCTCTGGGGAGGCCCTAATCTGTTCCAGGAAGGCTAAGCAAGTCTGAAAAAGTACTGTATTTAAATTTTGAGTATTAGATTTTATTGAGTGAAGGGATGAGGCAAACTGAAAGAGGAAAATAGTAGGTGAATTTATGTATTTACATATTAGTAACCATGAAAGGAACACTGATCTAAGGCTCATTTTTGTGTACCCAGGAAAGGGTAGGAAGTGAACTCAAGTCAAAACATAACTGTAAAACAGTCAAGCAATACACAGTAAACAATAGTGCAAACAGTAAGGAACAATGAAGACATCATGAAAGATAACAATTACAGTTGGACTAGTGGCAGAACAGCCCAAATACAATGATTAAGCAGAGAGATACAACGTAAAAGCAAGAGATAGCAAAATGATCCCTAAGAAAGTGCTTAAGACCAGGGTAAGACAGGGAGAGGCAGAGGTGGGTAGGAAGGTTATTGCTGATAAAGGGAAACAGACAGAGAAAGTGGTCTAACCATGACGGCATTGTAGGCATGGGTAACAATGGTTTGAGAGTCAAAACAGTGCAGCAAGTTAGTGGGCTTGGTGGTGAGGTTACAGTAAGCTGAATAAAATGAGAGCAAACTACACAAAGGAATTTCACTTTATTCCTGATGTACTGTGCAAATCATACTATTTCACTGTGGAGAGGTCCAAGATAATTTCAAATTTGAAGGAGGCTCAAGATCTTTTCTATAGCTTGGGGAGGCTCACTATAACAAAGTCTGAGAAGAAATGTTCTAAAGCAAGGAGAATAGCACCTGTAATATGTAGAAAAGTTATTTTAGTGCTATGACCCAGCTGAAGATGAGATTTGAAGGAACCAAGTGCTGTATGTTGCTAGCCATTAGAAGAGAAGAGAGATGATTAAAACAACCTTTTGAAAATCTTACCTTGAAAAGGAGGGCTGAGAATAGGGCAAAAGTGTATTTTTGTGCTTTTTTTCATTTCACTTTTGCTCCTTTGGAGACAGGGGGCTTACTCCATATCAGCTGTTAATGGGCCCCATTCAGGTTCACTCACTGACTTCAGGGACTGCTCTGCCAACTGGGAGATCATGGTTTGCCCCCATGGTGGGACTACCCCTAGCTCCTAGAGGGATGGAGGACCAAGATGCTAAACTGGATGCAGGCAGCCAAGAGGAATTGCAGAGTGGTGATGGCAGGGATCCTGGTTTGTATGTGCTGCCATAGGGATTTTCTTATAGAGTTCACCCTTGGCAAAATGGTCATGCAATGCTGTCACTTGCTATGTCAAGCACATGTGTCCACTCTAATGACATTCACTGCACCACCAACCCCAGTGTATGCTCTATCACACTTGACATGGCACATCAGCCAATAGCCACAGCTAGGAGTTGGAATGTTGCAGACCTGTGTGTCCCTCTCCTGGAGGAGAACAGTTGTCTACTGGACTTTCCATCCTCCTATCACTAGCAGACCATCCAGTGCTCTGGGCTCATTCCTGAACCCAGATAGTTGGCATTAAGAGTGGTAGCACTACCATTTGCACCAGCAAGCTGACTGGAAATAGTGCAAATGTTAATAACAGCATTGCCATTGAGTGTAAGATTTTCAATACAGGTATTATAATAATAGAATTTTACATTCAGCAAAAGAACCAGTGGAAAAGGAATGGTCAGCTAAAGCACAGCTACTTTATCAGGACCATTAAATGGGAGACAAGAGGAAAATGAATATAGACTCACCCAAGAATTCTAAAAGAACTAAAGGTAGAACTAGTGACACCGCTGACTACTCTCTTTAACAAATCATGGGAGGATGGGGTGGTACCTGAGGACTGGAGGAGGGCAGATGTGATTCCTCTTCACAAAAGTGGGAGCAGGACAGAGGCAGGAAACTACAGACCAGTTAGTTTGACCTCAGTGGTAGGGAAAATGATGGAATCACTTTGAAGGAAAGAATTGTTGAGTAGCTAGAGGCCAGTGGGGCACAGGACCAAAGGCAGCATGGATTCACAATGGGAAGGTCATGTCAGACGAATCTAATAGATTTCTTTGACTGGGTGACCAAAGTAGTAGACCAGGAGGGGCTGTGGACATGGCCTACCTAGATTTTAGCAAAGCATTTGATATAGTCCCACACAAAAGATTAATACACAAGATAGCCAGCCTTGGAGGGGTCCCAAGGTGGTAGTCTGGATAAAAAATTGACTAGACAACAGGATGCAAAGGGTAGCAGTAAATGGAGACACAGTGAAGAAAGGAGGGTTACTAGCGGGTACCGCAGGGTTCAGTACTGGGACCGGTCCTTTTAATGTCTTTATAAGTGACATTGCAGAGGAACTGAAGGAAAAGTATGTCTCTTTGCAGATGACACAAAGATCTGCAACAGGGTTGATGCACAAGATGGAGGAAAGGATGAGAAGGTACTTGGCAAGGTTGGAGGAATGGTCAAATGTATGGCAGCTCAGATTCATGCAAACAAGTGCAAGATACTGCACATGGAAACAAAACCCAGGGAGGTGTACAATGGGGGTGAGATCCTGACAACAGTAAAATAGAAAGGGACCTGGGGGTAATTATATCAGATGACCTAAAGGTGGGCAAGCAATGTGAGAAGGCAGTAAGAAAGGCTGGGGGATACTGGGATGCATAGGAAGAGGCATCAATAGTAGAAAACAGGAAGTTGTTATTCCTCTGTACAGACAGTTGGTGAGACCCCATCTGGAGTACTGTGTGCAGTTCTGGAGACCCCATCTCCGAAAGACATAGACAGAGTGGAGGCTGTCCAGAGGAGGGCACAAAATGGTGCAGGGTCTGCACCAGAAGACATACGAAGAAAGACTAAAGGAGCTTAATATGTATACCCTTGAGGAAAGAAGGAGACAGGGGACATGATAGACACTTTCAAGTACCTCAAGGGAATCAACAAAGTCCAAGAGGGTAGCATCTTCCAGAAAAGAGATGTACAAGAACAAGGGGCACAATTTGAAGATAGGGGGACAGCTCAGAGGTAATGTGAGGAAGTATTTTTCTCACAGAGATGGTTGTGGATGATGGAACAGCCTCCCCTGAGGAGGCTGTGAGTTAAGAACAGTGGGTAATTCAAGAATGCATGGGACAGGCATAAGGCAGTCCTAGTAGGGGTAGGAGGAAGTAAGCTGTTGGTTAAATAGGATCTGCAGCTTATCTTGTTAGTTAGGAAAATGGGCAGACTAGGTGGGCCAAGCGGTCCTTATCTGCCATCAAATTCTATGTTTCTATGAGGTAATAGGGTCAACAAAAGGTGTCGCCTCCCAAAGATAGAACAGTTTTCAAAAGACTAAGGGGGATAGAGTAGCTGGAGTCAGTTAAGGGTCACTGAGAGAAAAGAACTCAAGAAATGGGAGTAAAGAAAAGGGAGACTGTGAATTTCAAACAGATACATCTTAGTAAGTGAGGAAGGATAACAATTCATTACACTTCAGTATCAAGAAGGGCATAAACGGAGTAAATTTTTGTTTGTTCATCTGTTTCTTTATTTTTGTTAACCAGGTAAGTCCACTGAGTACAGATATGAATTTCCAGGGATAACCTGACAGCAAAGCACAAGACACATGTACAAACACAGTTTACATAACAATAGCACAAACAGTACAACATCAAGTTAAAACAATAAGCATCAATCATTCCTTAAAACATGTTTTAGGGTTCCTAAACTCATACCCTTGCCATGACACCAAACAGACATGAGCAGAACTAGATATGCCAGCCTCCAGGTATAGTGTTGTTCAATGCTATATCTCACACTGTGAGCTCTATTTCAGAAAACCTGTCTGGCAAATAAAACAACAATAATAAGTATCTCTGAACTAAAAAGTAACAACTGACTACCCTGAGAAATTAATACTTTTTAGTCTGCTACTTGAAGGTATAGTGGCTCATGAAGACTCTTGTTATATCATGGTACTACTGTTGAGTTCCAGTTGTTTGTGGGTAAATTCTATACTTTTCTTAAACACCTATGATCAGACAAGGTAGAGATATAGTATGAAGAGAGTGCCAGAATCTACAAATCATGAAAATGTCAGCTTTATCTCTCTACAGGTGACTGTGCTATAAATGTGAGGAAAACATAATTTTGAAATATGGTGTTTTTGCTGATTTGTTTTAGAACAATGTACAATCAAATGTACAGTACATTAAATCATGAAAGATGGCACAGTAGTAGTAATTACCTCACTGTTCATGTCTTTTGTAATAACTCTACAAATAATTTGGGAATGTTTGACTAATCTGGGTTTAAAATAATGTTATGGGCATACCAGTTAAAAAATAATTCAGTAAAGATGAAAGTCTGTATTCAAAGATTGATTCCTGTTATTGAGTATGTGTCAGTATTTTTACTTACACATTAAATAGCAGTGGGCCCTATTCACTCTGGAGGCTGACATATGCTTAGAACAAGCATTGCTGATCTGTGTCTGTCTCACCAGGCTGACACTACACACCCTAGTGTGACAGTGGCAGTCACAAAACGTAGCTTCACTCATACGTGGTGCAGAGCCCAACACACTGCACAGTGGCATACATGGAGGAGGTGCTTGACTGGATACAGAGCTTCACTCAGAAGCCTGACTGGATCATCTAGTTGATTTCTTGATGTGCATATGCAGGGGATCTGGGGATATGTCGATCCATGGTGGGTCAGTTTGTTACAGTCCATATTGATGGATTTTGGACCAATTAAAATGTTTGTTTTCTGAATTAAATATTAACTTTCATTAAAAAATGAAAGCTCATACATCTCATTAGCCTGTCTTCTAATGAATATTAAAACCCTTAAGTTTTAGAGTTAAGCATTGTTTCTGTTTTTACCTTTTAAAATTTTGCTCCTGATCAACTTTAACTCAAAAACAAAGCTGCATTTTTCACAAATTTTTCAGCATTTTAACTGCACATGTGCAAACTTCTGGATACAAATAACTTAAAACTCAATACAAATTCATTTTAACCTCCTCAAAGACATGAACTTTAAAGATGCTGTACATTTGATAATTTAAATTGGTGAAATTTGTCTCATGCACATGAACAATAAATGGTCAAAAGTCAGGCATATTTGCTATAATTTCACTAATTGCAAACTTTGACTGCCAAATCAATCTTTGCAAAACCCACCAAAGAATTAGCCCTAAGACTGGGAAGTTGCGTACTAAAGTTTTAAGTCATAGAGCTAGGATTGCTGAGCAATAAGCTGTAGAATATTCATGTTTTGACACACACAGTAACTTAGCCCTAACATACAGGCACTACCACACATATACAATATTCCTAAAATGGAGTTGCTGTTCCCAGGTTAATATTTGAAGAATTGTAGGAACAGGTTAGTTGATATCAGCCTGTACATTTTTTTCTCACTAGTATGAAAGCATTAATTATGTTCCATCCTTACTGGAGGGGGTTGCATTATGACTGCTTAATTGTAACTAGAAAAAGAAAGAAAAAATGAAAAAGTGAGCCAGAAACAGAAAACTGGATCCAACTGAAACAAAAATATCTAGAGGGATAAGTTTATGACATAAAAGGGTTGCCCATTTAGGGGCAGCCTGGATTGTCAGGGGTTTCCTGTCGAAATGGCAGGGGAGGGGATGGAGAATTAGTAGAAAGTAAGGAGAGAGGATGGGGAAGGGGCAGAGAGGTCATGGGTGTTGGGTGTAGGGGAAAGATGATTGGCCAACAGACAAAGAAGCAGGAGGGCCTAAGGAGATATATAGGTGGAGATTTTGGAGGACAGATCCTTCTTTTACTGGTTTCTGAATTATCCACCCTCCAACCCAAAGAAAAGTAAAATCAATCAATCACTTTATTTAACCAGGCATAAACACCATTGAGCAAGCTCATTTTCAAGGTGCTCCTGGGCATTAATACAATACAGTACACTTCATAAGATTACAATTACGTGGACAATGGTGCAAAAAAAAAGAAAAAAACATTTTGAAGGTGCCGTCAATATGGGCTTATACATACCGGTCAACATAATTAATATGCAAGGTACATAATGATAAGCTTTACTGAAATGAGAAGAGACAACAATCCCATATAGTCTCTGCTAAGTAAGAGCTCATACCTAAATGATAAAAATAAGGAGGTATTAAGGAGTAGGGTAGAAACTGGGATGAAAGAGTAGGCAGCCAAAGGGAGGTCAGCATAGGTAAAAGGTAAAGAATAGGCAGGGCCATCTTGGATTAAGGGAACTAGGCTTGTAGGTCCTAGGTTTCTGTTGTTAGGAATGTGGGGTGGATGAGATACTTAGGCATAGGATTTGAGAGTGGCACCTGGGCTTAGGGTCATTAGGCTCCGAAACAGTTGCATGATTCCTTCAGATAATCTGTTAATAGAGCTTTGAATGTGAAAATGCTTGGAAGTGAGGATAATTTTAATGAGTCTTGCATAGTGTTCCAAAGTGATGGAAGTGAGAGGTTGATTGCTGCTGAGCCAAGGTTAGTTTTCACTCTAGGAATCTGGAAGCAGATTAAGGAGAAGCGCCTCAGGCCATAGGAACCTTTAGCCTGTCTGAAGATGTTCGAGATGTGTGCAGGGAGGTTATCAGATAATGCTCTAAAAAACAGAGGAGAGCATTCTTTTTCTTCTAGTTGAGAGGAGGTCCATCCTGAAACCTGGTATAGATGACAGTGATGTACTACAGGGTAGATTTAAGATAAATCTTAAAGCCCGTGGTAAAGGGTGTCCAGTTTGTTTAGCATCATTGATGGTCAATGACTGTAAAGGAAGTCAGTGTAGTCCAGTAGGAATGTAGTTTGCACTAGTCTCATTCTGGCTTCTAACATGAGTAGGTGTTTAATGTGATGGAATAAACCTAATCACTGTCTTAGTTTCTTCGAGGTTTCATTTAAATGGCATGGAAAGTTGAACTTGTTATCCAGCCAGAACCCTAGGTATTTAAAGGTATCAACTACTTCAAGGGGTTCATCTAAGAGTGTTTGGACCTATGTGATATGTGGACATCCGGAAGTAGACTTTGGTGAGAGAATCATTGCTTTAGTCTTTTGGTGTTGAGGAGGAGCTTATGAGTGAGAAGGTTGTATTGAGGGTGACAAAATCTTTTGTAAGTACTCATGGGCCAGATCCAAGGATGAATTTGTGATATAGAGTACTATATCATCTGAGAATAAGTGCACATTTGCTGTGCCCAGCTGCAAGTCCAGATTATTGATGTATATTGCAAAGAGGATAGGGCCCAGGATGGAGCCTTAGGGACCTCTTAACAAGGATTTTGTGGGGACAGATCTCCTATGGCTTTGACTTGTTGTAACCTATTGGTTAGGTAGCGGTGAACCATTTAATGGCAGAACTATCAAGTCTGATGTTACCAGTGCAGCAAGCATGATAGTATAATCCACAGTATTGAAGGCCTTACTTAGATCAAGAAAGAGGGCAAATACATACTTCTTAGAGTCCTAGGCCATTTGACAGTCTGTAGTTACTTTGGCAAGAGCTGATACTATACTGTGTTTGGCTCTGAAGCTGGACTGAGCCTGGTTTAGCAACTTTGTAAATCCAAATAGTCTCTAAGTTGGATGTTGACAATTTTTCAAGTAATTTAGAGAGGACGGATATTATAGAAATAGGCCGTAATTGTTTAGATCACCGGATCCCCAGTCTTGAATAATGGCAGGATGTGGGCAGTTTCCACAAGACAGGTAGCTCACCTTGAATCAGAGAGGTGTTGAATAAGTGTGTAATGGGGGCGGCCGATAGGTATGGCCAAGTTTTAGGAAGTAAGGTTCAATATTATCTGCACCTGCACTCTTTTTGTATCCAGAGAAAGGAGGAGGTCCTCCACTTGCTTGAACATAATTGTGAGGAAGCTGAAGGGGTGGGATGTGGTTGGTTATGGTTGTGATTATCAGTGAAGCCAACAGTGTAGTCTCTGTCGGGCTAATTTTGCTGATAGGTGAGGTGTCAAAGGCAAGCCCTGCAGTGGCAAAGTGATCATTAAGCCTCTCTAGTATATCAGCTTTGTCCGTATAGGTGGTACCATCAGACACAATTTTGTTTGGAGGGGGTGTTGCAGTGGACTGACCTTTGACTTCTTTGAGGATGTTCCAAAAGTTAGCAGAGTTGTTTTATTGTCTTCTAGTTCTTTTGGAAGTACCTAGCTTTTTCTGACCTAATCAGCTTGGTACAAGCATTCCTAATGGCAATGGAATGCTAACCAATCAGCTTCCAGGTGGGATTTCCTTTTTCCACCAGTAGTCCCTATCCTAAGTGCTTTCTTCAGGATGGGAGAGAACCAGCCAGGAGTTTTATTTTTGATTTGATTAGTCATAGTGGGGCGTGTTTGTCTAGCAGCTCCAGTAAGAGGCTGTGAAAGATGTTAAATGCCTCATTAAAGGTGGGGCTAGATAGAAATCCTGCCAACAAATGTTGCTTAGATCTTTCAGGAAAGTGTACTGGCAGAACTTTTTCAGACATCTTTTCAGTTTGAATTTGGAGGCCTTTTTATTTGGGAAGGATGTCTGATGCAGGCAGTAGCCGAATGGTCACTAATATCATTGAAGAATACTCCAGTATGCTAGATATGTGGAGGTTTGTTTACTAGCATAAGGTCCAGGTCGGTGCTGTGCTCAGGGTTTTTCTGTTAGGCCTGGTTATAGCAGTCGCCATTTGTAACAGACCATTAACATCGCACAGATCCTTCCAATTTCTTAGAGCTGTTATCATTCCAATTTAGATTGAAAACCCCATTAGAATACACTCAGTATTAGCAGAGTCAAGAAGATTTTGAATGTGTGGAGAGTGCCCAGCCACCAGATGGCGGTCAGCAGCATGCTGCCATAAGGAGTGATTTCGCTGGAAAGTGAAAATTTTAGATAAGGCATTCAAATTCTCAGTTTTGAGGTACAGTCAAAGACTGTGACTGTGAATTTGCTTTTGACATATATTGCAACCCTCCCTCTAGTCAGTCTATCACAGTGGTAGATGATATATCTGGGTACGTTGATAGATTTGTCCAGGGTCGAGGGTGTGAGCCAGGATTCAGTTATCATGAAGAAATCAGGAGATGCATGTAGAGCCCACATCTGTATAGAGTCAATCTTCTTTAGCAAACTACAGACATTGATAAGGAGAAAGCTAATCCCTTTATATGGAGGAGGTCTGCAGGGTCGTCGGAGAAATAGGTGGACCTGGGTTTAATTGAGGGGCAGATGGTAGAAGAGGAATGGGAAGAAAGTATTTCATGGATCTGCATGTGATTGGACAGGGCAGCTGAAGGATGTTGGATGGTTATTGTAATGTCATTCATAGGCCTTGAGTGGTAGATAGGCAGCTGGATGATGTACAGCAGATGGGTGTTGGTAATGTCCTTTAAGGATTTCAGGGCTGCTTTGGACAGGGAAGTTGAATATATGTTAGAGTAGTTTTGTTTTGGGATAACAACATGCTGGGTGCATGTGACATATTAATCTTTTAAAATTATCTACACCACTCCAAACTGGAAAGCATTTTCTGAAAAGGCTATGTTCAGAGCATGGTACTAGTTCAGGATAATTTTGAACATATGTGATACAGTTCTCCCATCTCTAACTTTAAAGTGTACTTTCCTCATAGTAACTTTATCCAAAAGTTGTAGTGCTGTAGACTGAAAGGTTGTATAATAAAACATACCAATTTTGGCATCAGCATGTGTTTCCATTTGTAATAAAATCAAAGCTTAAAATGTATAAGGTAACTTGGCTACAGTGTGAAAAATATATATTAAGAATAGTATACACAGTATATTTTTAATGAAATTTTGAGGAATTTAGCATTTTGGTTACATACAGTATGTATTAGTGTAATTTGTTTCACTGCATGAACAACATGTCTAAGCAGGTAATCAGATGCCATAGATGATGGCAAATGACACTTCATACAAATGTCTCTCTAGGTGATTGTCAAGCAGTCTACAAAGAGACCCAGATGTGCCCTTGCAGAATGCATTAGCATCCTGATATCAGTGAAAATATATTCATGCATTTTGATAAGACTGCTTTGTCCTAGTAGAGGTGCACTTTTTTTCATTATTTTGTTGTCAACAGTGCTCATTGTTTCACTTCATACAAATAGCAGATGGCAACCCCTAGCTCTTCATGCCATTGAAAGAGAATAGCTTGTCAGAACCCATTTTGAATTCTGGGCAGCTCTGCTAATTTAAGTCTACACTGATGGCAATAATCAGTTTTCTGATTGCACCACTGAAGAGCAGTTACTTCCATACACGTACATAGCAGAACATTTCATATCTTACTGCTGCTTAGGTAATTGAACTTACATGTCTCATGGTTCAAACAGAATTTTCAAAGCATAATCCACACACAATCTCTGGAAGAGACTCAGTTATCTCAAAGATCACCTCAGCACTTCATAATTACACTGTAAGGTTAGCCATGTAATTACCTTGTTAGTCCAGAGTAATAAGTTATAGCTTGATTGATAATTACTTGAATTACTTTTTTTGCCGCTATTATAGTATTTGTGTTAATTCCACATGTTGCCATCCACAACATACTGTAAAGTAGTAATCCATGGAAAATTCACTGGAATTACTAGAAAATGATTTCAGATAAATGAGCTTGCATGCAATTGTGTTATCAGGTAGATGTGCCTAATGAGGGTTCAAATGCAACATACAGTAGATGTTGTTCTTAGAGATAATGTGAAGTGTTGCAGATCATGCTATATAAGTATCCTTTCATGCAACCTACACATTTCTTGCATGCAGGCCCCTGTTACTTTATGATGCTGCATAGTGAGGGGCCAAGAAGGCCCTGAGCAATCATAAATCCATCTAGTTGGTCATGGCAGCCTCCTCAAACTGGTCCTGGATTTCAGCAGAGCTGTTGTACATAAGCAGTTAGGTCTGAGAACTTGCTATGGGTATGCTGGCATGCAAACCAGCTGTCCACTGGGACAGGGGACTGGGAGGTCTAATTTCATGCAATGTTGGACCCTGCCATAAGTGTGTAAGCACCCTGTTAAGTATTTTTCTATGGCCTAGAATCCTCACTGATAGAAGATAAGACTTATCCTGCTGGCTTCTGTGAAATGGTTGATTGAGAAACACAGGCTAGCGATCCATGGTAGTTTTTAGCTTTTTCTGTTAATTAACAAACATTAACAAACATTTCAAAAAGATGGACATAACATTGTGGCTAATACACATAAGGTAGCATAAATGTAGCTACAGTATATGGCTTACTGATAGATTTTCCACATTGTGTTGCATATATAACTGTAGATGTGAAACATCTCACACTCCCATTTGCAAGCTTTAGAAGATGAACTCAGTGATAAGATGCATATATACAGCTCACCTACTACAGTCTAAAACATGCATAAATCATAGATAATGAGAAACAGCATTCAATAGTTGCCTGGGCAAATACATGGAAGACTTTCTGTATACTGATAATGAGCTTACCTTTTTATTTACAATGTTGTGGCTGGGAAGGCACAGTGAGCCAAAACACATTGCCAGGTGCATCCCAGGAGCACAGGAAGTTTAAGTAATTTGCTTTGTGTCACACAGTATGCAACTAGAGTTTTTTATAAACATATTTTATTAAGATTCAAAGAAGCACAAACAGACAGTTCATTAGCTATCAAATAAAGGTACAATACATTGGTACAATACAGCATGGTGACATGAATATATTCTTGAACTGTAATACAGTACATAGTTTCCATACAGGGTTGGGCAGAGCCAGTTAAATTTATCATATGACGTATAACATATGGCAGTTCATACAAAGACAACATTATGAAATCAACCATACCAGAACCATTGGATTTCAATCTGCAAATATCCTAAACCCACACTGCTTTACCTAAATATTTGTGATATAAGCCCTTTTGCTATATTAAGTCAGGAAGAATCTGTATTCAATGTCAACAATAAGCAGACCCACATCTGGGAGAATTTGTCCTTTCTGAACTGGCATTCATTTGGGTATGCTATAATTTAAGGCACAGTAAGAAGAGGTTCTTACACCAAAGCACTATGATATGGGTCATCACTTAGCCATTGCTTTGCAATTGTTTTCCTTGCGTTGGCAACATCGAAGCTCAGATAAATGTTGCTATGCTCACTTGTAACTCTAGTAATTATAAGTATGTTAACTCCAAATTCCCAACATAGCCATAGTTTTTACAACACCTCATGAGCGTGACAGCTGTCATTGTTCAAATTCTGGTCAAACTACCTTTTACGCACCGGGTGGAATGACATTGGGGTGGCACGCAATGACATTTCAGTTTGGATATGGAAATTTTATGTACCAGGTTCAGGAGGTGGGGTAATAAGAAGGCTATGGTGACAATTTGGTTGTGGTTTTGCTAACACTGGAAGGTCAGGGCCTGGAGGGTTCTGCACTTCCACAGCAACATATATATTATTATTATTATATATGTGTATATATATATATATATATATATATATATATATATATATATATATATATATATATATATATATATATATATATATATATACACACACATATACATATATGCATTTGTGCAGGAATGAGAGCACAGGGCACTCTTACAGGCAAATAAGGATACAATTAGACTATTTGAAAAGTGTGGATGCAAAGGTGTACAGGGCCCAGAGGACCTTGTGCTACTACAGCTAAATGAGGATACGATTATACTATCCCAAAAAGTAAGGAAATTATTTTCAAAATCTCTGTTAATGCATCATTTATGGTTGCTACTAATATCACAAAGTATGGAAATGTGATGTTAGGTTTTCAACCCTAGCTCCACACCCCTCAAGCAGCTAAAGTGGGCAAGGCAACACAAGCAACCACAAACATCCATCATCAGGTAAGACAAACAACATTTAACTCTTTCCACATAACACAAGAGACACCCATCATCATGGTCCAGTGCTTCTGTCACCATGGATACATGCCACAGGTGACTGAAGGCACTGGCACCTGCATGCAATCATGAGCAAAGACATCCATTCATTGGGTGACTAGGAGGTGGATCAGGGAGGGCAGTGGACATGGCCTATCTGGACTTCAGCAAGGCTTTTGACACTGTGCTACATAGAAGACTATTACACAAACTGGGGAATATGGGTGTGGGCAGGACAGTAGTGTGGTGGGTAGGTAACTGGCTGGGTGGCAGGACACAGAGGGTGGTGGTAAATGGCTGTCACTCCACAGAGGGAAGAGTGACCAATAGGGTACCACAGGGATCAGTGCTGGGACCGGTCCTATTCAACATCTTCATCAGTGACATTGCGAGGGACCTAGAAGGCAGAATTTCACTGTTCGCTGATGACACAAAGCTCTGTAACAGAGTAGACACACCAGAGGGTGTAGGCAGAATGAGAAGCGACCTGCAGAAACTTGAAGAATGGTCAGGGTTTGGCAGTTGAAATTCAATGCAAAGAAGTGCAAGATAATGCATATGGGGCACAAAACCCTGGCACAATATATCAGTTGGGGGTGAGGATATAGCATGCACCAAGCAGGAAAGGGATCTTGGGGTTATCATCTCTGATGACCTCAAGGTAGGGAAACAGTGTGACAAGGCAGCAGGTAAAGCAAATAGAATGCTGGGATGTATAGGCAAGGGCATCACCAGCAGGAAAAGGAAGTCATAATTCCACTATACAAGACACTAGTGAGGCCCCACCTGGAGTAGTGTACAGTTCTGGAGACCATACCTACGTAAGGACATAGACAGGGTAGAGAAGGTTCAGAGGAGGGCAACAAAGATGGTTCATGGATTGCATCACAAGTCCTATGAAGACAGGTTGAAGGAACTGAACATGTACTCCCTAGAGGAGAGGGGAGAGAGGGATATGATAGAGACATACAAGTATCTTACAGTGAGGAACAGGGTGCAGGAAAACACTATTTTAAGTAAAAAGATGTTCCAGGACTAGAGGGCATGAGATGAAGTTGGAGGAGGAGGATTCAGAGGAAACATGAGAAAGAATTTCTTCACAGAACGGGTGGTGGACAAGTGGAACACCTGCCAGAGGAAGTGGTGGGGGCTGAAACAATCACGGATTTAAGAATGCATGGGATAGACATAAAGGAGGTCAGGGTAAGGGCAACAGACTTCTAGGAAAACAAACTGAACTTACAAGCTCAAATGGGCAGACTGGGTATAGGCCCTTATCTGTCGACACTATCTATGTATCCACACTTGCCAAGTGGTTGATAGCACTTGGCTGCACTTCATGCCTCACAACAAACCTCATGATGCATCTGGGATGTGCAGTAATTGAGCATTACTGCACACCCTGTCATGTGTTATTGCTTACTTAGAATTTACAATTGATCCTATGGAAATTTTATATCACACTTCACAGGTGGATGAAGGCACTCAGTCATGCCTTGTGCCTCACAACCCACCTGTGGCATGCAGCAATTTAGCATTGCTTCACACCCTGTCATGTGGTATTGCTCTCTTTAAATTTATAATGTGATCCTATGAAAATTATATACCGAACCTCCCAGGTGGTTGAAGGCACCCAGCTGCACCTCTTGTCTCACAAGCCACCTGGGGCATATAGCAGTGTAGCACTGCCACATATCTCACCATGTGTTATTGCTTACTTACAATTTACAGTATGATCCTATGGAAATTTATATCACACTTCCCAGGTGGTTGAAGGCACTTGGCTGTGCCTCATGCCTTACAGCCCAGCTGGGGCATGCAGGAGGAATTTAGCATTGCTGCATACCCTACCATATGGTATTGCTCACTTAAATTTAGAAGATGATCCTATGGGAATCATCTGCACTTCCCAGGTGATTGAAGGCACTCAGCTGCACCTCATGCCTCACAACCCACCTGGAGCATGCAGTCATTAAGCATAGCCTCACACCCTGCCATGTACTATTGCTTACTTACAATTTACAATGTGATCGTATGGGAATGTTTTACCACACTTCCCAGGTGATGTCCAAGTATGTGCGTGCATTCACGGCTACAGAAGCGTTGGACCATGAATGATGATGGATGTCGCTTGTGTCATGTGGAAAGACTCATATGTTCTTTGTCTTACCTGATGATGGATGTCTGTGATTGCTTGTGTTGGCTTAGCCCTTTGGCTGTTTGGGGAATGAGGAGTTAGGGTTGAAAACCCTAACATTGCATTTCATATTTCTGTCACTTTAGTGGCCACCATATCTGGTGCATTAATGGAGTATTTTTGGGGTAAAGAATATGTGCATTCTTTATAATTTTAAGACAAAACTCTAACTGAATACTATATTTAGCATGGTGTTTAGTTGTGTTAAACAAATTGCTTTATGTTTTTCTCCCTGTAGATTACTTCATAAAAGTAATAGTTTAGCTCAAAATGTATGGATGTTCTGAAATTATGGAATCATATGAAAGTTTTAAACACCACAATTTTTCATGAAGTAAAGTTATTGTGTATTTCACAGTTGATTGCAAATGTTCATAAAACCTATTAATTTCTCAAAAAGAATTAATCTCATACAGTAACTGATATATTTAGAATATATTCAAGGGTGTGCTTTGAGTTAAATCCTGTTTAATAACCCAATATGTTCATAATCAACATGTAAATTTCTTACAAAGGTTTATTACAGCAACTGTACCTTGTACAGTTTCTAGCCACATTATCATTAACGTATATGCCTCTGTTAGAATTTATGAGTAGATGGTCATCCTTCTGCATTGTAACATTTAATTAAATTTTAGGAAGTAACTGTCTCCTTCCTTAGCTGATCTGTCATTCATCTTGTTGTTCCTGTCAGTGTCTTAGCTACGGAGTTTAGATTATTCTGAGACAAATCATCACTGTCCAAGTATAATATTGCTGAAGTTTCTATCTTTAGCAAACTTGACAGCTCAGTCTTAGTCTCATTTATTAAACTGTTTAATGTAACAGGGCCAGGAGTCTGATTTTAATATCATAGACAAAAGCTTCAAAAGGATTTGAAGTAAAACAGCTTTCAGTCCATTTCACATATATCACTGGTATTTGCATTATAGCCTGGAGGCCACATACAACATACACAGCTTTTTATATGGCCCTACCCAAACCATTGCCCTGAAAGGGATAAATTGCACCTCAGATGCTGTAGATCTATTGCCCACACTAAAACATTAGTTGCCCATGTATCAATGGCTTTGCTCTATGTAAATGGTTCTTTGACACAGTTTTATAAGCATAGTAATGTAGTGTTGAGACAGGGAAGAATGTCTTAATGTTCATGTTGTCCACCTCACCTGCCACACTTCAGAGAATATACCAAATTGGAATATTGACACATAGCCAAGCATATCAGCTAGAAGGCCACCCCTACTCACGTTGTATAAACCTGAGTGCTATTTGCCCCAGGAACCTGTCTAGCTCTTCTTTGAAAGTGTGATTGTTGCTAGTTTCAACAACATCATCATGTACTGTAGCCTAATTCACATGTTAATCACCATCTGTGAGAAATAATTCTTCCAAATATTTATTTTTATTCTGCCTATCTTCTCTCAGCCTTCTCTACTCCTGGTTGAATAATTTTAGTATGCCCAATCTTTCCTTGTAGTTATTTCCCAATATGCTGCTAATCAGAATGATGGCGATGTGCTGAACCCTCTTACTCACTTCAGTGTCTTCTGATACAGTGTTGACTATAACTGTGCAGTACTTCAGGCATGGTCCAGCCAAGGCCAGAAGAACAGAAGCAGGACTTATTTTTATCTGCTTTTACCCTCTTTCTTATTAATTCAAAAATTGTGTTTCTTCTTGATGACCCCTCAATTGATTATCTGGGTTCAAGTTTGCTGTCCAGAGTAACCCTGGATTATTTTTTAATTTGTGCTGTCCACTGGTCCACCTCACAGGGTTTGTGTCTCACCAAAATTTCTCACTTCTAGGTGTAATACCTTGCCATTCCTCCACATTAATTCTATGTTCTCATTTCTCAGCCCATGTTACTAATAAGTGAAGGTCCCCATTTAGCTCATCAAATGCTGCCCTTTATTGGGTTCAGCCTTCTTGCCTGTTTTGTGCAATAGATGTTTGACTCCACCCCTTTCAGATATCTTTTGGACCCTTTACACAAAGGTATTGTGATGTAGTATTAACTGAAACAGCCAATGCAATTCCCTGTCCAAGAGTTGAGATCATACTCAAATAAGACTTTATGAGATGCAGTGCATGGGGAGCTGTTTGCTAAGATGTTGTGGAAAACACCGGTAGCAGGAGTCTGTAGACAAGCCTTAAAATATTTTAAAAAGATATGCCACCATTGCCACATTATATTTAAATATCATAGGCCTTTCCAGTCCATCTTTGAGCTTTCCTTCTGGTTTGCACAGTGCACATTGCACGGTTGTGGAGATACTAGTCTAGTGCCTTCAGGCCTGCCTGATCAGGTTGGAGTATTAGCAGTGTGAGAAGCCTCCGTAGAAGGACTGACTGATCTGCAGGGGCTTTGGTGGCCTGGTGGAGTGAGTGGAATTGGAATTTGGGAGTCAAACAACCATGAACCATGGAAAGTTAAATGGTGAAGATAAAAAAATGCAGGAAGCTCGAGTTGTTTTTTGGCTGAGTTCTTCATATATTCTTCATATATTCAAGTTAATTTATGCCTACAAGCATTCGTTTAAAGTGTTTGAACAAACATTTTAGTGGTAGTTTAATAGATTAAGTAAAACTGCTAGCAAATTTGGTTAAAACTGTTTCTACTGTTAGAACTTACTTTGTGATAGCACTGTAAGAGAGTTTTTCTTTTCTGGATTATCGATGTCTTTAGCTCTTCAGCTTGGCCTTTGGTGTCTTAATTTTTATATTTTTCTTTTTAAAGATATAATTTAATTTAATAGAGTTAACGATTCCGCATATAACCAGGAAGTAGGGGCTTGGTGAGGAGCAACCATACATTGAATCAACCATGTGACCTCAGAGCATAAAAGCCTGGTGAGGATTGTGAGCTGAGGATCACTAGCTTTGCAACCTCTGCGGGTCGGCATTTGAGCTGCTTTCCAGTACTCTGACTACATACGCAAGCTGACAACAGTTTATAACAGTTTATAAAAGCTAGCATACTTTAAGGACTGGAGGATTATCGCAGTTTGACTCAAGCATTCTCATTTTTATGTGAATGGTTGCTCTAGAAAAAGGAAGGAGTAGACCAAGCTGTACCAGACCTGATTTTTCTCGGCTTGAATTTCTACCACCTGAATTCCTGAGCAAATATTAACATGTGTTAACATTACCATCACAAAAGTGAGTAAGTTAAATTGATTTTAGAACATAAAGTGTCTCAGTTACTTTATGCTTTTTATGTTTTAAGATTGGTTTATCAATTATTAATTTAAATAGCAATAAAAAAGCAACAAAGAGAGAGCAATTTTAAAATAGTTGTAATAACCTGCTATAAGAGATTAAGAATATATTGCTTCTAGATATTTTTATTAGTGTGTTCTCTCTAATAGTGGTACTCAGGAGAACAGATTGAGGGAAGAGGTGAACTAAGAAGCACCCATTGGAACTACAGGAGGCCTATTTTGATCAGAAGAACCCTAGAAGTCACCTTTCCAATTAGTGGCACTATGACAGTATCCACGAGTATTCAACTGTTATTGGGATCTTTATGGAGTTGTTCTATAGGAACTTTATTTCAACAAAAGGAGGAAAGGAATGAAAACAAAAAATAAGGTGTAGAGGTTTACTTTTCCTCTTATTTCCTCACTTTAGGATTAATGCTGAATAAGCATATTTTGCACATCTTGTAGAATATCCAGCTAGGATTATTCTTGCTGCTTGACTTACTGCTTTGGTTTATATGCAGAGTAATATTTACTTTCAAACTAGTCATATTAGTTAGGTTCAGTGTCTATTGGAAGATCATCTTTAATACTATTTTATAGAAAATTTTACCTGGTGTTTAATTCTCTTGCAAACTTACAAGTATTGAATGATATAAAAGAATATTTAAGATACAGATATAAAGGTTAGAAGAATTGAAAACCTTCACAACACCAAGTCATTAATTGACAGTATCAGATTGTGTTAATTGTGTCAATTATGTAAATGAGATAGTGTGTTATTATAAGACAGGTTCATAATAAGTGTTGGAATTGAAAATAAGAGAGCTATAATGTAGGGGTTCCCAGATAGCATGATTCTGACAGAATGCCAGAGACAACTAAAAGAGGGAAAAATGGAAGGAACTATAACAACAGGAAATGTTAGAGGTGCACTTAAACTAAATGAACCAAGAGGGAAAATGTAAAAATAGTTATAGGAAAATAGAAATTAGAGATAAAGAAAGACAAGTGAAAATAGATGGAATAAAAGAGATGGAAAGGATGGTAATGAGGAGGGGTAGAAATTACATCAACACCAACAATAACCACAAGTAAGAAAAACTTGAAACAATTGTCATTAAAGTCTATTTTTGTCCTAAAACCAGAGAAGGAGTTGTTGATAGATTTAAATGGTACTGACATCCTAGATCTAATAAACAAAGAAGTGAGTAAAACAGTGGAGGATATTAGAGAAACTAGGGAAACAAATAATAGGATTGAGCAGAAAATTAAAGACCTCAGACTAAGCATGAACCAAACAGAAGTGGTGGTGAAAGATCTAAATGAAAATAGAGAAACTGAACATGAGGAATTAATTAATGAAGAACCAATGAGGAAGTAAAGAGGTTTGGAGTTGTGATGAAGGTGATGGAACTCAGTTTATGAGTCCCATAACAATGGATTCCTTTTCAATAATTTGTCAAATTAAGTACTTAGAGCCCTGTGTGACCAACTTCAGACTAATATTTTGATATACGAACAGCTGGCTTTAATCAAACAGGATTTACATTTTCTAAAGGGTATGCCTAGAAAATAGAAACTTCATTTTACAAAATAGAGGTTTAGACCATAACTGGAGAGAGGAGTGGTTAGTGATGCATAGGAAAATGAGAAGAAACTAAACAAGTCCTTATTTGGGAATGTGGAAAAGATCTATCTAAGACAAATAATAGGGAAAGCATAGTTTTAAGAATAAGGACAGGAAAGATGAGAGAGTTGACACAATAATAGAAAGGGATTTAGAACTGACTCCACTAGGGAGGGATCTGAATTTATTATGTTACCACAGGAAGAATGGAGGAAAGGAAGTATTGTGAGAGAAATGAGAAAAGGTGATGAGACTATATGGCAAAAAGGATTAGAGCAAGAAAAGAACAGGAAAAGGATAAAGAGAAGGAAAAATATTAGGACCCATTATTGAACAGAAAAGACGATAAGTCAATTATGAGGTGAAACAAGTAAACAAGGGAGAGAGAGGTAGTGGGGAACTACTAAATCCAATTCTAAGGA
The DNA here is from genome assembly GCA_016271365.2 of Neoceratodus forsteri. NCBI lineage: Eukaryota > Metazoa > Chordata > Ceratodontiformes > Ceratodontidae > Neoceratodus > Neoceratodus forsteri. The sequence goes on from CM028131.1 coordinate 1,528,793,703, forward strand.
CTTAGAGAATATGGACAATAGAGTAAGGAATAAAAAGAAAGGAATGAGAGATTCAGGTAAAGGTAAAAACAAAAACAAAAAAGAAGGGAATAACAAGACTGAAGAAAAGGACAAGACAGAGATTGATCTATAGCAGGGAATGGTGATAGAAAAATAAAAGATCTGGAAGAGAATGAATCTATACATCTAGATAAAAATCAAAAGGAGCTGGAAGACAAGATAGTAGAGACAGGCAGAATATAAACTTGGATAAAATATTGAGAAGAACATTAGAAACTGATTATGTGCTTCCCATTCATAAGGTAGGCATTATTACAAATGAGACTGAGGAACAACTAGAGAGTCACATGAAATCTTGCCTAAAAATGATCTTACATGAACAAAACCACCAACTTTCAATGTTGGAACATATGATGTTATTCAACTTCTTGAAGACAAAGAAATGATTTTATTACTATCTGATCAATACTTTGCACTGAAGGTTATTGAAACCAAAGGTGTAGATTTAGGAATTTAGGATTTTTAGTTGAACGTATTGTTAACATAAAGTTGTTATTTCCAGATTACTATGAAAAATTAATAAAGATAAAGAAGAGCAGCATTTCATAATATCCGTCTTTAGTGTAAATAACTTCTTAATGAAAATAAAAGGAATGTGAGGGCAAAGTGGTTGAATTGCTACAGACTATATTAAAATGGGGTGACTTGAATAATAAGATTAAAAGTGGTAAAATGGGAAGATGGTGGACAATTGACAATGTGGGTAAATAATAGATGCGATTACAATTCAATCCTCACTAAAACAGAAATTTTAGATAATATAGATATTACCATGAAGGGAGAAATCATCTTGGATGAAGTCAAGTCAGTAAAGTTTGAAACAGAGCACTGGTTAAATTTAATATAGGTGACAAATCATGTATTACAAGACCTAAATAATGATTGAAGTTTAAAGCAATACAGTTACAGATAAAGTAAAAGTTAAGAGAGTGAAGGTTAAAAAGACAAATTGGGGAAAATGATTTCCTGAATGTGTCAGGAATTAGAGACAAGATAGTTGACCCTACATTCATGAAATTTGTAATAGATTTTACATTATATGCCTCAAGAGACCTGGAGTGCAGGTGAGATACATCTTAATGGATAAAGGTCATTTAGGAAACAGGCCAAAAGGAAAAAATATGTGGAGGTTAATAAGGGATTGGTAACTTGGATAAAGATTTCTAAAAGATTAGAATAGATGAAATTATTATAGACTCAGATTATATTTTGGGAGTAACAATTGGAAGTAAAGAGGATATATGGTTATTGTTAAATGTTTATTTGACACCAACAAATACAAAGTATAATAATACAAATACTTTGTCTCTGTTGGTTAAAATAATAGATAGTTGGGAGAAAGAAAAACCTCATAGTGGAATAGTAGTTGTGGGGATTTGAATGCTAGGGTGGGTCATAATATTAATATGCCAGAAGATATGAGAGAATTATGTTCAGCCATGAATAAACAGGTTATAAAGGAGATTAGATCAATGAAGGACAAGAAAGTGTCTGCTGGGGAAGGACATATGTAGAGAGCTGTGTCAAAGGATAAAAGGAATTTTATAATAATAAATAGTAGGACTAAAGGAGATATAAAAGGAGAATACACTTAAATGGGAAAAACAGGGTCATCAATAATAGATGTATGTTGGGAAACTATAAATGCTATAATGGAATAAGAGATCTACAAGTGGGCGGAAGGGTGGAGGGGTGAACATAGCCCACTAGAGATCAAGTTTGATTTATTAGATAAGATAGAACTACCTAAAGTAAGAAAAAAGTTAAGTGATAAGAATAGGAATACAATGGGATCTGACTGATAATTTAAATTAAAATAATTTAATAATGGAAAGTAGTATAAGAGAAAAGTTGTTAGAGATAACTGAGGAAATTGAAGGGATGGATGTCATCAGTAAATATGAGGAAGCTATGAAACATCTAGCACATTTAATAAAGAAAACTATGTGTGAAAAAGAGGAGGAAGTCAGTGGTATGACAAAGATTGTAAAGAGATAAAAAAAGGAATTAATAGACTTGCAAAATTATTTAGGAAAACAAATGATCAAAAATATAGGATACAACTAGTTAAAGCTCAAAAGAGTATAGACTATTGCTGGTAAGCAAGAGAGAAATACAGAACTAGGTTATGGAAAGAACTAGAAGATGTAGTTAGACAAAAGACCATAAAAATTTTGGAGAATGGTGGCAAGAAGTTGTAGTTCTTTTAGTGAGGTTATAGAGTACCATATTGAACCCCAAAGTGGAAAAGTATTACAGATCACTTGTTTTGATCCTCTATACATGTGCAAAAAGGAAAGAGAGTAAATGATATTGTAAAACAAGAAATATGGGAATATGAAATTTATGATGCTATGAAGGAAGCAAAAAGGCATAAAGCACCTGGACCAGATGGTATACCAGTGGATATCATATTAAGGGAAATATATTTATGGATTCCAGTATTGAAAACACTGTTTGATTATATAGTTAAGATGGGTGAAATAATTAACACATGGAAAGAAAATATAGCAATACCTATTTTCAAGACAGGGATAAAAATAACCCAAAAGACTATAGACCAACAAGTCTGATTGACAATACTCAAAAGATTTCTACTAAGATAATATAAAAAAGATTATGTCATGGATAAAGGAGCTCAAAATAAACAGATGAGGCCCAGGCAGGATTTATGGTAGGCCACTCAACAGTTGACCAATGCTTTGTTCTATCTCATATAATCAATAAGTATATTAACATAAAAAATGAAAGTTATACTGTATTTTTGTCGGCCTGAGAGCAGCTTTTGATAAAATTAAGAAAGATATGCTGTGGATTGTATTGGAGGAACATGGGATAGAACAGGCCTTGACTGACTTAATGAAAAGGCTTTATATGGACAATTGGACATGTATAAGGTATAATAATGAGGGTGACAAGACAAAAAATTAGTACAAATATGGATTGAGACAAGGTGTGAGTTATCCTCTAAATTGTTTAACTTGTATCTAAATAAAATACTTAAGAGATTGTATGACAAGGAATTACACATGCCAAAAATAGGGGAAAGATGGTGTCCATACTTGGTGTTTATGGATGACATCAGTTTAATATTTACAAGTCACCTGGGAATAAAAGAAGTATGGATACATTTGGGAATGAATGTAAAGCAATGGCATTGGAGGTAAATTATGCAAAACAAAATATATGGTCTGCAATAGAATTTTAAAAGGTAAGGGAAAACTTGAGTTTAATATATGATTCTAATACTATGGAAAGGGTTCTAAGTTTTTGCTATTTGGGTGTAACCCTCACAAGTAATCTAAAATGGAAACTGCATAGAAGATGCATAATAGACAAAATGAAGAGATTTGTGCCAATGGTAGAAACATTTGCTTATCAATATGCAGGTCAGTCTGTTAAAGGATTTCTCAAGGTCCTAAATGCAAATTAAGAAGGCAAATTTTATACAGGGCAGGCATTTGGGGAGGGGACGAAGGAATTGAAGGGTCTGGAAGTGGTATTAAATAAAATGTATAAGCTAATTCTGGCACTCACCGCTAGAGGCATCTTCTGCTTGACTAGATTAGAGCTGGAGCAACTGCCTTTAGGTGTCATATTGTACAGCGATTAGTGTGTTACTCGACAAAGGTATATGGAATGAATGAAGAGAGACTCCCAGAATATGCTTAGAAGAATCCTTAGCTTATAGTAATAGAGTATTGTTGCCCAGGATTATATGCTTTAGAAAAAATTATAATGCCTTATGGCCTTCTGGATTGTTTGCTAACAGTTGATAATGCCCAGAAAAGATATATATATATATATATATATATATATATATATATATATATATATATATATACATAGAAAGAATAATTAAAGATATAGTCATACAATATGAGATGGAAATTAGTAGACATGTGAAAATTAGTAATTGGCTGGCTAAAACAGAAATTTTGCATTGGAATCTTATTTAATAATTTTAAAGGATCCAAAAAGAAGGAAATCTTTAACAAGATTCTGGTTTGAATATTTTGACTCACAGAAACTGAGAGGCATATTTGCAAAGCAGAAAGAAGGCCTTTGTGACTGTAAACTAGGGAGGATAATTTGTTATACATTCTGATACTATGCCCATTATATGCATATGAGAGACAGTTTTATGGGAAATACACTGGGGAATATGGGTATGGCTCCAAATCTCCAGTTAAATAGTTTACTCAAAAGTACAAATATTTAGCAATTGGAGAACTTGACTAAGTTTTAAGTTTTATTGAAAGAAAAAAATATCTAATAAAAAGTGTGGGAAGAGTAAATGATACAGTATTGTGCAAGAGAAAATTTACTTGGTGTTTCGTAGAGGTGGTTAAATAGATGATGGTGTTAATAACAAAACAACTATTAACTTTAGTACAGAGTAAGATTGAACTATAAAATTATATGATAATAGTGGAAGACGAAGAGGTATAATCATAAAACATTTTTATTTTTGTACTTGTAAATTATTATATATGCATATGGCTAATGAATGAATGTGATATAGATGATGTTTTAATTGTATTGACAATTCTGTTTGTTACAACAATAAACGTCTACTACTGCTACTACTATTCAAATAATTACAGGCCTGTCAGCTTTACATTATTGCCTGGCAAAATGTTTGACGAATCATAACAGATGTGTTAGTTAATACAAGGAAGATACTTGGCTGTTGTCTAGCATACAGCAAGGTTTCACAAAGGTAGATCCTGCCAAACCAAGCTGGTTGTCTTTTTTGAGGAAGCAACTGCTGAGTTAGTGTGTGTGTGGTGGATGTTGTACTATGCATCTGTACTTCAGAATTGTCTTTGACACTATACTGCACAGGAAACTCACAAAGAATATTGTGCAGTCCAGTGTCAACAACATGTGCAGGGGTGAACAGCATAATGGCTGACAGGTAAAAGCAAAGAGCAGTGGTTGATTGTCATCATCCATAGTGAAGGGATGTTATAAATGTAATAGCTCAGTACTCGGTTTCTGGCTTTTTAACATACAGTATTTATTAAGTACCTAGATGAGGGGTTAGCAGCAGGCTGTGAAGTTTGGTAACAACATTAAATTGGGAAGCACCAAGTTTGGTCGACAGCGACAATGCCAACCTCCCCCACAGAGATAGCACAATACCTACGCTGGTATTGTGCCACCTGTTCTTAAGGTGTTTTCTGTTGAGGGGCTGCACCCCACCCCCCAGATTTTAGGATTCCAACTCCAGGTCAGAGTTGGCCCGGGAGGGTCGGAACATGGGGAAGGCGAATACAGAAAAAGGACCATTACCGTGAATGTCGCCATAATGGTCTTTTTTTCCTGTTTTGCCATCAGGGTGTTGGACAAAAGGTGCACCGCTAAATTGGCAAGAGAAATAGATGCAAAAGGAGGGACAGATATTTGTCTGTAAAACATTATGCAGGTAAGTGAGCTTGCAGATGCAGGTGCTAAATGCAGTTTATAGATTGTGTTACCCTACTTTGTTTTGGATCATTTTGACATTTATGGTTGTTTTGTTGATAGGTGGAATATAAATACCGAAACATAGAATTTGTTGGCAGAAAAGAATTGTTTTGCCCATCAAGTCTGATCAGATGTTCCTTCCTGTTTTGTCTCCAGAGACCCTACCTGGTCTTCGGTGACTCTCCCCTTGCCTATTTTCTGATATCCCCTTATGCCTATCCCATTCATACTTGAAGCTGCCTACTGTTTTTGTCCCCACTGCCTCTGCTGGCAGACTGTTCCAGGAGTCCAGTACTCATTTTGTAAAGTAGTATTTCCTCATATCCTTCTTAAACCTTCCTTTTGGGCTTCATTACGTGCCCTCTTTTTCCTGGTGCTGCGTCCTCATCTGAAATACCCTTCCCCTGTACCCTGTTCACTCCTGTTAGGCACTTGTAGGTCTCTATCATGTTCCCCTCCTCTTCTCCTCTAGGGTTGTACATGTTGAAATCCTCAGTCTCTCCTTATAGGGCTTCTTGTGCAACCCTTGCACCATTTTGTTACCCTTCTTTGACTGCCTCCCAGTCTATGTCCTTTCAGAGATGCAACCTCCAGAACTAGACACAGTACTTGAGGTGGGGTCTCACCAGTGACCTATGCAATGGTAACACAACTCCTCCTCCTGCTGGTGATACTTCTCCCTATGCAGCCCAGCATCTCACTATCCATGCCTATTGCCTTGTCACAGTTTCCCACCAGTTTGAGGTAATCAGATACTATAACCCTAAGGTAACTTTCCTGCTTAGTGACTGTCAGTACCACTCCTCCCCTGTGTTATACACAGCTCCTGGGATTCTATGCCCTAGGTGCATGATTTTGAGCTTTTGGCATTGAACCCCAATTGCCATACCCTTGACCACTCCAAGTTTTCTAAACTCCCTACTTATTCTCTCCAACCCTTTCTGAGTATTCACTCTATTCCAGAGATTCATGTCATCTGCAAAAACATGCTTCTCTTCCTGCTGTTCTGCAATGTCACTTAGGAAGACATTGAAAAGGACTGGTCCTAGTACTGAGCCCTTTGCCACTCCTCTAGTTACTCTTCCTTCATTAGAGCAAGTACCTTTTATCCCACCCTCTTCATCTATCCATTGGCCAGTTTTTTATCCAGTTTTAGCATTTTGGATCTCACCCTAGATAGTACAGGTCTTTTATCAGTCTCATATGTGGCATAGTTTCAAAAACCGTGCTGGAGTCCAGGTAGGCCACATCCACTGCCCTTCTTTCATCTATTTCTCTGGTCATCCAGTCAAAGAAATTGATCAGATTTATCTGGCATGACCCCTCCCGAATCCATGTTGCCTTTGGTCTTGTAACCTGCTGGATTCAAGATATTCCACTAGCCTTTCTTTTAATAATTTTTTAACTTTCTGTTTGTATTCCCCTGCCCCTTGTACTCCACTCCCTTCAGCAGCCTCCTGTGTCATCTGTTCCTACCTCTTACCTGGAGCCCAAAGTGGTTTGTCCCCATGTAGCCATGGTTTACTCCCCAGATGGGGACAAGGTGGGGTCCATTCACCCAGAGTTCCTTTGTGTTATCGGGACACCAGTCCAGGACAGGCAGGGGTGTTGGGGATCTGTACCTGGTGCTCCATCTACCAGAAGCACAGCGAGCCATTTCCTGTGTTCTCTGTGTGGCGTGTGTCCTGACATCAAGGCACAAGCATGGACATCCGCCAGGCAGCCTCTTCTGTGTGGCTGGTCTTGCTGTACCTCAGGCATCTCTGCCTGAGGTCTATACATCAACCCCCCTCCCTCAGAGAAGGAGAGTGGTCCTGGAATGTTCAAGCCTCCTCCCAAGCCAGCCCTTATACTCCCGGGCTCAGTCCAGAACCTGTTGCTGGTGTCACCAGCGTAGTGCTACTGCTGCACAAGTGGGCTGGCACTTTTCATAGGGTTTCCATTAACTTCTCCACCACTGATTTGAGACTGGCCAATCTGTAGTTATTAGTCTCCTTCCTGCTGCCACTCATGGAGCAGAACTACATCAGCTTTGCTCCAGTCCTTTGAAATCACTCCTGTTTCCAGTGAGTGCTGATTAAGGTCATCAGTGGTGCAGCAAGCTTCTCTTCCTTAAATTATCTTATCACCCTTGGGTGTATATTTGCTTAGTAACATGGCGTGTCCCTTCAGAACTCATTCCTTTCTAAATGGAAGTGTGTCCACCTTCACCCCAGTGTTCCTTCAGCTCCTCAGTGGTCCATCCCCCTCCTTTCATTGTGAAGACTGAGCAAAGTACATGTTCAGGATATCTATTTTTCTGATCTTTCTCTGGATAGTCACCTCTCCCATCCTCCTTATTCTTACTATACCTCCCTTGTCTTCCACTTCTAGCTAATGTACCTGAAGAAAGTCTTGTCCTCTCACTACTCCCATGGATATTTGTACCTCTGTTTGCACCTTTGCTTTCCTCTGTGCCTCCCTGCTTCTTTCTGTTTTACCTGGTAAACCTTCCTATCCTCCTCCCGCTGTGTTTCCTTGTACCTCTTGAATGCCATCCTTTTTCTTCACTTTCGTGGCCACTTCCCTAGAGCACCATAATGGTCTTTTTTCCTCTGCTTTTGCTCATTTTCTTCAGACAGAGGCTAGTTCCTTCCTTAATTTTCTCCACTGTTCCTGTACTCCTCTGTGGCAGCCATCCCTGTTAGGCTGTTTCTAAGGCAGTTTCCATTTCTTTAAATTTGCCCTCCTAAGTTCAGAACCTTGTCTTTGTGTGGTGTTCCTTCACACCCATTTTAATACTGAACAGCACTGTCCTGTTTGTGGCATACCTCTCAACTGTCCCAGATTTTCAGGGATGTCCCTGATTTTACCTCAAATGTTTACTCTGTCCTCCTAAAAACTGTGTTTCCATGACCAAACAGTGGGTTGTAAGCACAAAATAATGTCAAACATTAAAGTTAGAGTTGTTCTTCCTGAAAATGCATTTCACACTGCTTATTCTACCAGCTTTCAGACTGGATATCACTAATTTTGAAGACGTGTCCCTGATTGTGGTCCCTAGTCCCTGATTTTTAAGCCTTGTCCCTGATTTATGAGGCAGGAGGTTGAGATGTATGGTTTGTGGATACGGGTGGTAGGCTTGAGTTCCAAGTTGTGTACTACTTGAATAAAATGATGCACTTTGTCTAAAGAACATTGATGTTTGTGGAATTATTCTCCAGCAAGCAGCCACCTGTGGTGGTCAGAGGACAGTGTGAGTAGCCAGTGCCAGCAGACTTTTTTCATACAAACCACGTTCACTAGATGCAAGGCATGGCAGTCTCAGGTGCAGCACACCACTTTTTCATCTTCAAGTACTGTACAGTGATCACTGATCCTCAGGGTACTGCTCACTGAGATGTCTGCAACACTACCTCTATTAGTGAGCACCAGGTCCAGAATTGCCCTATTACCAGTGGGTTTGCTGACTAGTTGCCTGAGAAGTGCCTCCTGCAGGGAATCAAGGACTGCCCTGCTTCTAGCTAAAGCTGCAGTTGGAAGGTTTCAATCCACATCCGCAGATTGAACTACCCAATCAGCAGCATCTCCCCTTATCAGATATCCTGCTTATGGTTTCCTGATGCTTTATTAAATATTCCCCCATGTACTGGATCTCTGTATACCACCCACTGTGAGTAGTGGCCCCAGCTCCTGTCTCCTGGTTGACCCACAGCACACCCAGCCCATCCTTTACCCTACATTTCCTTGCACTGCATAACCCTTGATAGCCTCTCTACATACAAAACAAATCCTCCTCCCTCCTCCCTTCCCTATCTCTTCCGAACTGACAGTGGCCTGGTATGGCCATATCCCAGTTGTGATTTTCAATGCACCATAGGTCGGTTATGGACACCAGGTCCAGGTCCAACTCCAGCATGGTGGCCTTCAGATCCAGAATTTTATTTCCTAGACTACTTGCATTGGTGCACATGGATCTCCAAACCTTGTTTCCTCGCTGCCTACAACCTCCCTTCCACCCATTTTCTGCCTGTAATACACCCCAAAACCCTCCTTACTCCCTATTATCTTATTGCTCCCTCTGTTTCTTTCCTCCTCTAAAACTCTATTTCTGTAGCCTTTGTTCTTACTCCCTTCTTGTCTAATCCCCTTCATTATATGTGCCACTGTCCTGGGGAGTTGTTTCATCAGGCTCTCCTCCTTGTTACTTTAACCTGCAGGAGGCAGTTTAAGCCTCCTTGATAATATAGCCTCCCCACTGAGTAGTTTAAATGCTCATTCAGTAACATTTAAACCTTCAATTGAGGACTGAGGTCCTTCTTCTAGAAAGATGCAGGATGTCACCTCTCTATAGGCTCTTATCTTTCCAGGTTGGTCCCAGGTCTTCAATGAAGCTGCATCCCTCCTCCCTGCACCATGCCTTTAACCAGCTGTTGAAGTCTACAGTAGGGTCAGCCTAATGTAGGATGCAAGCTACAGTAGCTGAGCCAAAATATAATGAAAGTTAAAGCAAAGAAGAGATCCTCATCACATGCATTTATTAAGCAATAACCCAAGACAGGATGTGCTGTTGTTAGGAATAGCGCACACTCAGAGTGCAATTGAGGCACAAGGCTTGCGGGACGAGTGCCCTCACATCACCCCCGCGTGTGTGTTAATCCCAAATAACAGCTTGCCGGAGTGGGTTATTGCACTTACAACATGGGTGATAGAAAACCATGAAAAAACTCTTTTTTCTCATCTTTAAACAGGAAAAAGCTATTGTATCCTGCCACCTTGTAAAATAGTCCCTAACAAAAAACAACATATCTCTGTAATTATGCACAGAAATGTGACAGATACAGTGTTGACATGATCTGTCACATTTGTGACCATAACATCATCTGCTAATGTGCTTAACACTTTGGATTAACCTCTTCCCTCCCCAAAACCCACATGCTGTACTATATGTAGCTGTCTCCATGGAGCATGTTGCGTCTCTCTCTTCTCTCTCTCTCTCTTCTCTCTCTCTACTGTCTCTCTGTGCAGTGAAGGATTCAACTGGGGGAGGCTGGAATATTCACTTAAGGACAGAGAGCTTGGAAGAAAGGGACACCACACTGAAACCTGCCTGTAAACAACACATAGTGCTGCCCTACTGAAGCAAAGACCGGGCAGTGTGCAACTCACTCTCTCTCCCCTGCCTGCCTCATTATGCACACTGAAACACTCTCCCGAGTCCACATTTCTCACTACTGCATTTCAGCACACCATGCTGCTGTACAACCCATCTGGGTTTATACTGTCAGAGATCTGAGGTGGCACTGGCATGGAGGACAGGCTTGGGGGACTCTTCCTGTCTCTCCCCGCAGTCCTGCTCACTGTTACTCTACCTCTGCCTGTCTCACACTTGCTGTTCCACTCACCCACGGTCTGTCCAGTGACACCCTGACTGCCACAGTGATCTGCAAAACACAAACATATAGAGAAGAGAGGATATTGCAGCAATGCTGAATTAAATGTGCTGCTGTCTCTCTCTCTCTCTCTTTAGTGCTCAGAGACCACCAGTGACATTCTCAAACCTGCTTCTGTCCCCCACCACCTTCCTTTCCATGTGCAGTGCCACACCAAACTTCTGTCAGTCTTTCACTACACTTCACAGATGCTGTTCTCCCTGTCACACTCTCTCAGTAGCATTAAGAAATCAGCAACTGTATGGCTCTGTCAGGTGCAGGCTATGGGATGCTGGTCTTGCCAGTCTGGGATTATCACTCAGGGTGCTGTGTTCTCTGAAAGGTAAGAAAACAGTCTCTGTCTCTCTCTCTCTCTCTCTCTCTCTGTCTCTCTCTGTCTCTCTCTCTCTCTCTCTCTCTCTCTCTCTCTCTCTCTCTCTCTCTCTCTCTCTCTTCTCTCTCTCTCTCTCTCTCTCTCTGTCTCTCTCTCTCTCTCTCTCTCTCTCTCTCTCTCTCTCTCTCTCTCTCTCTCTCTCTCTCTCTCTCTGTCTCTCTCTCTCTCTCTGTCTCTCTCTCTCTCTCTCTCTGTCTCTCCTTCTCTCTCTCTCTCTCTCTCTCTCTCTCTCTCTCTCTCTCTCTCTCTCTCTGTCTCTCTCTCTCTCCCCATTGCTCTCTGCTCTCAATGTCTTGACTCCACAGAGCCCCAAGATGCAGTGACCGGTGTGTCGGTCTCACCACTACAGCATCTGCTTACATGGCTACAGCCATTCCCAGGATTGACATCGGGTTCCACAGATTCTCACCAGAGTATGAGAAGTGGCCAAAAAGAAACAGTGGCAGCACTCTGTACACTTTCCATGTCTCGAGTGTCACTGGTGCAGAGGACTGTTAGCGAAACTGACAGGACATCTCCGGTATGAACGCAGGGAGTCAACTGTACTGGTCTCGGACTCTCAGTGTGTCTCTCACTCTCTGTAGGTGCTCTGCAGTCTGGAAACAGAGTAACTGCAGAACTCACTTGCTGTTTGTCTGGAGGGGCACATCTGCCCAAACAGCAATGGAGGCTGTCATGGTGCTCACTTCACACCCTGTTGTGACCTGGGGCTCAGTGTCTTGGTGGGTCAAGGGTGGAGCTGCTCACTGGATACAGATACAGAGAGAGAGACACATTGACAGAGCATAACACTACTATTTTGTCCCATGGCAGCTCGCTGTCTCTCTCTCTCTCTCTGTCCCTGACACTTGCTTACCTATCAGCCCACTGCACCCACAGCTCTCTGTCGGACAATCACAGCTCATGTCTTCATATGGAGATACTGACTTGGTGTGTGATGCATGACATGTATTAATGAGGAAAGACACTCAGAGAGAGAGAGAGAGCTGTCTAGCACTCAAATGATTCTGCCTCTCTCTCGCTGTTACTGTCTGTCTGTCTTGGCGAGTTACTTCAGTGGTGTAGGGCACAGCGGTTCAGACCCAGAGGGAGGACATAGACATTCCACCTCTCAATGTTTTGTACTGTCAGCCGAACAGAGTGAGAGAGAGAGAGAGAGAGAGAGAGAGAGGAGGGGGAGAGAGAGAGAGAGAGAAGATATATATATATATATATATATATATATAGAGAGAGAGAGAAACAGAGAGAGAGAGAAAGACACATACAACTGTGTGGGAGGTGACTGCACCCTCACCCCAGTCAGTGTGTGGTACTTGGAGATCCATGGGGCTAGTGGGTGGGGAACACAAGAGACCACCAAATGCAGTACTGTCTCTCGCCCATTAACTGTGTGGTACCTGGAGATCAGCGGGCAGGTGGATGAGGAGCCCATTACCACTTGCTAAGCAGCCCATTGCAAATGGCTGCTTTCACGTTATGCCATCAGGCACAAATCAAGATCTGTTGTGCCCAGAGATTCACAATCTGGGGACCGCTTCACCTAACTGTGCCACTAAGGTGCATTATCCCACAGTCAGCTGATGGTGCCTACCAATCAGCAAACTCTGTGTACCTACCCCATGTTATAAAAAGAACTAAGTTTATTCAGTTGTTTGTATGGGACACTATATTATCTCAACAGTTTATGTTTAACAAACACTTCAGGAAGTAATCTGCCTGTGTTAACCAATCACAAAATTCACTGAGGGTGTTCATTTCCTTGGTGATTGTTGCTATCTGTTTATTCTGTGCTCATCCATTTCTTTGTGAATATCAGTTTATTTCTTACTTTGTCTTGCCAAATGTTACACATAGCCTCCATGTAGCTCTTTGACTTGCTAGCTGTTTGATTTGCAAGCTATCTTGATGAGATGGATTAAATCTTGCAACAGTAATGTACAAGGAGTGATCAGGATTGTCCTGAGGTCATGAAAAATTAAGTGTGTTCCATCAGGATAAACCAGAATAGTAGCTACAGTACAATCTTTGCCACTAAGACCTTGATCTTGTCTGAACATCTTGGCAGCTTATTGCTATCATTGGAGCAGTATGAGTGTTAACATAAAGATTTTGTGTGGAACCTCTGTAAAATCAGTTCAGCTGTCAAAGTACTTTCTTAAAGAAGACAGTTTTGCATAATGTTACCATCAGGGCCATTGTCCTTGGCTAATCAACTGACAAAAACTTGAACAAAACTCACTTCTGCAGCAAAATGAATGTGACATTTGGTTCGCAAAATACATTCTGATTCATGAGCTGGCCCTGTCATTTCAGTGTAAGAAGTCTTTCTAATTTGATACAGTAACAGCTACATAACCTCACCAGTAGTCAAGGAAAGTTCTGGGGTATCATTATTGTAACACCTGAAAGAAGCCATGATAAGTCATGTCCAAAGAAAAGTTTCTTTTGTAGCAAAAAAAAGAAAAGCCATCAGCCTCTTTTCAAGCTGTTTGATGTAACAGGTATAGGAAATCTCTCTACTGGATTCAGATTTCTTTTCAAATACTGGAGTGTTTCTATGACTGGTACACAATTAAACCTGAACAACAGCCACTGGGCCTCATTCAATTCTCCCAGATGTAACAGTGTGTGAAGTAAAATCCTACTAAAACAAAACATTGCACCACTGTTGGGCTATCAAACAGAAATGTAACTGTGAAATAACTTAAAGAAGAAGCACATTCTCAGCTACAAATTGTGGATGCACATAATAAGATGCAAACAGCTACTCCATTGTACCTCTACACTTTAGGGTTTAATACAAATTCAGTGTTAGTCTGAGGCAGAAGAGTAGCCTTTGTGACTAATTTGTAATGCAAATCAGGTGTCTAGATGTTAGTAGAGACAAATTGGATTGCCCCCACTAACTACTTCAGCAATAATTCATGACAGGGTGTGTGTTGTGCTGGGATAACATCACGCCTGGGGTGATTGGAAGCACTGGGCCATGAGCTGCGGCCTAATCACCCAGAAGTGATTTTTATCCCAGCACAACAGACATCTCTGGAGTGTATTATTACTATTATACAATGGCTCGCTTGTAGAAATGAAAACAATTTAAAAATATATATTTGCTTAAGTTTTTTTTATTAATTTTTTGTATGTGAGGTATACTTTTTAACAAAAAGTCCAATTTCTAGTCTGTGCAGTAGGTGGTGCTATTTATAGTTAGCTACTTTTGTTTGCTGTCCTTCCCATTCTTTGTATAGAAACTTGTTTTCTTTTCTGTTGTAGTCTGCCCCCACTGCTCCTGCGATGTAATTGAGTTCATCTAGTTTTCTTTTTTTTTTCCTGTTAGAAACTGTGTTGTGAAGGAAGCACGAGTTGTGGAGACTTTCTGATTTCTGTGAATGGAAAGTGATGTTAGGATGGGTGAGGTTTTGGGTGAAGTGTTGGGAGACAGTGCTATGAGGCAGATGGCCAAAATTGATTAAGTTTGCCACTTTGATTAAGTTTGCCATTTCGGAACCAGCCACTCTCTGCCGTTCCTGAGACAATGGCTGACATCATGCTCTGTTGTGATGCTGTGCTTGTCGATCAAAAGCGAAGGGATGCTACGGAGGTGTATGATAAGTGACTTTTATGGAATGGTGAGTGTTAAGAGGGGCATCTCAGTTTTAGTTGTGAAGGAGTGAGACTCGGTAGCTAATGTCGAGGTTGTGAGCAGGACGAAAAATGAAGTGGTAGTTGTAGATTTTTGCGAAGTTGAATACAGGCAGTCTCGCTGTCTCAGTTCGGCTTGCTGATCGTGGTGTTGAAATAGTCGAACTTCACTGATATAAGATTTGAAAATAAAAAACTGCCGATCAGCTTTTGTTGTTGTTGAAATGAATATTGGGAGGGAAGTTTGCAGTTTGACACTGGAGATGACATTGGAGCAGCGATGTTTTAATTGTGCTGTCCAGCGGGATCACTCAAGCGGGCTGTGTGGAGGATCCACATAATGATTGATGTGGTCATCTCAGTGCTGGGACTAGACCCGTGATGCTGTACTGGGATAACATCATGAGTCCAGTCTCAGACTGACCAATCAGAGCACAATATTTTTTGCCATTGTATAATGGATAGCAACACCTATGAGTTCTGTGCATAGCATTGCAAATGTCATGTGCCACTATGCTATGCACAGCAATCACACTGTAGGTACCAGTGCTGCTGCTTTAAAGTGTCCCCATCTCATCCCTTGCCCCTACCATAAGACCTACCATAGGCAGATGTCCATTTGTGTTGTCAAGGCCACCCTTGCATATCCCTGGAGGTCCACTGCCTCACCCATGCATTGTTCTATCATTTATCCTTGCCATCCAAGGGAATCTCATCCATAGCACCATCACTCACCCTGCCAAAAGCTTCTGCTATTCCCTCAGTGATTTCTGTTCCCATGGGCTCTGGCCTGTGCTGTCACAGAGTTACAACACCGATATCACCTGCCTTAGGTAGTTCCAGGGCAAGAGAATTTGCAAAATTCTGACGACCTGTGACAAATCACCCCCATGCCTAGTCAGTGACACTATCACCCTTGACTGCCACAGTCCTCCACACTGTTTTATCCCATGCAGTGTCCTGCACCCTCACTCGCTCCCTTGAAAGATGATGGACAAGGGTCAGGTGGTGAACACACTGTATTTTGACATCAGTAAAGTCTTTGACTACTCTCCACATAGTAGTTGGTCAAAATGTTTGTTGACCTGAAGATGGTGAAAAGATCCCAAGATGGGTAGGAAATGGCTATAACAGAACCCACAGGATTTCATTAATCAGGAACCAGTGGTGTGTCACAGGGTTTGGTACAGGGTCCTAGCATGTTCAACATCTTTATCAGTGATATTGGAGTAGGGATCCAGGAGAATATTTGCTTTGCCACAGATGATACTAAGATCTACAGAAGAGAGGATCATGAGGAAAAGGTAAGAATATGAGGGAGAGCCTTGTGAGACTAGATACATGGTCTTAGGTCTATGAAGTGCAAGATTGTGCATGTAGGGCAAAATCTGAAACAGAATACAGAATGGATGGGGTAACAGTGAAATGTATAGCTGAGAGAGGGGCCTGAGGGTAATAGTATTGTACAATTTAAAACATAAGCGTAGTGCAACAGGATAGTGTGGAGGAGAATAGAATGCTGGGATGTATATGAAATGGAGATCAGTAGCTGGAGGTATAAGGTTATTCTATCATTGTACAGGTCTGTTGTTCATCCTTACTTGTTATCCTGCCTGGAATATTTTGGTGGAATTCCAGGCCATGCACATGAAGAAACACAGTGATAGGATAGTGGTGGTACAGAGGAGGCTAACCAAATGATCCAGGGTCAGCAAAAATATGTACACGAAGAGTTTAACAGATCACAAATGTACATAATGGAGGCAGATGGGTGACATGGATTGAGACAAACTGTACAACTACCTCCAAAGGAAAATACAGAGATGAGCGTTGTTCATGCTAAATGGGAAACACGAGCACCAGGGTAAACTCACTAAAGCTGGTAGGTGGGACATTTAACTTGGATGAGAGAAAATATTTCTCCATGGAAGGTGGTAGAAGTGTGGAATAGACTACCAAGGAGGTAGTCTGTTCAAATCACTAGGAGTTCAAACATGGGATGGTACAGATATATGGGGCTGGTACAGATGGTAGCTAAATGAGAGGTGGTAAGAAGAAGGAAAGGGTCACTAGAGCTCTCACAATCAACCATAGATAGGTGGGGTTGAGTAAACATGATGTACCACAGGAACTTTTTATGCTAACAACTTCTATGTTTCTATGATTGATGTAAACTATACAGTGTTTGTTAGAATAATTTTAGCCTTACACAGGTACACTAATGGAAAGGCGATCTTGACTTCACGCACATGACAGACCATATTCCTTTTCAGTATCTTCTAAAATAAACTTCCAGGCTCTTGCACCAGTCACATGCAATTGTCTGTTGATGACACCATCATTTTCACCTGCAACCCAACTCAAACTACTTCAAACAAAATCCAACTAGGATTTACTGCTGCCGAAACATGGTTTAAGGAGCATAGACTAATCTTAGCTACAAGAAAACTAAGACTATGATCTACTCCAGCACCCACAGCAAACACAAGACCTTCCACTATCCATCCTGAATAAGAGTGGTGATGTGCTGGATCCTCATGCAGTACTTTAAGTACCTGGGTATCACCCTTGACTCCACCCTCTTCTCTGCACAGCATATAGACAACACAACCAAGGCATCAGTTCCAGAATCAGGATACTCCACCACCACAAGCATAGCCTTACATATGAAGCACTTAACATGGTCATCACCAGGTCAATTGTTACCCCATTGACTAAGGCCTAGCGGTTTATGGTTCTGCACTGGATTCATCTCTGTCACATCTCTCGGCCCTTAATAAGGCCTTCTAACTCCTCACAGGTGCTGCAAGGCTTACACACACCTGTGAGCTCTATTCATGGGCAGGGTGACTCCCACTGAAGAGCAGAGTTAAGTACCATACCTGTCTACTGGACAAAAAAAATCACACTAAATCTGATGCCACCAGGAGTCCAGAATCTGCTCAAGTGCCAGGCTGACCAGAAGCACCCACAGCCAAATTTTCAGTGAACCTAGATGATGCACTGCACAGGGTCAATGTGCATTCCACTACTGTGCGCCACACTGGAGCAATGCCCTTCCTTCAGCCATCTTTGATACCACAACCATTGATGCTTTCAAGCATAAGCTCAGGCAGCACCTTGCCACAGATGACAACTGTGCCTGTGTTGGGCATTCATGATGACTGAAACAATTTGCCTACATTTGTTCCACCATATAAAGCAGTAGTACTTAGTGTTCCACCTAATCCTAGAGGCACCTACCTTTACAGCATTTCATTGTTCCCTCCCATCTACCCTCCCATCCCTCCCTCCCTCCCTCCCCACTGGGCACCCATTCCTCTCTCTGTCCCCACCTTTCCTTGTCCCCCATCTGCTGCTCTCTAGACTCACTGTCTCCAACCTTCCTTAGGTCTGTTCTTAACCTCTTACACAGGCATACACTTCACTATGCTGCAGCTGTGCCTGTTCTCCACTCTGTTTCTCCCCCACAAGTAGGCTTAACTCTCCAATGCAGGCACCTTTTCACCAATGCCGAGCAGTGTCTAAATGGTATACCTTAAGCTAAATGCTATCCCAATCTTGTAATCCACACCAATGTATTGTCTACCTAGCTTGTGATGTATTGTTTTGTACCAGTGCAATTTTGTACTTGCTTGTAATGTAATGCTTTGTATGTAATGTTATGTACCTGTTCAATTTATTCTTGTAATTGACATGGAACCTACAAATGAGCATCCGCTCACAGGTGTTCTCAAGATATCAATAAAATAAAAAAATGTTCTGTTTTGTGTTACGGGACACATATCAGAAATTTATGTATTCTTGCACCCTTGCAAATCAGTCTTTCCTTTTAATTCTTGCAATTTTAGGAAAAGAGTCTAGATTTTCAAAGCAGATAGATGCACACCCAAATACATTCTACACTTGCCTCTACATCTGGTTCTTGCCTATATTACCTTTCATTTTTTTTTTGTATTGCTTTTTACTTTTAAGTACTCCATCAGCCTCTTCTTCAGGCTCGCCAGGCTGCTTTGATCCATCTGCCCTCTGAGCCTCCAGTCCCACATGGCAGCCACCCCAGGGTAACCCAGCATAACCCTTCACCGGATGGGTCTCCTTCTACAAGGGGGAATGCACCAACCCTGAGGGGGCAGGCCAGTGCTACATGGCCCCAGGATGCTGTTGGATGGAGGACTAGGCAGGGACATGAATGGCACCAGAGAGCTGGGCAGCCATCATCCGACTGACGTGAGTGGTATTTCCACTTTTCTGGTGTGTTCCTCCAGCATGCATCTGTAGTGCTCCGGTCTCCACCAGAGGCTTCTACAGTGTGATGTCAACCACCCACCCACGTCCAGGAGAGGAGAACAGTCCTACGGATACTCAATCCTCTCCTTCCCTGCCAGGCGCCTGGTGGCCTGAGTCAGTTCCGAACCCAGGTCACCGGCATGGGTCGAGGTAAGGCACCAGTGCCTCAGCCCTCACGCCACTGGGCCAGCCTGTATTATCTTTCAGATAACTGAGTTAAAGTAAATCTATAACAAGAAACACACAATGAGGTCTTGGTGAAATAATAATTCAAACACACTTAAAGGACCAAGCATCAGTTTGCAAATAAAGTTTATTCCTACTTATTGTTGACTAAGGAAGGGAGGATAGGCAAGTCTGCCTATTTTCAGCCTTGTCTCAAGGGCTGGAGGATTGATACAGATGAAACCAATTGAACCAGATTAGCTGTTGGTGGTAATTTTAGTAAATTAGGAAAGTCCCCAACTCTTTCTGAGAAATGCCATGGATCTTTTTTGTTTGTTTTTTCTTCATCTATTCACCCCCATGCCAAGTGGCCCCATCCACCAATCTCCACAGCCCTGTCACCCAGTGTCCTCTAGGATTTATCTGTTTGGCTCTTTACTAAGGGCTTTCCCTCAGTGGGTTGGTGGGGCCCTACACAACCTCACCAAGAACAGGATCCAATTCACTGAGATAGCAGGGTGCAGGGGCCTGTGGGAGACGGGTGTCATTCTACCAGTCAGCATTTTCTCATTCCATCCCCAAGCATGTAGGAAGTGGCATGCAATGATGCCAATAGTTGTGCTGCACATGTTCTCCTATGCAGCATGCCAGGTGTCTATCTGACCCACCTCTGTCCCTCCCTTGTGTGTTGTATTGATGTGCTGACCCTAGCAACCACTAGGGTCAGGCTAAAACTGGTCACCGATCCCACCCTCCTTCGAGGAGAAGAGTTGTCCCTGAGATGCTGGATCCTCCTCCTCCTCCTCCCCCAGCCGACCCTCCATCTCCCAAGCTCACTTCTGAACTTGGGTCATCAGTGCTACAAACGACAACGATACTACTGTGTCTGTGCTGGCAGGCACTCCAGTGCCATGGGATCTTTGATGTGCAATACGGAATATTCACCTGAACAGGTAGGCAAGATCTCTGTTTAATGTCTTATCTGAAAGATGGTACATCAGGAGTGCAGCACCACCTCATGCTACAATGTCAGTATTAGGATTTTACCCTAAAGTTACCAGTGTGGGGCTAGATCCCACAACTTTCCCATCTTTGGGAATCAGATATTTTGATCTATTTAGCTTTTCAGTTTGCACATAAAAGACACTGTGCAGGATTTTCAAAAGGATCTGCCTGTGTTGCATCTGCCACTGTTTTGAACTGGAAATGTTTCTAGACGGTTAGATCCTCTATTAAAGGATCTTACAGCCGCAGAATGTCACATCCAAAAAGACAGTATTGCAGGGAAAATTGTGCAAACTGTATTTGTGTCAAGTTTTTTTTACAGCAGATCATGACTTTTATCAGGAACAGACACAATTTTTAAAGCAGAAGCAGGGTTGTTTTGACACAATTGAGTGGATGAAGGAGCAGCATAAATTTGCATCTGTGCCAACCTTGTGAAATACTTCCCTTGATGACTTACAAAACCAAAAGGATGAAAAATTATTACTTTTTTACAGCTTATGTACACATGATAACTCAGCCAAGATGCAAAATTTATTTTCCAGTGGGATTCTACTTCTACACATTTCTCTAGACGTGTGGACAAGAGCACTAAGGGATTGTGTAACTTGTTCAAGGTTGCACAGTGAATATTTGGCTTCCACTGATTGATTAGTCCCCATGGCCACTCATTGATTAGTCCTCCACCTCTCATCCTGTGATATTAACTCAGCCCTGGACCTCTTTAGTCCATTACAACCTATAGGACAGAGTCCTCCATCACACAAAGAGGAGGATCAGAGGGGCAGCAACTAACTGGCTACACAGTGATCTCTCCTCTTTAAAACATAGACAATGCTGGGTAGCCTACAAATCCTTTTCCATCATAGAGTACTGGCTTTTTATGGAAACCTGGAGAACCATGTAAAAAGTCAACATGCTCTGCTAAACACACCTTTGCAAACAGCCACTGTTGGCCCCTCTGACAAAGAGGAAATTGTTTAACTAGGAAAAGGGAAACTGTTTACCCAGGAAAGGCAAACTAAGCCAAAGAGTGTTTTAGTGTGACCTGGCAGCACAAAGAAGTTAAGTGACTTCCTAAGGTCCCACAGTATGTTGTGTGGGCTCTGGATTCAAACCCAGGTGTCCAGCTTGCAACTCAGTGCCCTAAATCACTGTGCTATACTGCCTCCTGCCAAAGTTTCTAGAGGGCACATCAAAGGTTACCTGGTGGTTCCATCGAAACAGCCCAAATGGACATGATTATCAATAAGGTCACTGCAACCAAGTAATCACCATCACTGATTCCTTTATGCCCAGTTTCCATCCTCTCTGCCTATTTACCTAACCTATTGCTACCCGGCCAGGCCCTGTGACTTGCTCTGCCTTATCTCCCTGATACCTTCCCAATTTCCAATGAAAATGGGTACCAGAAGGGATGTCTATAACCTACTTAACACAATCCTACTTTTGCTCTGGTCCAGGTCAAGATGATATTGAACCTATAATTCTCTGGTGCCTCCTTTCTTGCTCTCCCCATAAATCACAATTTTTACCTTTCCCTCACCTCTGGTACTGTCCCCCCTCTTGGAAAGTTGCCCAATAGTCACAGTACCAAAATGGTGACCCAAAGCTCATCTCTCAAAATCACCTGACAATGTTGTCCTTTGTCCCCTCCCTCAGCAAGCTACTTGAAAAGATAAACAAAGCACAAAGGAAACCCACACTAAGAAGCAGAAAGAAATTAAAAAATTAATTGTCATTCTTTTAAAACAACTTTGTCTGGAACAGCCTCCCAGCAGAGGTGGCTGTTGCAAACTGTAACAGGATTCAAGAATGCATGGGATAGGCATAAGGAACCTTACTGGTAATGAAAGGAGGGTAAGTCAGAGAGTAAGGGTCTGCAGTATTACAGTAGGCAGGTAAACAAACAGATGGGTGGCCACGCGATCCTTATCTGCCATACATTTCTATGTTTCTATCTCTCCCACCAGCCAATATGTTAATTTGAGGCTTAGCTGACCTGCCTCCACCACATTCACCTCAAAGCAAGGGTACCTATATTCCAAGGTGTCCTTCTTCCTTGCCTTCAATACAGTTCTCTTGTGTACTCAATGCCTCTAAAAAACACCTCCACAAAATGGGATGTGGTGTACAATAATATCTGCCAGTTTGCTCTGTGCTCACCCCACCTAACTCATCATTACTTACTCTATTCTTCCTTGGGTTGTCTGCCCCTCTGCCTCTCATTCTTCACACTAGTAGGCTTTATCTTCAAATTACTCAGGTCAGCCTACTCTTTCCTATCTCTCCAATATAAAATCCTTACATATCTTATTCATTTAGATCCATTGATGCTACCTCCATTTTGCCATCCCCAAATGTGTTACTGGCATGGGTGATCAAGCTTCTTCTTCATCTGTCACTGGCCTCTGGAAGGCTCTTGAACCTCTGCCCCAATTAAAGTCACCCACTCTGTTATCCTTTAAGAGTGCTCTGAATAAACATTTCATTATACCCTCAGTCTGCAACTACTCCTAACCATACTACTTCCTCTGTGGCACAGCGCCTGTCCCCTTCTGGGTGATGACCTGTCTATACCTCTCTATGTCACCATTCTCTCATTGCACTTTGATGGCAAATTGCCTGAGTTTTCTAATCATTAATTATATTCAAGCCTTAATTGTGTTGCATCTGCCATAACAACTGCTTATCTGCTTTGCCTAATGATATTTTCTGTTCTTGCTGTAACTCAGCATTCAAATTTCACTTAAAGTGTATTTGGTTTTGCTCATTAAATACACTTATTCAATATTCATATTGCATCTACTTTTATATTCACTTAAGTGCTTTGCCTAAATGTTTTGGTTGTTCTTTCTGTAACTTTGCATTCAGGTTTTCTTACATTGTAACTGGAATGGTTTACTCTTTAATGCCTGCATTTGTACTCTCTAGGTAGAACCTGTAAATAGACATTCAAGTGTCTAGTGTACTTACCAGGTTAACAGAAAAGCAAACAAATAAATATATAAATAACAAATATGAAGTCAGAACTGAAATTATGTTGTCAATAAAATGACAGAAGTGATGTCCCAACTGCAATTGTATTGAAAACAAAATGACAGTTGTATGTTTACAGTAGTATAAACTCTAATTTTTCCTTCTGATTGGAGAACAGGATCAACAGGTAGTATAATTAAACAATAATACACAACAGTGGGGTTGTGTATAATGTATCATTGGTTAGCATCACACTGTGAATGCATTGTGAGGCATGAGGCCAAGGCTGGGTATCTCATGCACCTGGACACTGTAGTATATTATCGATATCATGCCATGGATTCCTTTTTACTGAAGAGTAGTTTTATGAATATTTTTATTGTATTTTATGTGTATGTATACAGGTACATTTTAAAAAAATCATTCTGTTTCATTATGTTTTGACTACTAGGTTGTGCTGTTCTTTTTATTTTTATACTTTATTTTTCAATTCCTTAAGAAAGAGAGAGAGAGAGAGAAAAAAAGCAATTTACAAGCTTTAGAAAAGATTAAGAAAACAAAGTTTATTAACAATGATAAGCTTAATATAGTATAAAGTCTTTTTGAAGGGTTAAAAGCAAAAGTATCAATTATTTATCTTTCTGTCTGAGCATAATAAACAGTATCTTATCAAATAAACTTTGAAAGTGCTCCAAGTTTTGACTTTCCAGCCTTAAATAAATTCTATTATAATAAAGTTTGCCCAATAATTTGTGAATGTCCTGTCTTCTCCACCTCTGAATCCATTACATAGGTGTCAGTAAGAACAAAAAAAAAGAATAATAAAGATAATAGGAAATTAGAAAATTCAGTCACCAGTAACTTCAAATATTAGCAGGATGATATTCCATAAGATCTGCCTCATCTTCATGTAGATTGGAGCCTATTTCCTCTGGAAGCTTGACATTTGTCTCACAAAATGCCTTAGCTGAATCAATATCTTCAAAATAATACATTTTCCCTGAAATTGCGTGTAAGCATGCTGGAGCCAAAGACTAGCTATTAGTCCCGCTTCTTTAAATTCCAACATAATCCAAAAAACGCTTTTGTCTGCTCTGGGTTTGCATGCAGAAGTCAGGGTATAGATGAAAATGGTGCTCCTTATAGAAACATTGCTTTTTCATGAGCTAATTGAAGAAATTTGTTTCATTCAACCAAACTCAGAAAGATACAGTAAGTATCACAAATATTGCCTTCTCAGATTCGGTAGAGGGCTCCTTTAGCTGCATGTGAAGGAGGTTATACATTTTCAGCTCAAACAGAGACCAAGGAATAAACAGCCATTAGTGCCTTTTTTCAATAGAAACTTTTAAATCTAACAGGAAACAATTCAGGAACCCGATTAGTCTTAGTTTTTTCTGATCGCATTATTCTCTAACTGCTCCAACCTAGATGCCTGAGACAGTTAATCATGGAGTCGCATTCACCACCCCTCCAAAGTAAGAGTTCTGGCTGATAAAACATTAAGCTCTTTTTCATCACCTTTACAGCCAATACAGCTTTCTCAACCCTCAGCTCCATAGCTGCACACCTGACATTAATCTCAGTGAGTGAGGATTCAATTCAAGTTGTTGACTGATGAGCCTCTGCCCGAATTCAGTCAGGAGGGACTGGATAGATGCCAAAGTTGGTTTAGCCTGTGATTTGGGCTTTGCTCCCAGATCAGGCACATCTGTATACGGGGAAGGTTCCCACTCGGCCATAACCAGAGTGCCCTCAGGCCCCTGCGCCATAGCACCTCTACCATAGGATTTTGGGTAAATGAACTTTTCATTTTGAACGTCCTAGGAACTTCGTTTACTTCAATATCAGTTTCCATCAACATATATTCAAATAATGGATTTAAAAGCAAATTCTTAGTATGAGATTTGTGGAGCTCCAAACAAACATGTAGTACTTATAAACTGCTCAGGTTATACTGTTCTGAAGGATTTGCTAGACTTATGGGTGGATATTCAACATAGATTAAATAACTTGTTGATTGGGTTGTTTTCTTACTTGGGTGTATGTGTTGGTATTTAACCATAGCAAAGAAGATGTCTCAGCCAATCAAGTTGTGAGACTATTTTTGTCCATTGCAGGCAAGATAAAGGGTGTTGTGGGATAACAGCCCACCTCAAGCTCTATCATGTGCTTCCACCACCTGAGATGTGCCATTATCTCACCACAACACACCTCCTGGAGTTCTTTACTGCAGTTATGAAATGGGTCCCACAGTAGTAATAAATAAGAATTAAAAACAGTTTTCATACTAAGGTTCATGCTAAGGCAATGTAAGAGGAGAAAGGATTCATTTTACCCATTGGTACTGCTTTCCCACTACTTCAATCAGGTCACTCATGTAATTATCTAGTTCACCTTTAAATTTGTATTTGCATTACCAACAATTGTATTGACTGGTGAGCTATCCAAAGCCCAGTCACTCTCTGGGTATAGAAATGTTTCCTTTTTAGTTTTGAATTTCTAACTTTTTATTTGAAGAAGGTAACTACTGGTACCACGGTGAGTTTTAAATTGGTAAAATTATAAACATAAAAAAAATGAAAAAGAAAAAGTAGTGCCTTTGTCCTGTGGTGTACATAGGCAGCAAGTACAGGCAACAGTCAGGAAAGTGAAGGCAGCAGTAGCTTCAGAGAGCATTCTGTGCACATGTTAGCTATGATTTAAGGCATGACTTTCCTTGCAGCAGACCACAGTTTGTGGAGTGACAGTTGTTTCATCAGGCCCACTGAGGCCTTTTAAGAAGTGTTGAAATCAGCAGCGGTTTTTGGAAGAAAAGGTTTGTGTGTCACAGCGAGGAGAGAGTGAGTGTAAGTACAGCCAATTAAGGTGCAGCTGTTACACTGTGTAGCATTTAAGCAGCAGCCAGTAATGGACAAACACAGACACCATGTGCACAAATGAAAATATGAGGGTGCTGGCAGTTAGAAGACTTGCCACATGATACATAATATCACAGAAAGAAGCCACACTCCAGCAAAGACACATTCAAACCAGGGTTGCAAATAAACATGTATACATTTATTTCAGCATAACCTCCACACACATACTGGTGGCATTAAACACCAGTGCTTCGGTCCTCACATGACCCTTCATCAGGGGTATGGGGCCAGGTGTAGTGCTTACCTATGAAGAAAATAGTTAAAGACACAGTGCATAATTGCTCCTGTTCATGTATGCCCTTTATCCCTTCACCCCAAGTCCCCTTTGGTTTGATGGGATGTTGAGGAGATGCAGAGACAGGGGCGAAGGTTGAGCATTGCTGGCACAGGTCCATCCTTGATGCCCACCACCTTAGATTGATGGACCATTTTCCATCTATCAATCTGCAATCACCGTAAGAAGGCAGAATTCCTGTCCAGGGAGACTGCAGTTGCTAGGAACCAACTGGCTCAGCTTTTTGAACTGTACACAGACTGTGCAACCCAGTCTGTTTGCAAGTTTGGAAAGCCTTTTGCAATTAGAGTGTGAGGAGCTTGCTCGTTTCTTCCGCAAACAAGGTGGCTGACATCAGGGCAGATCTGCATCCAGCAAACTCTAAGCGGGATGCTGTTGAACAATGTGAGTTCACAGTACCTCAATTTTCTTGGAGTTCCTTTGGTCGAGTTGATTTCATGGATGTCATGAGGATTATCCATAGTGTATGTCCTACAAGCTGTAGTTTGGATCCTGGACTGATCTCCCTATTGTTGGGTTGTAGTGATATCATTGGTCCAATCCTTGTGTGAATACTCTGGTGCTTCTTAGTCAGGTGAGTTTCCTAGCTCCCTGAAAGAGGCGGTGGTGATACCTCTTCTTGAAGAAAGCTACCTTGGACCCAGACTGTTTTACAAACTACAGACCTATCTCAAACCTACCCTTTATTGGGAAAGTGATTGAGAAGGTAGTGGTGGCCCAATTGGAAGACCATTTAATCATCCATGACATCTCTGAATCCTTTTAATCTGGTTTTCATAAAAGACATAGCACCGAGACTGTGCTGGTTTGGGTGTAATGATCTTCTGAGGGTGAGAGATCAGAAAAGATGTTCTATTCTGGTTCTTCTTGATCTCTCATCTGCCTTTGATGCCATAGATCACTTGGTGTTGATAGCACACCTAGAGGCAGATTTGTGGAATATCAGGAATTGTCCTTCGATGGTTCACCTCATTCCTCACTGGGAGATCACAAAGAGTTGTGTCTGGGTTTTTTCCTCAAGCCCAAATCCTTTGTTGTGTGGAGTGCCTCAGGGTTCATTGCTGTCTCCTGTGTTATTCACGGTGTATATGCTGCCCCTAGGAGACATTATAAGACGGTATGAGCTGAGGTTCATTGCTATGCAGTTGATACCCAGCTATACCTGTCTTTTGCACCTGACCAGGATGGAGCTCTCTTGGTGTTTAACAACTGTCTGAAAGAAATCCAGGACTGGATGGACACTAGTTGGCTATAGTTGAACTCAGAAAGACAGAGGTTTTGGTGTGGACCGGGTCTTCAGATAGAGGGGTCATCAGTTGGTGCACCCTCAGGAATTTTTCTTGGCAGTGTTTCACCCTGGCCTCTGAATGGGTGTGTGACCTAGGGGTCATCGTGGATGACAGGCTGACACTGCAGTCACAAGTGTCAGCAGACATCAAGACTTCCTTCTACCATCTTAGGAATATTGCCAGAGTTAAGCACCTTGTTCTGTTTGACCACGTTACCAATGTTGGTCCATGCCTTTGTGTCCTCATGTTTGGACTACTGCAGCTCCCTGTACTTTGGGCTTTCTGGGTTGAAATCTGCCACCTACAGCTAGTGCAGAACACATAAGCCTGGGTTTTGACTGGGACAAGTAGATCCTGTCACATTACCCTGGTACTGTGCGAACTGCACTGGTTACCTATCTGGTGGCGGATCACCTTTAAAGTCAGTTTTCTGACTTTGAAAGTCCTACATGATCAGGTCCGGCCTATCTGAAAGAACTTCTGGTTCACCACTGCCCTGGCTGATTGCTTCACTCAGCCGATGAGGGTTGCTAGAGATTCCAAGAGTGAGTTTTAAATCATCAGGTTGTAGATCATTTTCCTATGCTGCACCCACTTTGGAATTTCTACCATGCCGGTTATGGGAGTGCACCTCCGTGGAGGAATTTAAGAAGCATTTAAAACCTGTTTTTTCCAAATAGCCTTTTGGAGCATTGATTGCATTGAAATTGTTGATTATAATGTAGTTTTATCTATGTTTTATATTGAATTTTAATGTTTGATTTGTATTGTTTTACTCTGCATAGCGCCTTGATAACTGAAAGGTGTTTTATAAATAGACTTATTATTATTATTATTATAATAAAACACTTATACCACATAACCCATATAAGCACACACAGAATAAAATGTCTTATCAAAAAAAAAAAAATAAAGCAATGTGACAATATAAGGGACCAATTACTCAGCACTATTGCAGAACACATTTTCCCAACCAGTGAAAATGTCCCACAATATTCATTATAAAAATGCATTTGATAAACAATTGATTTAAGTCACATAGGTATTAGGCACAAATGGGAGGGGCAGGAAGACACCAGTGTAGGATTTGGGAGAGGAGGAGAAAACAAAAGAAAGAGAAAGGATAAAGTTCCAGTTTTAAATGTATTCAGTAACTTAAAGAATACCACAGCTGTAAGAAATAAATGGAAGTTATCCATAAATATTAATATGAGAACGATAGTTTAAATGTGCTTTAAATGTAATACATTTAAAAATCCAGGAATGGCTAGATCCAATGTTTTGTATTGGCTAATAATGATATAAAGGTGGAAATGTCCTAAATAGAACATATACCATGCCATAGTAGGTATTTTAATATTAGTATACAGATTAATTTTGCCAATGTAAAGCAATGTTAGAATGTTTTGTTCCGAGACAAGCACAATGCTAAGTATGATTGGGTTCCATTAAGATAAAACCAATGTAGGTAGTGACAGGTCAAAAATGAAACCTGAGAAACACAAAAGAGGAGAAAAGGGATGGGGGACAAGTACAAAAACAGTCATCAGAATATCATCATTTAGCACAATGTCATCTTAGTGTCATAACAATATGGAAAATGCATCAATGACATTTAGCAAGTTTTGCTATAATATTCTAGAAGCAAATACTTATCTAGGCAGATATGGTGAAATGTCCAAAGTTTCATTAAGTCCATAGGGTGCCAATGCTTTCAAAGAGTAAATCCAGCACGTCTTCTTCTGTAATAATATCAGGTTCGATGCCTCACCTGGGTGCACCAACTGTCTTTCAATTCCATGAATCAGAATGAAGACACATCACCATTATGATATTGTGCAAAATGTAGTCCCTCTGGGGTTATAAGTGTACCTGAAGTAATTGAATGAACATGTTACTGGAACGTGTTTGAGACAGCTTACAGTACATCACACATAAAGAGTATTGCATTAACAGGTCAGACTATAGACTACAGTCAGAGTTAAATTTATAAATTGCATAATCTCCATATTTTACCATTGACTGTACAGATACAAAAATTACCAGTACTGCTAAATCTACAAATATTGCACCTGCCACACCTGTGAAACCAATGGGCAAAGGTGGTAACCAATTTCTATGTGGTTTGGCTGGTTTGAACAGTGAGTTGGTATCCTTATCCTCTATTGTTGGTCCTCAACTGTATGCTATCCTAGGTTTGTCACCACCACTGAAACCAATTCCTGTCACCTCTCTGAACATGCCAAGATTTATTGATCATTTTGGAAATGTTTGGAGACAGATTATTGAACTGTGTGACAAATGTTACAGGATTATTGTCCCACTTTTATTCCTCAGTCTTAACAGGGTAGCCCTATTAGTTTTCGGTGCTCTTTCAAGAGCCTTGTTCAAAATTGGTGGTGTATATCCCTGTTCTAAAAATTTCCTATACATATCCTCTGTTTGTAGTTTGAATGGACTTAAATCAGAACATTTTCTGTGCAAACAATTGAATGGTACAAGGTACACGGTACATGGTATGTATGGTACAACTTTTACAGTATGTTCAGGATGTGCACTTGTTGCCAACAACAGTGTATTTTCGCTTGATGGTTTATTATAAGTACTGGTGTGAATTATACCAACTTCATCAATTTTAATACTGATATCTAAAAACTGATCTCTGTTTTACTGTTTGCTATAAATTGTGAATTGAAATTGTTACTGTTATTTAAATTCCTTACAAATTCTGTAGCTGAATTTCCATCTCCATTCCAAACAATAATAATATTTTTTATATATCTGCCCTCCAAAATAAATTATTTGAGGCAAATATTGGTGCCTGCCATGGGCAAATACCACAGCATCTCTCCCACCAACCCAAAATGGGTTGGATAGGAGGTTGCCATGGTGGTGCCATGGCAGTACCATAGACCTGCAAATAAAATTCATTGTTAAACATAAAATAGTTCAAAGTCAGAATCAATTCTACAGTTTTCAACAGAAATTTGAGGGAAAATCCTCAGCAACACTATTATGGCAAAAGTGATATTCAAGCACTTCAAGATCCAAATTGTGTTTGATGGATGTGAATAAGGAACATACATCTATTGTCATCAAATGATATCTCTAATTCATTTGTATATTTTCCAACTTTGAAAGCAAGTCCATAGTATCCCTGATATATGATGGAATTGTTGGTACTAGTTCTTATAAGAAAGAGTACACAAAAATACAAACATGTTCAGTGAGTGACCCTGTCCAGAAAAGATGGAGCAGCCCAGTGAATTATTTAAGTCTTTGAATTTAACCAACAATTAGTTCACCTTTAGCAGTAGTTGTTTTCAACAAATTTGTGGTGTTGCAATGGCACGAATGTTGCCCCTTTCTGGCAACTCTTTATGTAGGTGACTGGGAGGACCAGAATATTTGGGATATTAACAGTAACAAATGGCACAATGAGTTAAAGCACTGCTTGCATTTTGTGGATAATATTTTATTTATTTGGGAAGGAGAAGAGACTGAATTAAAGGAATTCTTGGCATACATCAATACAAGAAATAAGAATCTAAAATTCACCTGCCAATACAGTAAACAAGAAGTTAACTTTTGGATCTAACAATTTATGTTAAAAGCAATAAATTAGAAACAAAGCTGTTCAGAAAAGAAACAGACCGAAATACCATTTTACATTTTGACAGCCATCATCCATGCCATACAAAACAGGATATCCCTATGGCCAATTGCTAAGAATAAAAATAAACTGCAGTTAAGAAGAGAGCAGATTAAAAGAATCAAAGGATATGTGCAATAGATTATTACAAGGAGACTATGAACCTGGGGTCCTCCTGAAAGCGGTAGAGAAAGTAAACAATAAAGACAGGAAAGAACTGCTAGAAGAAAACAAGGGCACTGAGCAAAAATAAACAGATTTGTTTCAGTACAACTTACATGTATGCATATGGAGAAATAAAACAAGTCATTGCCAAACACTGAAAAGTATTAGAGGCTGATAATAGCCTAACAGACATTGTCGAAACTGGCCCACTAGTCAGCAATAAGAAAAGCAAGAACTTGAAGGATGTCTTAGATGACACCTTGTTCATAGAAAATAAGAGCAACCTTAGACCTGAATGGTGCCAGCATCCCCATCAGGCAATTATAGATGCAGGAACTGCGCCCACTGCAGCAGTACCAGGAGCTCAAAAACTTTAACCACCCCAGATCCAGGAAAAATGGATTCATCAGCTGCATAAACAAAGGGATCATTTATATGTTGACATGCCCATGTGGGCTTTCACACATAGGGCAAACAAAAATAGCACTGAAGCAATGCACTGGGAGCACAAACTGCCATAAGAAGTAACAAAACTAAGTATGCCATGGCTAAACACTACATGGAAGCTGGTCATGGGTGAGTGGCCTTGCTAAACCATATAGGTCTGGAGAAAGTCAACCTTCCTGTACTTCTGTTAACAGAAACAAAACTTGAACGGGACCTCAGAGTGCTTATTTCTGATGATTTAAAGGTGGGTAGACAATGAAAAGGTAGCGAGAAAGCTAGTAGCATCCTCAGATGTATTGCCAGGGGCATTACAAGTAGGAAGAGAGAGGTCATACTCCTCTGTACAGGTCCTTGGTGAGGCCACATCTCGAATACTGAGTACAATTCTGGAGGCCACACCTCAAAAAAGACATAGACCGCTTGGAGGCTGTACAGAGGACAGCTACTAAAATGGTACAGGAACTGCACCAGGAGCAATATAAATCTAGACTACAGCAACTGCAAATGTATTCCCTTGAGCAAAGGAGAAACAGGGTGAATATGACAGAAACCTTCAGATACATAAAGGGCATAAATCAGGTACAAGCAGAAAACCTGTTTTACAAAAAATGAGATCACGCGAATGAGGGGCACAGTTTGAGACTAACGGGGTAAATAAGTTTAAAACCAACATTCATAAGTTCTACTTCACAGAGAGGGTGGTGGACCCTTGGAATAGCTTATCACCAGAGGTTGTGGAGGCCAAAACAGTCACTGCTTTTAAGCTAGCGTGAGACAAGTACTGTGGTAATCTCAGAAGAAGAACAGAATGGGGGTAGGCAATCTGGGCAGAATAGATGAATCATCCTGTGCCCTTCTGCTGACACTTTCTTATATTCTTATGAGGGGAACTGAAGGCCTGCAACTACAGTGCGAGGCATACTAGATTCATGAACTTGAAACGCTCTGGCCAAAATAACTCAACGATGCAACAGGCTATAGTAATTATTTATAGGTTAGCTTGAACAGCTCTATTGTTTCCAAAGAGATTTAGCTTTTTTAAATATCGCTTTCACAACACGGTGGTGTCAGTTTATAATTATGTCTGCATATTGCCAACGTATAAGTAAAAGATCTTAGTGTAAACCACTGATCAATAAGATGAATCAACTGACTACATAATATGGATTTAATAAAATCTTATAACATGCATAAGCCATTAATAAGTACCGAGTTTCAAGTAGAAGTTATGTGTATTTAACACAATTGTAAAATTAATTTAAGAAACAAAATCATAGATTAATATAAACCTCTTCTGCACCACTGATAGTTTATAAAATTGTTTTAGAGCACTGCAACTTTGCCTTTATGCTAAAACCAATAGTATAGGCTGTTCAGACTGCCAATGTCCAAAGTTTACAGTTGCCATAGTAATGGACATGCACATAAAAGGCAATGTGACCCAACATGAGTCATCTCTGATGATAGGGCCTATGTGCACGAAACATAAGCACATCATACTGGACATCAGCCAGCATTTTGAAAAATTTCCAAGTTAACTACGCAGCTAAAAAGCATCACAAGACAGTTAAGGTCTGTTGGCTTTCTCACTGAGAAGCCATGAAGTGCTTATATGCTTTTTGCACATATTTTATTCTTTACAAAATCTACTTCTTTTGCTGAGGTCCATGGAGGGTGGATACATCAGTGAAGGTACCCAACCTTCAAATTGGTGTATTCCTGCTAAAGGATTAGGCAATGGAGTCACGAACATGTATAAGGGACATACAAATTAACTCCTGCTGAACTGGTATAATAATACCCTTTCTTCAGACTTTGCTTATGTATAAAACCACATAATAGGATGCAAGGCTGTTTTGTCTATTAATAGTGGTGTTTATTAGTACTGCCTAGTATTGCCCAATAAAAGGTTAGAGTAATGAAGACTGTTGTTGTTTACCTTCCTTCTAGAGTGCAAATTGAACTGTTCTGTTTAGGAACAAACTCAACAATAGAAATATGTTCAGTGAGTGACCCTGTCCAGAAATGATGGGGTGGCACGGTGGATTATTTAAGTATTTGTGAATTTTGGTATAGTATATATAGTCTGTATTCTTGAATGGTTTACTACCATATGGTCTCTTTCTGCCTAATAATCCAACCCCTATCACATGCATCATATACGAAAGTATTATTTTTTTCCTTAAAAATCATTGTTGGGTCTGATGGTAGTTTTTTGTAATGGAACCTTTAGCTTGAGCCACATTTGGCAGCTGAAGTCAGAGACCAAAGCATTATTTCAATCATCTGCATGCAGGAGATCAGGACCGGTGTCCCCAAAGAGCCAAGCAGGTAGGTACTAGTGATATAAGACACATGGAAACCATGTTTGTTGTGGCCAGTTTGTCCTAAAGAAAGGCAGATTACTAAAATTAAAGTGTGGAGTCCTGTTTGTGTGGGTGCTACTTTCAGCCAGGCTGCTGTGCTAGGATAACAGCCTGGATGACAGTACTTCTCATCGAATCAGGACTCAGTATTTTTTACCCATTTCATAATGTTTTATACACCATGCACTGAATGACTTTATTGTTTACCTCTACTGCGTAGTAACAACTGAATACATATGTACAGTTCCTTATACATATGGAATCATCTTAATGAAGCTATATTATTCACTGTGTGAATTGTAGCCTACATACTCTTTAAGAATAAAGAGGACACTATTTATCAAGGCTTGACAGACTCTTACATGTATAAAATGTTCACTGTATGTGCATTTGAAATTGTTCCAAACACCAGGGGCCTGATTTTCAAAGGCATAAGATTGCCAAGCCCAGGCTGCGTCAAATATTGCATACCGGGCTTGAAGGCCAATCTAGTGAGATTTTCAATCCCATGCATCAAATTGGACTTCGCTAGACCAGCTTTCTTCGGTCTAGCCTGAATCATCCTAGGGGACCTCTAATATACAGCTTGCAACAGAACTTTGCTTCAAGCTGACATAAAAGCAGGTCGACTATTTACAACTGAACCCAAGATTATAACATCAGGTGTGGTGCACGATTTAGCTGTGGCACAGCTGTAGCACTTAAGGATCTTGCATCAACCTTAGAAAATCTGGCCACAGGTTCTTTTTCAAAACTGGGAAAAGTGTGATCTTTGCTTAATTTTGATGTTGGCCTACTGTATAATGGGAAAACTATGATCCTAATATAACCTTGAAGTTACTTGGTATGCTTCATAAAATGGGTCAAGAGGGAACCACAGATACTGCTCTCTCATTGGAGGAACAGGTTGCCTGCCATGGCTATGAACTCACAAATGTGGAGTGTTACATTTCCTAAGCCAACACCTTTAACAGCAGGCCATTTTGCACTAACGCACTCAAGGATGTGTTTTCCTTGGGCGAGAGGCACTCCTCCAGTGTGTACTAGCTAGGGTAATGGGCCTGCTGCCTCATGTCTGAGCACACATTGGAGTACTTATATCTCCCAATGAATAGACATCCTTGTGTGTGTTATTACCCACAAATGGAAAGCTTGCCACATTCAGAGACATGTACAGTTTCTTGCTAACTCACAGTTACATCTACCAGTTGCAATGCCAGTGACTCAGGTTTGGGAATAGCCAAGTTGCCAGAGTTCAGGCTAGTGATGATGCGGAATGTGGAATTCTGCCAGTGAAATTAATGTGGAATGATCATTCCACCAGTGAAATTTCTACCTGAATTTCTCTGGTTATTTTGTGATCCGTGGAATAATATTCTGTGGATCAGCATTTTTCCATGGAAAATCATTCTGCAACCATTTTGTGGAAAATATTGAGATCCACGGAATAATATTCCAAGCAACAGCCATTTTCTATGGAAAATACTCCCACAACATTTCCTGAAAATATTAAGATCTGCAGAATAAAATTCTGCAGAAATGTGAAAAACACATTCTGCATTTTTCTGCTGAGAATTCCACCATTCCGTTTCAGGTGAAACTCAGCAGAATATTGGCAGAACTTTCAAAATTCCACAAAATTTCATTTGACCAGAATTTGAAAATTCTGCACAGCAGTAGTTCAGCCAGGAGGGGAGAGGGAGGAACATCCCAGAGGATGTCTGCCCTCCAGGGAGGGAGGGAGGTTTTGACATTCTGGTATTTGCAATGTCTCTAGTATGTATTGTTTACTGTCTTTAATTACTGACTTTGTATAACCTTTGATGGTGATGATCAGCATTGTATGGATGCCCAGGTCCACTTTGTAAATGAGTTTTTTCAATGGTGTTTCACCTGGTTAAATAACGATTTGATTGATTGATTGATTGATTGACAGTGCTACAGCAAATGCTCTTTCTGTGGTAGCAGAGGAGGGACAGTTGCACAGCCAGCGGGGGCAGGAGTCAGCTGGCTCTTGCCCACACATGCCTATTACATGCTTGCATGCACACATTCATGCCACTGAATCCAGGAGGAAGGACAGAAAATCAGTAGGACCCCAGGATGACAATGACCTCCATAGGACCCATACCCACTGATAAAAATCCTTCCCTGGTTGCAGATTTGGTCTCCCTGGTTTGGCCAACCTCGATGGGGCTACTAGGAGACAAGATAAGTCCTGGAGATGGTGGGGTGATAAGGCTGGGGATGTTGATTGAAGGGGAAAATGCTGTCATTGGAAGCAAAAACAGTTAACAAAAAACTCACAGTCAAATCATGTCATAGTGTCAGTCACTCAGGGACTAAGGAATGGCCACAAGAGGGCCAGACTGAAGCATTGTTCTAACATGGGGCCCTATCATGAACTGGTGGGAATTACATGCTGGAGTGTGTAACCTGCCTGCGTAGCTCCATGGCTCAAGACAGGTGCAGGATGTGTGGTATTTCCTACACATATACCTGCAGGGCACCTGTATGTGGGCCCACGCCTATGGCATGAAGTACTCTGCAAGGTGGCCAGGGCTGGTAGCAGACCAGTCAGACATCCAATGGGATGTCCCTCCTGGGTCGCAGAGTGATTACTTGCATGGGGTGACATGGGTCTGGGTGTAAATAGCAAATAGCACCTGTAGGCACCTGGACCCATGCTACCATGCCCCACAGGCCAGCAGACCACCCTGCCCAAACATCAACCCCTACAGTGGCGCATGCTACACTGATGCCCCTAACAGCACCTCCGCCCCATCTCCAGTTGAACAGGTTACCCCTCATACACACACACTATAGGCCTGCCCAGTCCTCTGTTAGCTGCAACATACCTCACACCCCCGGCAAGTGGCAGACCAGTCCCCATTAGCTGCTACATACCCCCAACCCTGACAACTGGTAGACCAGTTGCCTGTTAACTGCAACATACCCTCACCCCCAAAAAGTGGCAGACCACTCTACTGTTAGCTGCAACATACTCCCCACCCCTTGACAAGTGGCAGACCAGTTTCATAAAAGGCATGACACCCCTCCAACACATAGTGGTGCCATGCACAACCCTGACCCCAGCCTTAGCCTGGGACCTCCACCCTCGTTGGTGTCTAGTGGTTCCCACCACCCCTGCGGCACCTATAGCACCCCCCTTACCCACTGGTCAGTGCCACTGCCCCGGACAGCCAGCAGCACAGCTGTCTACACCTCCTCAGCTGTTGGCCATCTAAATGATGTTGGGCATGCTCTGCCTATATATAGAGCGTGCTCCCAGCATCACTTGACAGCCAGTGGCAGAGGAGGTGTGAGAGGGCTGTTCCGCTGGTTGTCTGCTGGAGGGCATGATGCGGGGGGCAGTGGTGTTAGTGCCATGGGGGTGGACCACTGAACACCAATGATGGGGGTTCCGTGATCAGGCAACAGGGGTCAGGTAGCACCATACCACTGGATCGTTTACCACTTGAATGAGGGACACAGACACTAAACGGAGGGACACTATGGGACAGTGGTTTTGTTGGGGGTGCACTGCATGTTGGGGTGGTGGTTCCAATGCCAACACAAGGATAGGGCAGCAGTGTGTGCTGTGTGCTGGGGAGTTGTCACTGGGTACCACCTCAGGCATGGGGCTCTGCCATGTGGTGGCATCGGGGGGTAGCCCTACAAATGAGTGCTCTGCTGTGGGGTCCACCTGTTGCTGGGCCAGGCGGGGGCCCAGACATGTGATGTGTGTGGGGTTCCCAGTCAGTGACCAGCACAGGGTGGGTGGACTGTGAGCTTGAGCACGGTGCATAGGGGTGCTTACTGCAGGGTCCCCTAGCATAATGTCTGCCCCTCCTATGCACCCTGGTGTACAGCACTATGTTCCTGGTGAATGGCGATAGTGCGGCACACCCCTGGCATGCCCCCGCCCACCCCCCGCACATTGCTGTCCATGCAGCCAGGGATCGGGCATGTATCCGCCTGCATGTCGATGGTGCATTCTGTGAGGGTTCCATGCATGGATTCCCAATGTAGGGTTGCCTTACTTACCCCAGAACATATGGTGTAGGCAGCCTTTTTGTTCATAGGCACCATGGTGCTTACAGCAACAGCGATAATGAGTTTTCAATTACTAAACAGTGACAATTCTACTAATCTTATTTAGTAGCTATTTTGTATTTTGTAGGGTAGGTTTTAATACTTTACTTTTTATTTCACAAAATCTCGTTCCTTTAAAGGTCTTAACATTCTTGCATGAAAACATAAAGCTGGAGATAAGATGATTTCCTGCAGAAATATTAAATGAACTATTAGCTAAATTTCACTTGAAGATTGTATGCACTTCAGAAGCTGAAGCATGATTAAATACATTTGTATGCCTATATTGCACAAATTAGGCTGGAAAATGAGCATCATAGCTGTCAAGTTACTCAAATATTGAATTATTAATATCAGTTAAGTATAAATGCAGCTAGACTACAATTCTTAGTTCAGTAGGTCTGTGGTTCATTACAGATAACATACTCTGAACTCCACTTTTATTACTGTCCAACTTTTAACTGTTTGGTGCATGATATTTCTTTTCCACTGCACAAGTCTAATAAACAGAGGGAATTAGAATTGTGGATATCCTATCCTTTAGCATCCATAGATTCAAGAACTACAAGTAGTCTTACACAGTAATACTACTGTACATGACAACTTGGCAAGTGGAAGGAAAAAGCGGGTCAAGGGCTGCCAGTCTGAACTAGACCAACTAACCTTCTAACAGCT
Organism: Neoceratodus forsteri; assembly: GCA_016271365.2. Taxonomy (NCBI): domain Eukaryota; kingdom Metazoa; phylum Chordata; order Ceratodontiformes; family Ceratodontidae; genus Neoceratodus; species Neoceratodus forsteri. Next base: position 1,528,833,026 of record CM028131.1, read on the forward strand.
TTCTATATGGCAGTCTAGAACGGATGAGCATTCCAATGTATTTTATATTACTAGTACAGGGACGGGCAGAAATAGAAATGGTTCAAAGGTTGAAATTGATGTATTTATTGTTCACTGCAGAACTAAACTCTCTGATATTGCCCAGTACTTAATGCATTATGTTTGCATTCTCCTACAGTACATTACCAGTCTTAGTGTTTTGCTATGCCAACCCACTGAATCCATTTGCTGCCAGTTTCTGCCTTGGAAATCTGGGACTAGCTGGGATTTGGAAGAACAGTTGGGAAGTTCTTGAATAGTCACCATTCTTGTTGACTCATTTTGGCTCAAACAGCAAACATCTCAGATGATAGTCACCTTCAGACTCCCCAGAAGGTAACATTATAACAAACAGAATACTGTGAAATACAACTAAAAGTAGCAAACACTTTTACCGAACTCAACCTAACTAAGGCAGCTATTTTAGCCTAACTGCCAGTCTTCCAGAAAAATCCCATGCTGTAAATAAATTAAATCAGCTTCTAATGGACTGCTCCAACCATACTGCACATCAGTCATACAGTTCAACAGTATTTCATGCTCAACTAACAAGTGGCCACCTCAGCACAAAAAGAATTAGCCATCTTGCTTGGGGTGGTCTTGCAGACAAGGTGAAGTCTATACATTTGCTGTTTGCTTCTTTTTTTCTAACTTTGTTCAAATACATGTAACCCCTACGTGGCGCTATATCCCTAGTATTACACCCCTGCCTACTACTTAGGAGCTAGGCTAAAGGGTTTGGATTTGCTAACTTACTACAAGTTCAAACAATGTGCAGTGCCTCCACTCAGAGCGTGCATTAACGTGAGTTAGCTGTTACCAGGTATAAGTTACCCATTGAGATGTTATACCACCCACAAGTACCATTTACCTTCCCAGACATGACCCAATAGCTATTTCCCACATTTCAGCATTTCACATTTAATGACTCTCTCTAATAATATGCTCACACACACAGATGATTTTTCATAACAGTAACAACAGATTTATTTAGGGGACATAGGAGTTAGGAATGGGAAATGGAATAGAGGTTATTCTGATTGCTATATCATAGAAACATAGAAACATAGACTTTGACGGCAGATAAGGACCGCTAGGCCCATCTAGTCTGCCCATTTCCCTACCTACAGGATAGGCTGCAGATCCTAGTTAACCAACAGTCGATTTCTTCCTACCCCACAAGAATTGCTTTTATGTCTGTCCCATGCATTCTGAATTCTCCCACAGTTTTAGACCCACAACTCCTCAGGAAGGCTGTTCCATGCATCCACTACCCTCTCTGTGAAGTAAAACTTCTTCATTGCCCCTGAACCGCCCTCCTTCTATCTTTAGATTGTGTTCCTTGTTCTTGCAAGTCTCTTTTTCTGAAAGATGCTACCCTCTTGGACTTTGTTGATTCCACTGAGGTACTTAAAGTTTCTATCATGTCCCCTCTCCTTCTTTCCTCAGGGTATACATATTAAGCTCCTTTAGTCTCTCCTCATACAGCTTCTCTTGCAGACCCTGCACCATTTTAGTTGCCCTCATCTGGACTGCCTCCATCCTGTCTATGTCCTTGCAGAGATGGGATCTCCAGAACTGCATGCAGTACTCAGATGGGGTCTCACCAACTGTCTGTACAGAGGGATAACAACTTCCTGTTTTCTGCTGATGATGCCTCTCCCATACATCCCAGTATACCCCAGCCCTCCCTACTGCCTTCTCATATTGCTTGCTAACCTTAAGGTCATCTGATATGATTCCCCAGGTCCCTTTCCTTTTTGTTGTTGTTACTACCTCCCCACCCATTGTGTATTCTTCCCTGGGTTCTTGTTTCCCAGGTGCATTATTTGCACTTCTTTGCATTGAACCTTAGCTGCCATACTTCTAACCATTCCTCCAACCTTGCCAAGTCCCTTTTCATCCTTTCCACGCCTCCTTGTGTATCAACCCTGTTGCAGATCTTTGTGTCATCTGCAAAGGGATACTTTCCTTCCAGTCCCTCTGCAATGTCACTGATGAAGACATAAAAGGACTGGACCCAAAACTGAACCCTGCAGTACCCACTAGTAACCCCTTTCTTCAGAGTGGACTCCATTTACAATTACCGTCCTGTGTCCTGTTGTCCAGCCAATGTTTTACCCAGGCTACCACCCTGGGTCCCACTCCCAGGCTGGTTAATTTGACTATTAATTTTTGTGTGGGACTGTGTCAAATGCCTTGCTAAAGTCTAGGTAGGCCATGTCCACAGCCCCTCCCTGGTCTACTACTTTGTACAAGGTTTGAATAGCTTTTGCTTGTGAACCCTCCAGCTGGGTGGCTACATTACTAATAGAAAGGCAATCATATACTCAACTTGACATTGATACCCAGAGCCCTGGCTATCTAACAGGTGACTAAAATCAGGTGTTACATTAACAATTATTTGTACCCACACTGGTACCAGTCCCAGATACAGCTGAAACCCCACAGTCTCATACTACATACTGGTACCCAGATACCAAAGTCCTGGATGTTGCAGGCCTGGTGGAAGTTGCAGCTGGTCGAGTTACGGCTTTTGATTCAAGGGAGGGCAAGCTTGGGAAGCTATATTTCTACAATGGCTGTAGATCCTAAACAAGACGAAGGCAGGATTGCCCTGCATTTGGCAGAAGTAGCAGGATTGGCCCAGCTGGTCACAGACAGACAGGAATTGCCCTGTGTATCACAGAAACCAAATATTCCAGGACAAGCAACTTGCTAGATCTTGGATTTCACATCCCGAACATTCACCACAATACAAACTGAAGTAAGATCCAGTATAGTTTGATGGCGATACTTTTATCAAGCATCCTAATTATCAAATGAAGTCACATCCAGTACATTAAAGTACCAAAGAAGGCATCTTTAATATAAGAGAAGTCTCATCCGATACATTTCAAATGTTGAACACTTTTATCATGCATTCTTACTCTCAGGCGAAATCCAACAGCGTCAGAAATAGGTTATTGCCAGGCAAATACAGATAAAATGAGCTCTAGGGCCTCCTGTTCCATGAAGTGACAACGCTACTTTGGCTGGCAACCCAAGAGGGCAGAAACTAACCCATAGGGCACTGATGAACATCAGCACTTTTATATGATTAACTACACAACATCCTGGTGCACCTGCAATGGGCCATTTGGGCAGCAGGCAACATGCATCAAACAGTTTCCAAACAACACAGTCTCTTGGGGCTTGGTGTCCCAGACTGATAGCTTCTAAGGTCTCATCAAATGATTCAAAAGATTAACATATTCAGTAAGACAGGCTTGAGGCCCAAAGATTACAGACAGAACTTCTTCTTTGCTCCAGGGGTACAAATGTAGTCACGCAGGTCCTTCACGGTTGGTATCTGCAATAGAAGGCATCCTAGTGGCTTCAGTCATCTGGCATAACTGAGGATTGATGTCATCTGGTCTTGGTCCACATCTTTCCCTGACATGGGAGGGAGGACTAACACCTAGAAGAAAATTCTGGTAACCTCCAGACTAGCAGTTGCAAAATTAAATGAATTATTTTAACTTTAAATAAGATAACAAATACCCCTCCAGGCTGCAGGGGCTCAACTAGGATGCCCAGGCACGGAAGCATGGCAGGGCCTGAGTCCCACCCTGTCGGGGCTCCCAGCAGACCGGAATCTGCTCTTCTCTGTCTTGATCTGAAGAAATGCTGGCAGACACTGTCTCTTATAGGGCTCTTTTACAATTCCTGATTGGCTGAGATGATGGGGTGATGGGCCTCCAAATCACTGGAGGATCTGTCATTCACATAACTGGAGGCACAGTTGGTCTGGTGAATTGGTGCCTAAAATGATGTCCCTGTAAGTCTCCATGAGCATCTGATGTTTACCCATGAGGTGTTGTGAATGTTCCACAAGTCCTGGCTCTCTATTTTCCTAGCTTTCCAATTGGCTGTGGCTGCTTGCAATGGCCGCTTAACCCACTGTCCCTTCTGGCAGAATAGACACAGTTCTGAATAAAGTTCTGGTGCAGCCAGGAAAAAATAAATATTTGCCCCAATGTCCCACAGTCATTTAGCCTTGGTATTCTTGCTGTCACCACACAGATTTAGGGCATGGCTCTGCTTGTTTTCCTGCTGCTACTGCAAATATTTAAGCTCCCTGCAGCAGCAGACAGGCTGACACATGGAGTTCCAAAGTTCTGGATCAGCCAGGGTAAAGCATTTATTTTATTTAATACACACTACCCCTTAGCACAGTAAATTTCCCTCATACAACAGCAGTTTATATTTAATAAAAAGCATGCCCTTCTCTTTTTCTTGGCTGCAGATGAAAACAGCTGCCCTGGGGCAGCCAGACACATTATTGAATTATTCAGATGACTGGGGCTCAGTTCATGAATATTTAAATGAGCCCTGATCCAGTATCTCACTAAACTCCTTTACCTTTCCTGGAGCGGCCCCAGAAGACTGTCCATGGTCACTGGGTCCCAAATAGGAGGGAGGGTCCTGGGACCGGTATAGTCCCGAGGCAATCACAAAAAGCGGTTGCAGTTCAAGGCACTTTTGCACCAATGTGATTCCTGCTGCCCTGGAGGCAGCACTACTGCAGTGGGAGATCAGCGAGCAGCATTCTGAGCCCTGAGGGACTGGTGCATTACTGGGGTACCAGAGACAGAAACACGACCTGGGAGCACAAAAAGAATGGCTGGCAAATTGGGAGAAGCCTGGGAGAAGCAGCAGTAAGAGACAGAGAATGGCAGGGCTAAGGTGGCAGGTAAGCCAAAGCAGGCTTTTTAGGAACCCCCATTTGCAGAGGGTTACATACACAAGTATTACAGTACTCAGATAAGTCCGAAAGCACACAAAACAGCACGCTCCATCCCACTCATCTCCTTTTATTTTCACAAGTTATGATAGTTTTGACCTAGGAGTCTTGCAAAACAGTGCAGATGAAGGATAAGCAAATATCCAGTAATGCTGACCATATCGAACAACTAGAAGCCTCAGTCTCCTCACTGGCCTACAAACTGCTCCAGATCTCTTTGAGACAAGAGGATGCAGAAAATGCAGCAGTCAAAAACATAACTTTATGGGCTGCCGAAGACATGGAAGGTGAGGATGTGATGGCCTTTACTGAGGAGCTACTGCGCACTGCCTTGGAGATAACTCTGGACTACTATCTACAATTACAGCGTGCACATAAGGCTCTGGGCCTGAAGCCATCTCAACCTGACACTAATCTACGCTCTCTAGTGACCTGATTCAACACTTTTGCAACAAAAGATCATTTACTGCAAAAAGCCCGAGCGATGCGAAAAGTTTTCTATGACTCCCATCGATTATTTTTGACAACGATTACACACCAGCAACAGAACACCTTTGGAGAGAATACATCCCAATTTTTCCCCAACAAAAGCTTAGAGACTGAAATTTGAACCCCTACCCTACCAAAATGGAGGTTCATCTCATGTCAGGTCGGTTGTGTTCAATAATGCTGCAGAAACCAAAATTGATCTACAGGCCGAGGCATCTATGCAAGTTATGGTACTTTTGCATCAGCTATCAAAGCCTATCTCCATAACAAGTGTTCAGCACTAACAGCTTTGTTGCTGAAAGTACCCATTTAATTCTAACCCCACCAAGAAACATACACCATCCAAACTCCAGTAAGCCCTGTCTTTCACATTTTCTCTATGAAGCCAAACAATTTGTGTGGGGAGGGGTTACTGGAAGATTGGGAAAGCATGTACGCATTGAGAAAGGTTCTAGCACACCCAATGGTTTATTTAATAAATATATTTACACAGGGTATTTCCTTGAGATTAACAAAAACATATTCTAGGAGGCCATTTGACAATAGGACTTCACGTTTAAATGTAATATATAACAGCATCAAGATCTTTAGTTACAATCAATAGGGCCTATGTGTGAAGGCATGAACTACATGTGAATTTGATGTAGTGGTGGTGCACACTCCACGCACCACATAACAGTTCCATGCTATGTGGTATGCATGAGTGTCCATGTGCACCCTGCAGGACGATGGGGCATGTCTACATGTCATGCAGAGTGCACTGTGCAGTACATAGAGGTGTGCCAAATGTACGCAGACATGCCTCTTGACCCCACCATATATGGATCTGCGCATGCCCACTGCTGCATAGTGGAAGTGAATGCCAAAGTGTAGATGGAGGCTGAGAACATGGCGGAGAGAGAGAGAGAGAGAGAGAGAGAGAGAGAGAGGCATGCAGGGTGATATGCAGGGCATGGACCAAGGCAAAGTGGAGGAGCACAAGCCCACCCGAGGCCGGGACATGGGAGGTTGCAGTCCTCAGGCAGATCACGCACACTGAACTTCACAGGAGGCAGGTGGCATCCATGGTTGTGGACATACACACACTACCACTGCATGTGGGTCCCTGTCCTGTCCACCCCCACAGAAGTCAAGGCCAGGCTATAGCTCAAAATCCAGAGTGGGGTGAAAGCCGCAGGGCTGGAGGCATGAAGCCTGGAGGCCATCAGACACAAGTGGCTTGACTTGCATACCACCCTGAAGTGCAAGGTCACAGCCACCACGGGGCAGGTAGGGCACCAGGGACACTGCCCCATGTGATGACACCCAGCTCAGCCCTCTGGAACATACAGTCATGGACACACTGATAGACAACAATGTCCATGGGAGGTGGATGGCATGTACACCCTAGATGATTAAGGTGAGGTTGCTGTGACAGTTGCACACAGGCTCAGTGACTCTGGGCAACATACTAACACACATCCCCCCACCAGAACCACCAAGACAGGCTGCAGATGGAGCAGCGGAACAGGACAACAGTGCCCCACCACTGAATGAGAGGATCACAGGTGTGCAGGGTCCGGCACCAGTGAGTACCACTTTCACATGTACTGCTGGCACACACGCAATGGCTGTCTGTGCCTGTCCCACTAACTGAACCCTTTTATCTGCAGGTACTGAACAGGAGACAGAGGCACCCATGTAAACAGATGGAGATGTGGACAGTGGCCATGAAGCGGGCAAATGCAGCTTCCAGACCACAACAACCACCTGGATGGATGGGTGATGATGCACAGCAGTGCCCAGCCATAGCCGAGCACGCATGGACTGCAACAATGGTGATGCATGGCTGGCACAGCAGGGGCAAGGTGCAGCAAAGGCAGACACAGGTGCCACCCAGAATGTGCCACAGGGACATGAATGAAAGCCAGAGAAGGGTCCATCATGGCATGTGCCTGGCCACACACACAGATGCAGGCGATGCTGGCTGACAGGTACCATGACCTGTGGCAGCTGGAGGCTGACCACCTTGCTGTTCAGCACCACAACACCGATGTGCTGTATGCCTTCACCAGCGAGTGCGTGCCATGTGGCAGAGCATGGCATGCAGTTGCAGATGCACTCAACAGGCTGGCCGGCAACAGAATGGGGCAAGCTGGACACTGCCCAGCACTGAACAGGATGCAGCACCAAATGGATGCACAAGGCACTTGTAGTCCCCTGACCAATGACGAATGGAGCGCCGCACCAGCAATGGCCACCACAACTGACATGGTGAAGGGACAAGTGTGAGCCAAGGTAGACAGCAATGACCTGCTAGATGATCTGGACACATAGAACATGGAGTTTGATGACGCTGTCTGATGGAGGATGCCATGGCCCTGGGGAATGCAGACACGCTGCCAGAGTCCACGGGTAAACAGTGGGCACACATTGTGGCCACAGTGGAGGTAGACCAAGACCATAGGCAGTCACACAGTGGTTGGGTTCACATGCCTCAGCTAGGCTGTAGGCAAAGGCCCTGGATATGCAGTCACAGAGATGTGCAGCCACCACAGTGGTGCACAGACCTACTGCTATACAGTACTAAGGCACCACTCAGAACATGTGTCCCACTGCACCAGCCCCCAGACCACAGTAGATATTGCTGGCCCCACCCTCCTGTAACACACATCAAGTGTAACCATGGACTGCCACAGAATGCTACAGCCCACCCACCCCCAACACCGGATGTACATGGCAAACACACAAGTCACCCCGGGTGGGTGGTGTACCATGACACACAGGCCACCAAACACATGACATGCCATGGGCAATGCCAGCAGTGGCCTGGTAGGCCCCAGCACATGATGGGCGTGCTCAGCACTGTGCTCATCATGGAGTGCCCAGTGCCCAACACAGCATGTGATCACTCAGGGACCAGCCCACACAGGTCATGCAGATTCCCACCACCAATGCACACCTGTAGCAGCACAGCATACACACATGTACCCGTACAGCAGCACACCACATGGTTCTGCCCACAGTGGCACAGACTAGTGCTGGAATGAACCCTGAATCAGTACCGCCCTCGCTTCTGACTGACCAAGTTCTCTGGTTCATGGACAGTGACTGGGTCATCCTCCTCCAGTGGCACATCATGTGGCAGTACCCTGGGTTGGGTACATCACAGTGCAGTGCAATATTATGGAGCATGACACAGATAGTGAACACCTGGCAGGCCTTTCCTGATGCCAGCATCATTGCCCCCAGTGTGGTCCAGGAAGTGAAAGTGAACTTTCAGGAGGCCAATGGCCATCTTGATGATGTTCCTTGTCTTCCCATGGGGATGGTTGTAGGTCTCCTCTACTGCATTAGCCAGTGTGTGGATGGGTGTCATCATGTTAGGGTGCAGGAGATATCTGCAGTCACCTTGGGGTGGGAGAGAGAGGAGACATATGTCAGTCATGTGCACTGGATCTGCCAGAGTAATACAACACTTGGGGGACAGCCATGCTCACCCAGCAGCCAGCCATCAAGTGCCCCTGCCTGCAGCATGGCACCAATGCATGATCTGCTCAGGATGTATGCATCATGGCATGAACCTGGGTACCTGGTGCATACATTTGTGAACATGCTAAATGCATCATGCATGGCCTGAATGTTCATGCTGTGGAAACCATTCTGGTTTCTGTATGCCTCCTCTCACATGGGGATGCAAGGATAGCAATGTGGGTTTTGTCTACCACACCCACTACATTGGGCATCCCATGCATCTTGTAGAAGACCTGCTTGGTGCTATGGACATCATCTGGGGCTGTGAGAAGGGATATGTAGGTCTGCATATGCTCCAGCATGGTGTCCATGACATCCATCATGGCATGGGAGACAGGCGACTGGCACATGCCACGGTGTAGCCAGTTACCCTCTGGAATGAGCCGGTGACATAGTAGGAGAGTGCCACCAGGATCTTGGTCTCGATGGACATGACCCTGTACCTGCGAGTGTGTGGTGCTATCCTGTCGTGGACCAGGTCACTTATGGTTGTGATGGTGTGCCATAGTAGCCTGAACCACTTGATGCACTGTATTTCACACAGCATCGATGCATCGAGATGGGGCAGAATACCCTTGGCCATGGTTCTCGCACCTTATTAGCAACTGTTCCTCCTACAGCAGTGTCATGTGTAACATCAGCCCGGGACACATTCTTCCACAGCATGTGTTCTGGTGCAACGTGCATCTCACGGTGCACCCAACTTTAACCTTTGTACACATGCATGTGCCTTTAGGGGCATGTTGGTGCATGTGCATGCTGGGCTGGCATGGACAGTGGGCACATGTGCCACACATGCACCCTGCATGGTGCATCCTGCGAGGACACAGGGTGTTCTGGAGCAGCATGGCGATCAGACAGTGCAGGAAATCTTGACCACTACCCTCCACCTCTTTTGAGTGGGTGAGGCAAGCATGAGTGACTCAGGGGTTATGGCACCCTGTGGGCCATCACAGGGCATTAGTGGGTGAGTACCTCTGCACCGCTGTGTGATGTGTCTCTGGGTGGGGGTTGTGACTGGGGTTCTGCTAACTAACCCTGTGCCTGTGTGTTTTTTTTCTCTCACCTGTCCCCCACACAAGATCTGGGGCATGCCCAGGAGGATGGAGCTGAGCAGGGTTGAGCAGCCAGATGGTGCACCGTCCATGGTGGTTAGGGGCACCAGATGCTGGGGAGGTGGTGCCTGCAGGTCCCCTGTTACATGAACAGGATCAAGCTGGAGGGTGGCATCAGTTATGAGGGAGAGCATGGGGACATGAACCATGGACCCTGTGGAGGTCACTGTACCATCCAGGGTAGGTGTCTGGCCTGTCCTGAGCCATGTGTGTGTGTGTGTGTGTGTGTGTGACCCCTTGCACAGACCATGGATATCTGTACGATGGTGAAAGCCCCACAGCACATGGCAGCCATGCAACATCTCTGCTTTGGTGGGACATGTCCAGTTACAGATGCCAGTATGGGGTGCTGGGGCACTGATGGCAGTGTGTGGCCACCATGGTGCTATCAGGCCCCAATCCATACAGTGCATGGGCCCCAGATGTTGACATCAGGCATGTTGTGGCTGTGTAGGCTATGTGGCATGTGCCATCCTGCACACCCTCTGTCCTGTGTGCAGTGGCCTTCCACTGCCTGCCTTGTGGTGTTGTATGCTTTGGCGTGGCAGTCTGTACCATGTATGGGGGAGACGGTGTACTGGGGTGACACTGGGGATGGAACCCTTCCACATTGTGTACCATGCACATTCACATTGCTGTGTCACCTCATGTGGGCTGGGTTTGCTGGCTACAGTGCTTCCATGGCTGTGCCATGTCTGCCATGAAAGTGACTGCCACAGGTCGCATGGGGGCCATTCTGTGGCCTGTGTGGATGGGGAATGTGGCTTGTGCCATGATGCTTACAGTGTCTCCTCTCTCCACAGTACTATTGTGGCCCCATCAGGTGGATGATCCTGGAGCAGGTGGGAGGAAGCCACCATTGGGACTGGAGGTACTCAAGAGCAATGGGTATGAGGAGTGGCTGTGGCAGTTGGCACGGTGGAAGATGGGTGATGCGGTGGGAATGATGGGTACCCAGGGTGGAGGAGGTGTCACGGTGACAGCGTGATGCCAGAATCCCCACAGGTGTGTTCTACAGTCACTGGGACCTTGGCACCATTGGCGATGTGGCATGTCCCTGGAAAGGTCCCTACAATCCTGGTACTGTCAGAGACATGTTTTGTATTATGTCCAGTATGATTGAATGTCAGCCTGGGTGTTATACATCTGTATGTCATAATGGTTTCTGTGTGAAGCGGTATTTTAATGGACTGGCCTCCCATTGGATTGTGGTGCTTAGCTTTCTTGTATGTTTGTTTGTCTTCTGACAATGCCATTTTGAGGTAATTGGGATATTCCAGCACATCAGTAAAATGTTCTTAGCTATCCTCACTTTGGTGAACAGAATTAGTAAAACACTTAAATGACCTCCGTTAGGCAAGTGCAAGTTTTAAAGAAAAGCATGCCCCCGTGCTATAGCTTTTAATTTCCTGAAGTGAGTCCAGCTTATAGTCCTTGCAGATGCATAGGAGTAGGATAGACAGCTGTTTAGCTTCAGGAAGTTGTATTATTTCTGCCTGAAGGATTACAAACCTTTGTTGGCAACTCTTCTTAGTATCGGAGAAAATGGCATGTGGTAAGCCATTTTCTATTGTGCCTCATTCAGAGCAACTCTTCAAGCGAAAGTGTAATAAGTGGAAACGCTAGAGTTGGATAGTGGTAGTTATATCTTGGGGTTGGGCACTTTCTTAGGCATTCTCTATGATTATCTACTGCTTGTAGGTGTGCATAGTCACACAGGAAAGTAGCTTGCTACAAACAGGTAGAGAGAAACGCTTTGCACAGGTTACTTGAGCGAGCCTTTAGCGGCATATATGTATTGAATTACCTGCTTCTTTTCTTTCAATTTTAGGTGTTTTGCAAGTCTTCAGTTCATTCGGCTGCAGAGGATGCTCAGCAACACAAACCCCAGTAGTCCTGCTCTATAGAGCCAGCCGGCCTCATTTTCTTTAATTTTATGCAGTGACTCTCTGGGGTGGTGCTTCCTGACAGTTTCAAGCAGAGAACTTTGAGTCAGACAGTATTTCTGTATTTAAATGTATCTCCTTTGTTGATTAGTTTAAAATAATCATGAGGAAATGTATAAATATAAATATTGCAATGTTTCTAAAGTATTTAAAGATGACTGCAGTCTATGTTTAATTGACAAGGAGGTGGTCCAATCTTTTGTCCAGCCCTCCATAAATTCTTTGCAAAAACACTTCAGATCAGTTTGGTGAAAGGTGTTGAAGGAGAACACCTGAGTGATTAGTCTATTCTAGCACTATTCTTTCTGTTTATTGTGTTCTCGTTTTATGCTGAAGTTAAGCCTGCTGTTTTATTTCTGGATATTTTGATTTATTTTCATTTCGACCAGTCCGCTTTAATTGTGTTAATGCTGAAAAGAAATAAATCCTTTGAAGAAGATTCTGCAGAACTGCAATTACAGTGTCTGTGTCCATCTGTTATCCCACAAGCCTTTGACATATGGTGGCAGTGGTGGGATTCCAGTTGGCAACGTTCCACAGCTGGAGGTTCTATCCTAAGGCCCTGGTGTGTACTGGATACAGCTTGACAAGGTGGCTGATGATCAGTTGGATTGGCTGAAATTTCTCGTTGCCACAAGGTCGGTGGTTGCTAGACACCAACTACCCTTATTACAATGCCTGGATCCAGTGGTCAGCAAAAGGAATCCAACAGAACAGCAGGTGAGCAAAAACTGAAGATGGAGGAACCAAAAGAAGGGTTGGCTCAAGCTAGTGGGGGTGAGCCAGAGGAAGAAACTCCCTCTGAGGAGATGCATGAATTACTGAAATGGCTATGTGTTCATCAAGTGGAAATGGAGAGACAGAGAAGGGATAGAAAAGAAAGTGAAGCACGCTGGAATGATACACTGCATGCCATACAAGCCCTAGGTGCTAATAGACCCCAGCAGCTCCAGGTATTGGACAAAGGACATTAAAATGGTTAAACTGTCTGATTCAGATGACATAGAAGCCTGTATAATGACCTTTGAAAGAGTAGCCACAGCCTGTACATGGCCACGGGACTAGTGGGTCATATGGTTGGCCCCTTATCTGATGGGAAGGCTCAGCTAGCCTACAGCCAGTGGAAGTTGCTCATGTTAACGATTATGACAGAGTAAACAGGTCATACTCAAAAGATATGATATTAATATTGAAACTTATCGACAGAGGTTTCATTCATAAGGACCATACTGCTGACAACCTACAGGATGCCTATATTCAACTAAAGGGCCTGAGTGTCAAATGGTTACAGCCAGCCACCAGAACAGTAGTTCAAATCCTGGAGGCTATTATACTAGAACAATTCATCAGGATTTTGCCCCAGGATGTTAGTTATGGGTAAAAGAACATTGTCCAGAGGAATCAGATATGACCATATGATTAGATGAGGATTATATAACAGCCCGACCTCATCGACAGCGAAGTGGTCCTCCACACCAAAATGCCACAGTAAGAACTACTTCAGTTACCCCTCTACAGGCTAATAATGCTACCAGGACAGGAGGTACCTCAGGCACTAAATCATTTAACAAATCAGAAAGTGGGTATAATCCTGACATTATTTGTAGAATGCAGTGGCAAAGGTCATATAGTCCATTTCTGTCCAAAAGAAAAAATAGAATCTACACACCTTGCTCTGGCCAACTTGTGACAATATGTACTGCCTGTTCAAATGGGACCTCAAACTGTAACTGGTCTCCTTGATTCAGGGAGCAAGCAAACATTGGTACAAGCTGCTGTCTTAGAGGAACAACCTACACCAAGGGACCAACTACAGGGGTAACCTATATTCATGGTGATGTCCATTTTATCGAATAAGAGAAACAGTAATTACGTTCAAGGTTGTCCACAGCAATTAAATGTAAGAGTTGTGCCTAATCTGCCTGTACCTGTTCTTATAGGTCATGATCACCCCATTTCCAGATTTTGTTATCCTCTAATGTTTGTGCTATGGTGACTAGAGCACAAGCTCAACAACTTAAACCTTGGGACAGGTGCTTCCTTTTGAAAAGGATGTCTATGGGCCCATAAGGAAAGACAGAAAACCTCAACATCAGAAAAGAACTGAAAACATGGTTGGACTTTTAAAATAAATGATGGAATGATTTCTGATGATATACCTAAGTGGTGAAATGTTGATGATTTCAGGGTATTGCAACAAAAAGATGAAACATTGAAATATTTTTTTCACAGGGACCAGAGAGTAATGAACATGACAAATATAGGAGGCAGTATAGCACAGTGGTCTAAGGCTCTGAGCTGCAAATTTGGTGACATCCAGCAGACCAGACCTGGGTTTGAATCCCACAGCTTCCACTTGCATACTGTGTGACCCTGAGCAAGTCACTTAACCTCCTTGTGCTCCCAGGTCGCTCCTGTAAAAAGCTTTCAGCTTAGTGTGCTATACCTGGTTAAAACAACTAAATTAAAAAAAAAAATATCAAGTTCAGGAAGGCCTGTTATATAGGGTATGCACCAATCTCAGAACTGGGGAAATAGTAAAACAGCTTATGGTACCCCAGGTGTATAGAGAGCAGTTAATGGAAATGGCCCATGATATCCCAATGGCTGGACATTTAGGTAGGGATCGTACCTTTAGCCATCTCTTCTACCATTTGTTTTGGCCAGGCATACATGAACAGGTCTCAGCCTTTGCCAAAGCTGTTCTGAATGCCAAAAGTGGCAAAACTGGGTAAAAGGACAAGGTTCTGTTACAGCCAATGCCTTTATTTACGTCCCCTTTTGATGAAGTACGATGGACATTGTAGGCCCCTACCAAAATCTCAAAAGGGAATCAGTATATTCTGGTAGTCTGTGACCTACGCTACAAAATATCTGGAAGCTATTCCCTTCATAGCATTACTGCCCTAGAATAGCAGATGAACTTGGTAAAATATTTAGTAGGGTAGGCATCCCATGGGAAATCCTTATGGATCGGGGTAGCAATTTTTGTTCAGTAGTGTTGCAGTGTCTCTACGAGACCCTAGGAATTGAGGCTATACATACTACTCCTTATCACCCTCAACAGGAGGTCTGGTTGAGACCTCAACCAGACACTGAAGAAAAATGTTACAAAAATATGTACAGGAGGAGGGGAAAAAGAGGGACCTGTATTTGCCAGAACTCATGTTTGCATATCGGGAAGTGACCCATTCCCCATTTGAGCTACTATATGGTCACAATCTTAGGGACCTCTAGAAGTTATAAAAGAGTAGTGGGAGGAAGGGACGATTTCCAAAATATGAACCCTGTTGACTATCTTAAAAGTTGAGACAAAGATTAGCCAGATACATTCAAAAGGCACATGTAACCAATCAGCAACAAAAGAAACTACAGAAAACACAGTATGATAAAGAGAACGAATTCAACAAAGGGACAAGGTGTTATTGCTTCTGCATCATAAAACAAACTTCTGATGAAGTGGAAAAGTTCTTATGCCGTAAGGAGAAGGTTGGGACCAATCACTTATGAAATTGAGTTACACAATAAAGTACATAAACTTCATGTATATCATGTTAATCTTCTTAAACCTGGGGTTGAAAGGAGCTCCTCCTCTTTGTGCTATATCCACCCAGAATCACATACTAGGGAACTAGATGTTGCTTATCAGAGGTTGGAGAATGTAGCGGGTTAGCTGAGCTAGACAGCAACCCTGATCTGTCCCCTCCCAGACCACAGAACTTCAGACATTGTTAAGAGAGTATTCTAATGTTTTTACTGGCACTACAGGACGAGCTATAGATGTTACCCACGCATTTTGTTAACACAAGAAAATCCCATAAGACAAAAAGCATATGGATTACCGAGAGGTAGAGAAGACATTAGTAAAGAAATAGACAGAATGTGAAACATGGGTATTATTGAACAATCCCATAGTGCCTGAAGTTTCCCTCTAGTAGTGGTTGCTAAGAAAGAGGGTGGGGCACATCTGTGCTAGGACTTCCGAGACTAAATGCCATATCAAAATTCAACAGCTATCCCATGCCTCGAATTGATGATATTTTAGATCATTTAGGCAATGCTTGCTATATAACAACTTTGGACTTAACCAAGGATATTGGCAAATACCTTTGGATGTAGAAGCAAAGAAAAGACACCATTCAGCACACCCTTGGTCTTTTTCAATTTATCGAATTCCTTTGGACTGCATGGCACTCCAGCCACATTCCAAAGGGTTATGGACAAGATTCTTGCACCACATACTGCTTACAGGTCAGCATATTTAGATGATGTGTTGATTTTTAGCCCTCTTGAAACAAACATATACAGCATCTGTCTAAGGTACTGTCAGCCATTGCTGACACTTGTCTTACTATTAACCCACCAAATGTAACATAGCTAAGCAGGAAACAAAATACTTAGGTTTCCAAATTGGAAATGGACAAATTAAACCAGAAGTGACCAAGGTAGACGCTCTGGCCAATAGCCCTAGACCTAAAACTAAAAAGATGTCAGATCATTTTAGGCCTTGCGAGCTATTACCATCATTTCATTCCTGCATTTTCCACACTGGCTGGCCCTCTTACAGATTTAATAAAAACATAAACCAGACAAAATCATATGGTCACGGAGTGTGAGGAGGCTTCTGCTTTATAAAGGCTAGGCTCTGTTCCTCCGCTATTGTGACTAGATTTCATCACAGCTCTTCATACTCCAAACTGATGCTTCCAATTGTGGTATAGGTGCTGTATTAACTCAGATTATTAAAGGGACAGAAATTGGGCATGTGAGCATTGCTAAGGCATTGGAGGATGCACTGATGTTACAGTGCACCAGACAATGTATGACTAAAATGAAATATATGTAGCACACAGTTTTGTGCTCAGTTATCCACCCATGTGCATGTGTTCCATGTGCCGTTCTGTGACACGTGAAGCAGAAAGTGATTCAGGTGATGACATAGCGTCATGGTTCGTACCATAGCGACCACTCTGGTGGGTGTGCTGTAGCAGTGCAGCACTGCAGACACCAATGGTGGGATGTCATCAATCATGTAGGACATTGGATATAGGTTACTTGAGTGTCGGGCCCTGAACTGAGAACTGTGCATCCCTGATGAAACCCGATCACTGCTGTGCACAACCAGCCTGAGTAAAGGATGTGAACCATGCAGCTGCAGTACCTGTACCCTCTAATGGCACTGCCCTATTACTATATGCCTCTATGATGTGCAGCTTCATGCCCACTGTGTCATGCCTCACAGTATTACCTGGAGTCCAGCTGGCAGATGTGGGTGGGAGCATTCCAAGCCCATGCAGTAGGGTGGCTATGGGCAGGAAGCAGACTGCTGTGCAGCAATGCCACAAAGCTGGTGCCTGTGGTAGCTGGCACCCTGCAGCCTGAAAGATACAGTCCATATAACCACAGCAGACATGTAGGCTGTTCCGTTTGTTCGTAGTTGTCCCATCTGTGTATGACATGAAATCATACAAGGGCCATCCCACATATGTCTACAAACTGCAGCCACGGTAATGTAGATGAATGATGTTCATGCATTGTTCCACCACACAATCAGTGAGTAGCTGAATGTAGTGGCTACTGTTTCAAGATCATATAAGCGGCATGACATAAGCTACTAAAACATATCTCCACACCAAGGACATGAACCCACACCCTAGCCATTAAGGTCGAGCGATACCACTACACCATCACCATGTGAGCATGACAGAGTGCACATTGACCCCTTCTTACAAGGCTTGCAGCCTTGTACACATTTGTGTATCACCTTATGTATCCGTGATCACGATTGCAACAAGAGTCAAATAACATGGTAACATATGAAGAGATGTATTGGTGTACGGCGTAGTCATCGGTCTCTGATGCAACAGGTTGGGGATCTAAACCTGTGAATGGTTGCTTTTGTACTTTCAGGGACACATTACATTACCTATTGGTTGACATATACATGTTACATTGTTGACAGAACATAGTTCTCAGCTGTCCATATCGATTATTACTGTAGCACCTAAGCATTCAGTTTTGAACACTTGGACCTTGAGCTTGCTGCTGCAGTTGAGATCTGGACATCGATATTCCACTTTCTTATAGCATGACGTCTCTAAGATGTGTCATGTCATCTATTCGCAGGAGCAGCATCACCCTCCCCATGTCACTGGATGATGTGGTGTCTGTCTCACACAATGCATGACAGGACATAGGTACTTGTGCCATACCGGGTGCTGCTAGTGGTACATTTACTGGTGTTTGTGTGGGACATCCAAACAGATACATCCTGTGGCATGCACTACCAATGACATCTGGACATTGGACTGGGGATTACACATCGTTGTTCACCACATCTGACATCACTGTGCACCATCCATAGCTTAGGCATGGAACAGGTGACGATACACACCAGTCAGCCAGCTGAGGTCTGACAGGTGTCTCTCATTCAGCGTCATTCTGATGCCTGAACCATGATGTGACATCATACACTGCACTTGCTGACACACACAGCAACCTATGAGGATGCTCGCATAATGGCAGCACAGTGTCTGCCATGTCTGTGGTATGACTGTTCCCCACAACATCAGTATCGACGGGCATAGCAACATGCTGACTGTGTCTGCCAGTTACTTCACAGGCACAGACCATCATGTATGTCACTGTCACCATGCTATGGGCCTCACTGACTTCCTGTCCCCTTTAAAGGGTTATGGGAATTAAAAAGAATATAAGGCCATACTAAGACCCCTCCAAAAACACAATTTTATTCCCATTTATGGGGTAAATTACAAGATGCCATAACCAGAAAAGATAATAACAAAGTCTGGACTCTAATTACTTAATGGAAAAATAAGATAGCAAGTAATATTGAAACAACAATTCCTCCAAGTATATGGGTAATGTTTTACAGTCAACTTTATGGAGGCTCATTAATGCATCCAGTAAAGGAATTAGATCTAATCATCTCAGATGATAATAGCTTCATATATTAAAGTGAAAGTTAGGATAGGTTAATGACAGAGGAAGTAAAGAGACACATAACAAAACAAAAGAATAATAAGGCCACTGAGGTAGATGGTCTACCTGCAGAAATGTTAATGGTTAAAATAGATTGGTGGGTCAAACTATTGTTTATTGTCTTTTCATATGTGTTAGAAAATAATAAGATCCCTCCTCTATGGCTGGTAATGGAAATAGTACCCTTTTCAAAAGGAGATAAATCTATGCCTGAAAATTATAGACCAATTTCTTTAATTCTGTATTCTGGCCAAATTTTTTCAAGAATATTACTTGAGAGATTACTTAGATGGGTAGAAAACAGAGGAGTACTATCAGAAAATCAATTTGGTTTTAGAAAGAAAGGGGTGTAATATATGGAGATACCTAAATAATACCATAGTATCTCATGCAAAAAATCCCGTAATACAGCAGTAGCCAAAGTGATAATACTATCATTGGCAAGTGATAATACTATCGTTCAGAGCTCATAATACTATCATTTGAGCTCTGAATGATCATATATCACCAAACCTGAAGAACACATCACGCAAGATCTTCCAATAGCATACACTAGTTCCTGATATCCCCAAGGCAACCTCCTAGCTCCTGCGTGCTGGCGCTCCTAAACTGCGCCTCCTGATTGGAACCAGTTCCTCTGTGGGTGGGCAGAACTGCTTCAAAAACATGGTGCCCATGTCTCGCTAAGCAAGAGAATATTGTCCCTTGCACGGGCAGCATTTTTTATTCCCCACAACTGTCTGATTAAAGAAGCAAGGTAAGACTTCTTTTTCAAGTAAAACAGATACAGCACCGAGTTTGTGGGTGGGTGGGTGAGCAGAGGCAGACAGGGAGAAAGTACACACACAAGCGAGTGAGTGAGTGAATCCTCACTGCAGCAGGTGCACGGCCTCCCAGCACCACATTCACAGAACTGCTCAAACAAAACTGGGCTCCATATATTACAAAAATAAAAAATAGATGAGAGTCTATCACTCAGAGTAATACCATCTCAAGGTTCTGGGGACAGGGGAACCTCTTGAGCTTCGCCTCTCAAGGTTTCCTTGTCCCCAGAACCTCTTGATGGTATTCTCCTTGTAATAACCCTCACCTATCGATTATTCTATTTATCATAGATAACATATTTATATTGCATTATTTAGCATGTAAATGGAATAATTTAAGGAAAGGCATATTATATGGCTGCTTTCTCGATCTACAAGAAGCATTCTACAATGTGAATAGGAAAACCTGTGGAAAATATTATTGGCATGGGGAATGGAATTAAGACTTTGGAGTTGATTATTATCTACATACTAATAATTCCTCAAGTATTAGATATTCAAGAGATGGCAAGCTTACTGATAAGATACTGGTAAAGAAAGGAGGAAACAGGGTTACCTATTATTTATACTTTTTAATATTTATATCAACCAGATCATAAGAGAGTTAAATAAATATGACACTGATGCCCCATGTATTGAAGGCTATAAGGTGAGTATTTTAGCTTATGTGGAGGCTACCATTATTATTTCTCAATCAGTTTCTGGTCTACAAAGAGCTGTTGATATCGTCATAAAGGTGCTATTAGAACTATCATTGGAAATAAATTGCAAGAAATCTAAAACAATGAGAATTGGGAAGCATGTAAAAAGATGTTCATGGAAGCTTAATAGCAAACAGTTACAGGAAGTAAAAGAATATAATTATTTAGGGCATATTTAATAACAATCTATGTTAGTGAAACCATACTGAGTCTAAGAAAAAAAGGGAGGCAGATTGTTTTAGGACTGAATACAGTGGTTGTTATTGAAAAGTTTACCTGTGACGAGTTTACCTCGGTAGACACAGTACACTGAGAGGTGCCGAGAAGTACCTCATTAATGGTCAGTAATGCGGTAACTATGTGGCACAGTTCTTAATTAATTGAATCCCGTCATCAGCCTTAAATGTGCCAGGTGGTGCTGTTAGCGGTTAAATTTATCTTCGAAGTTTAAATTTGTCAGGAGGTGTCCCCACAGTCCACACTTCACTTAGTGAAGACAGTGTGCTTTGCATTTAAGGAGCTAGAAGATTCTATTGTAATTTTGGGTCTGTCATGTGGGGTGTAGTCAGGTCTTTTTATTGGGAATGTGTAGAGTATTTCCCTACCCTTTTATCTTCTGTTTTCTGTGTTGTGCATTTTTGGGTGTTGGGGGGCTCTCGCTGAAGTCTGACCAAAAGTGAGATTGTGTGGAGAAATTATGTTGTTCTCTCAGTGAATGAATGTCCTGGCAGGATAAGCGTTACACTCAATTTAGTGCATTGGGGTTGGATCCTTTTTATTAATTTATACCACAAAAAGAAGGAAAATAAAAGTTTTACACTGAATATGTACTGTGGCTATTTCCAGAAATCAGAAATATTTTAGAAACTTGTTTTTGCTACATTGTTCTTAAGCAGCATAATGCTGATCTAAGATGTTCTCTTTCCCTTTGTTCTGCAAAGGAGAGCACCTCTTGAGAAATGCTGCTTTATTCAAGAACTTGCACTGAAAAAGGAAACTCATTCACTAGCAGCAACAGCAGACTGGGTATTAACTGATAGCAACTGAGCAAGCTCGGTACAATTATGATCTTTGTGCCGAAAGTTAAAGAGATGGGAATTGAGGGATTGCAGTAAGCATTGCGGGCATACTGTATAACTATTGTTTAGTTTTATAGCTGAATTCCGTATTACAAGAGTAGGATACAGATAACATGTACAGTATAGCAGAAGTCCATTGGTATGTTAAAAAATCATTAGATACTGTTTCCATATTGTATTCTATATATAATTACAGGTAAGCTTTTATTATAACCTGCTCATTGAAGTTGTCAAACTCAATTATATATCAAATGATTAGCAGAGTGTCTTTCATGGCATTTGACTGAAGATGTCTTGCAAATATTTGTTCTTAGTGCTAAAAATCTTTTTTCTGTCAGCACATTACATTTGGCAGCCATCTCAGATCACAGTAGTCATAAACCACTCTCTCTGAAACACACCTGAACAGGAACAATCCTGTATTGAGTGCTGCCTGGCTGTCATGAACCACTTCAAATCACTCTGGATTCAGTATTGCAGGCAAGCAACAGACTCACCAGTCAGCAAAATGCTCATGCATTGTGTGTGTAAATCTATCAAATATATTAATTGCATACCAATTGTAAAACCACATCAAAACTCTGTACTGTATGCAAAGGTGACAATGGAGGGGCAACAATGTTGTATCATTCAGGGCCAAATACCACAATAGAGGCTATTGTTCCTTTTTATTTTCCTCTGAATAGCAAATAAACTATTATCTGTTGCATTTGGAAAATATTGTTCATGATTTGCACATATCAACTGTCAAGATGCATGAACTCTATAGCCAGGTAGCTTTAACATTGGCACATTTGGAATTGGCTCACCAGAGATGAAGGAGGAAGTTTGTTGTACTTTGGTACCCAAAACCTCAGTCGCCCTGGTTCAACACAAGCTAAAGCAAAGATGTGGAAGGATCACTCCAGATTCAGTATTGCTGGCAAACAACAGACTTACCAATCTGCAGCAAATTAACCTGCCCTAGGAAGAACAAATGGCTCAGCAGTTTTATGTACTTTCTCTTAGGTAAT
This sequence comes from Neoceratodus forsteri, assembly GCA_016271365.2. NCBI lineage: Eukaryota > Metazoa > Chordata > Ceratodontiformes > Ceratodontidae > Neoceratodus > Neoceratodus forsteri. The sequence continues at coordinate 1,528,855,533 of CM028131.1, forward strand.
GCATGGAGAAGCAGCTGCCCACCTCCTATGAAGTTTAGCACTTGGGAGCCTCTGACTAGAGCCTAGATGTGCAGGGGTGCCTTGGAGTTGCCAGTTAAAACCTCTAGACATCCTGCAAAAAGTGCAGAAGTAATTACTTAAGTGATATGGGGCTGCATAAGGCACCTCTCAACTGTCCTCATTACCAGGGATATCCTTCATTTTACCCCTCAAAATTGCTCTGCCCACAACCGACCATATGCTAAAAGGTGACACCAGAATTAGACATGTTTATCCAACTGGTCTAGGTGCCAAAATGAGTGAGAAGCAAAAAGACCATTACTTCAAAGTGCACCTGCTCCTCTAACTAGATAAACTGAGCCCCAAGATGAAGCAAAAATTGAAAAAATAAAAATCCTTGAATTGGAAATTGTTCACCATGTAAACGTGTTGAGTCACTGTCAGACTGCCACATTCTACTGTCATTCCTGCCCAAAGTCCCTAACTTTATACAAAGGCACCTCAATGTTCTAATACTTTACTTATGAAATTGCACAGTACCTTGATTGTGTATTTATAAAGGTGCCAGATGATGTACCTGGCATAAGTACTGGGACCCCCTGAGATATTTGGGGTGCTTACGATCCAATCAGCACACATAAAAAATAAATAAATAAATCTCCTTTCCTTTTTTCTGCTTTTATGGTGTTTGCACTTGTACATACAGTACATTATTTCCTCTAATTGTAGCTTTAAGGAGGGCATCAGTTACTACATGTGCCTATTGAATTATAAGCAACCTCCAAAACTGTTAGAAGGTCCCAGTGGTTATGACAGGTACATTATCTGGCAAACATTATAAATACAATAAAGAAGTAGAACTGTGAACATGTTTGCACCTGTAATATGCATATGTAAGTTATAAGAAAATGAATGTGCTCATTGTACAGTATTTAGTTGCAGCCAAAACATTTGTACAGAATTCATTTAGGGATTGTGGCAGGAATCACAGTTCTGTTATGGAGCTTTTCCCTCTTTGAAAAGAGAGAGTAATAGAGCAGACTTGTTAACTCCTACAAGAGTTAGTGTGTGTGTACATGTGAGGTAGTGTGTGTGTGTTTGTGTGTGTGTGTGTCTGGGGGGCATAGGTTGATCAGATGCAAAGGGTAATGGGGACTACATTGTTAACTGTGCACAGTTAGTTGCAGAATACTGCTACAATATGGGTGGAGGAGGATTTTATGAAACATTGCCCAGTCTGAAAGAGATGAGGTACCAGAAACCCAGCTGCAGCTTACCATAGTAGAAAAATGAGGCTAATACGCTGCCAGTCATCTGTGTATAATTGAAATGGTCATCCTATGATGGATTGACAAACTGGAAGGAGAGGAGAAGGAAGGAGAAGAAATGTGGAAAACAATAAAATGAAAAAGCAAGGGTAGCAGGCATACTACAAAAGTATAAAAAGTGTGGAGACTAAGTGCTGTAACCATATGTGATATGTTATAATTAGAACTCTTGCATTGTTACAGCAACAGGGATCAAGTTTCCTTTCTCTTTCTTCCTCCCCATACTGAGCTTCCAAGTGCATCATTGAGGGCATACAACAACAATATAGAAATGTGAGTAAACTAACTACTAGTATGCAGGTACCACCAGCTTGTACTAGTCAAATGTTCCTAGCCCTAGCTGTCATTTTTTTGTCCTAATTATGAAAGGTTTGCTATTAGCTGTTTAGCCATCCTCTCTTGACTTAAGATCTTAAAGATACTTTATAACAAGGTTTCTTTATATGATATTTGGGTGGCTTTAGTAAATTACAGTGATTTCTGTGTCCCCATCCCCTTGTGATCATTTTCATTAAATAACAATATAGTTATTAATATAAGGATATGTATGTATGTACATTCCTCTAGCCTCAGCTTTTTCTTTATTACCTTCAATCCATGCCTGACTTTTATGAATTGTTCTTTTACCATCACTCAGGAGGCAGAGTGTTATGCCTTTCAAACTCACAAGTCAGTTGGGGAGGGTGGGCTAATCCTTTCACATATTGTTCTGACCATAATTGCAGTACATGATTTGAGAAGGAGGGATCATCATTCACCATGAAAACAGGCAACAGACAAAAGGTTCAAAGACACCTCTGGCTAACTGTGCAAAAAGCAAATAAATAAAGGCAAAGAACCACATGGACATTAACAAAAACAGACACAGCCCATTAAGCAGAAAACTACTATAACTACAGAGTAATAGGGCTTCAAGAGAACTATTTAAACAGAGAAAATCCCAAATGACAGGACCTAAATGAATCTAATAAAATCCTTATAAAAAATTGTAAGGACAAAGGACCATGGAGGTATCATAATATAGTATCAATATTCAATTTAATGATTATTGACTCTGTATTGTATCTCCATGGCCTATTATTCCCTGATGGTTTAGTGGGCCTCTGCCCACAAGCCCCAACCCCCATTGTAAAATAAAATATTTTCCCAGGTGGTGTAGTAGACCATCTGCCCACAAGCCCCAATCCCCATTTTCAAATAAAATATTTTCCCTGGTGGTTTAGTGGACCCTGCCCACAAGCCCCAATCCCCATTTTGAAATAGAATATTTTCCTGGTTGTTTTGTGGCCCCTGACTGAAAGCAATATACTATACAAAATGGTATATCCTGCTACTGTCATTTTATATTAAGCACAGAAATTAACAACATTGAAATGATGTGCCCTGAACCATTTTATTCGACTTTAAAGAGCCGAATAGAAGACCTACGGTATAGAGTTTTGTTTAAATGGTATATTGCCATGAATGAGCTAAAAGATGCCAAAAGTAACTAATAAGGCAATCATTTCATTATGAGATCTGCTCATACAGTACAGACATTGTGTATGGGTTGTCAAAAACTGTGCAGACATTTCAATTTGCGATCAATTGTAATTTATTTTGCCCATATACCATGGGTGTCTTAACGCTCCTTTGATTAGAGTGCAAGATCTCTATTTAAATGCACTGGTGACTATCACTAGTACTGTTCTGCCATCACTACCTCCCCAAACACATAGTACTGAGATAACATTATTTCAATATGCCATGAAAATGTGTACTGGGGTGTTGCTTCTTTAAAGTACCCTCTGACTCTCATTTGGTGACATCTCATATGATATTGATTGCTGTTTATAGTTTTGTGTTTGGAATACACACTGTTTGATGGCAAAATGTGTCAGTGTGACAAATTTGTGAAAGACAATTAAAAAAGTAACAAATAATCACTACTGAATGTGCATAATGTGAATGTCATGACTGCATTTTCCATTGTTCATATTTATGTTTATTGCATTAACTTTCAAAACATTGCCTACATTGCATCAGAATTATGCTGAAAGACAAAATTCCCTACGAACCCATATGCACCAATACAGATTATTAGCAGTGTGTCAGATTGGAAGTTTCTTCCAACTGAAGAAGTGGCAGCAGATTGGTTTCCCACAAAAACTAACTCCAACAGTTCATCTGTGTGCATTATTTACAATGTGGTGCAGATCTGGGTGGCAATCTGTGTGGTCCACATGTCTTTGTTTTACAATTGAACACAAAATACACTGCAGTAGTGTCAAAACTCAAGCAGCAATTTACAGCGGCATCAGAAACATGAGACGGAAAAGTCTTGGGATGATTTTTAATGAAACAGGGTACTTTATATCAGTGTTTGTATATGCCATCAGTGTTTACAGTCAATACCGATTAAACCCTTTCACTCTGTGACTTGTCTTAGGCCCGTCTACCTACACGCTCAGACCCTGTAACATATAGAAACCGTTACAACCAGGGGTGGTGCAGTGTGTCCACACTGCTCGGTGTCCATTACGGACTAGCACCGCGATCCACACTGGGAGCGGGTGGCCGTTATCGTGGCACCCAGATCCCATATGCAACTCACGCTGTGCTAGGGGACCAGTGCCATGTGTCCACACTATGCCTGGTAACGTTACCATTACCGAGTGGAACTGGTTTCACAACTGTTGTTGAAACCACCTCATATGCGGTTTCAACAGCGGTTACAAAAATGCCTTCTGTAATGTTACAGGTGTAAACGCAAACCATTGCGGTAACGGTTTGGGCACTCTGTAACATTACAGAGGGTAGTGTGGACAGGGCCTTAAATAAGAGTGACTTGTTTTAATTTGTTTGACTGTATACCCTTCCCATGAGTTGAGTAAACAGTTACTGATAAATCTGTGAAAATATGAGTAAATCTCACATGAAGACATCACTGGACAGTACAAATTAACTTTAAATTAAACCTGCTTTGGGTTACACTTTGAAATGTATCTTGGCTGAGAGTGCCTTCACAGTCAACACATTTTAAATAAAAAATAGCATAGGTAGGATCACATTAAAATTAAGATATGACATTGCAGCTCAGTTGTCACATGTAAACATAGTGTAAAGTAACTAAAAGCAGCACCACACTGAAAATTAGGTGGTGTGTCCCAGATAGACTATCCAGAGTACATACACACTTTTTGATGATAAGGAATGCAACAAAAGTTATCAAGTAATCAATGGTCAAACATGTGATAAGACCTCAAATACATAGATACATAGACAGTGTCGGCAGATAAGGGCCTATAGGCTCACCCAGTCTGCCCATTTGAGGCTAATAAGTTCAGTTTATGTTTTCCTAGAAGTCTGTGCCCCTCCCTGACCTCCAGAATTCCTTTATGTCTATCCCATGCATTCTTAAATCCCGTGATTGTTTCAGCCCCCAAAACTTCCTCTGGCAGGGTGTTCCACTTGTCCACCACCCGTTCTGTGAAGAAATTCTTCCTCATGTTTCCTCTGAATCGTCCTCCCTCCAACTTCATCCCATGCCCTCTAGTCCTGGAACATCTTTTTCGCTTAAAAATAGTGTATCCCTGCACCCTGTTCCTCCCGTAAGATACTTGTATGTCTCTATCATATCCCTCTCTCCCCTCTCCTCCAGGGAGTACATGTTCAGCTCCTTCAACCTGTCTTCATAGGACTTGTGATGCAATCCATGCACCATCTTTGTTGCCCTCCTCTGAACCTTCTCTACCTGTCTATGTCCTTACGTAGGTATGGTGTCTAGAACTGTACACTGTACTCCAGGTGGGGCCTCACTAGTGTCTTGTATAGTGGAATTATGACCTCCCTTTTCCTGCTGGTGATGCCCTGCCCATACATCCCAGCATCCTATTTGTTTACCTGCTGCCTTTGTCACACTGTTTCTACCTTGAGGTCATCAGAGATGATAACCCCAAGATCCTTTCCTGCTTGGTGCATGCTATATCCTCACCCCCAACTGATATATTGTGCCAGGGTTTTTGTGCCCCATATGTATTATCTTGCACTTCCTTGCATTGAATTTCAACTGCCAAACCCTGACCATTCTTCAAGTTTCTGCAGGTCCTTCTCATTCTGTCTACACCTCTGGTGTGTCTACTCTGTTACAGAGCTTTGTGTCATCAGCAAACAGTGAAATTCTGCCTTCTAGGTCCTGCACAATGTCACTGATGAAGATGTTGAATAGGACCGTCCCAGCACTGATCCCTGTGGTACCCCACTGGTCACTCTTCCCTCTGTGGAGTGACAGCCATTACCACCACCTCTGTGTCCTGCCACCCAGCCAGTTACCTACCCACCACACTACTGTCCTGCCCACACCCATATTCCCCAGTTTGTGTAATAGTCTTCTATGTGGCACAGTGTCAAGGCCTTGCTGAAGTCCAGATAGGCCATGTCCACTGCCCTCCCCTGATCCACCTCCAGTCACCAAGTCAAAAATCCAATGAGGTTGGTTTGACATGACCTCCCTGGTGAAACAATGCTGCCTTGGGTCCTGTAGTCCATTGACAACCAGATGTTCTAATCTCCCTCAGTAGTGCTTCCATGATCTTCCCCACTACCGAGGGTGAGGCTGACTGGTCTGTAGTTCCCTGCTTCTCTTTGTTCCCACTTTTGTATAAGGGGACTACATCTGCTGTCCTCCAGTCTTTGGGTACCTCCCTGTTTCCAGTGATCGAGCTAAACAGGATAGCCAGAGGTTCAGCCACCACCTCTCTTAGTTCTTTAAGGACCCTGGGTGCACCCCATCTGGCCCCATTGCTTTATCAACTCTTTACTTCCAGTTCCTTCAGGACCCTTTCTCATGTAAAGGGACTTGTGTCCATTTCTGCACCATTCTCACCCTTGTACTCCCTTCAGACCCATTGCCTCCTCTTCTTCAGTAAAGACTGAGCAGAAATACCTGTTCAATATGTCAGCTTTACTGTTGTCATCCTCACGCTGCCCCATCCTCCCTTTCAGTCTCACTATCCCTCCTTTGTCTTTCTTTTTTCCTTATGTACCTGTAAAGGTTTTGTCCCTCTACCCACTGATTTTACAATGTGTTCTTCTGTCTGAGCTTTGGCTTCCTTACTGACCTCCTGCCTCCCTTTGCTTCTCCTGGTACTTCTCCCTATCCCTTCTGCCTGTGTCTTTTGTATTGCCTGAATGCAATCTTTTTGGCTTTCACTTTCTTTGCTACCTCTTTGGAAAACCATAATGGTCTCTTCTTCCTTTTCCTCTTGCTAACCTGCTTAATGCATAATTCTGTTGTTCTTGTAATCCCCATTTTAAATACCTCACTGTTCCTCAACCCCTGATTCCTGTCCCATTCCCTTAATGCCTCTTTCAAATAGCACTGCATGTATGTGTACTTATATATGTTTTGGTGGCATTGATAATTTTTAGTGTGATTTTGCTTTGCTTTGGAATGGCTTGTGATATGCTGCAGTTGCTTGCCTTCAACTTTGCTGTGCTGGGACCCCACCCTTGCTCAGTTACATACCAACAGTATGGTGTGAATAGGTGGGAGAGGGTGTGCGAATTCCTCAGATCATCTCAAATTTTCTGTAAAGCACCCATTAAGCATATAGCCTCATGAATTGCTGAAGTGAGGATGGGGGGTGAGAGCAAGGGAAGGGGATGAGTGGAAAGAAAAAGTAAGTAGAAGCATAAAATCAGGTGGCTAAAGCCCTTTCATTTCCTTCATTTTCAGATTCAAATGTCACTCAGTATTTCCTATGACTGTTCTTCTCAATTTTATTTACCCACACGCACAGGTATTTAGAGTAGCTGTGGTTTCCACCACTGCCAAATTCCATAACGTGTAGTTAAATTCTGATAGCAGCCTAGGTCCCACAATAGATACATATAGTTATGTTACCTTCAGAGCTTCTGTATATAACAAGCATGGTTCACACTCAGCAAATATTTTGTAAAGGTGTAAAAGTCCATTCCTAGTAATGTGATATTTATTTTATATGCATATGGGGTTTCTTTTGTCCTCTTTAGTTTTTATGATATTAGACAGAGCCGGAATAGTGACAGATTTTAAAGGGGAACCGTCAGTGCCACTTTTTCTTGTTTATTTTCTGTCATTAAAAAGTCATGCACTCAGGTAAAATATTATGCTGTACTTCCTAGTGTGACTGCAACTATCCTGAGGTTTTGAGAGGTACAATCACAGTAGTTTTTTCATGATTTTCATATGGACCAATATGGCATTAAATGGTGTGATTATAATATTATAGTCAGTGAGATAGGAATACATTTTTGTTTAGACTTGCTGGCAACTGTTTTAAATATAATAGATGGTGGTTAGTTTGTGTTCTGCATGATCAGCCTATGGTCTCTGCATTCAATATTCATTGTAGTGACATCAGGAGTGTGAAAATAACTTCCATAGAATTATTGCACTACTTTCTCATACCACAAGAAATTCACAGATTTTATCATTCAATCACCACACTACTGTTTATATTAGAAGTCATAGTGACATCAGGTATGAGAGAGCTGTCAAGCTATAGTATCTTCTCTATTATGCAGTGCACCAGTTCTATGCTGCTTATCGTGGCTCTTACATGTCGAAGTGCAGTATAGATTGTTTTAATTTTTTAATAGGGTAATCTTTACAATTAAAATGACTGCAGAACATCAACTATGCAGTCATTTCAGTTGTCAAGATCACCCAATTAAAAAGCTATAAAGATACTGAAAGTACTGAATATACTGAACTAGCACCTAACTCATATGGGTGTGTGTGTATGTGTGTGGGGATAACACCTGATGTTAGGATTTAATGAAAAACAATGTGTCCATTCACCAGTTCCTTCAGCCCCTCCCCATGGGCTCAGATTGAGGGGCTTAACACAGATATGAAGGTGAGTGTGCAGGTTGCTATAAAAAACTGAAGGAACTGGTGAATGGACACATAATTTTGTAATTAATACATGGAGCTCTCACAGTAGGGTTACCACCTTTTAAGAAGCCCAAGAGGACATTTCTTACTGAAACATGATTTTTACAGGACAGTATGTAACCTCGATCAATACAACAGTCTTATTTTCTCTATATAATCAGAATTAAGGCTAAGTATTGTAGTTTCTTAGTTGCTTCTATTGTTTCTTATCATTTTAAGGTATTGTAGTTAAGTTATTGTAGTTTTCTAGAACATTTAGTGGAAAGTTAGAAAATATTTTTCTACTATAAAATCAGGACATTTGGTATTTTTCATATTTTTTGCAGGACACAGTCACCAAAATCAGGACTGTCCTGTGAAAATCAGGACAGGTGGTAACCCTATCTCACAGCATCACAGGAATTAGAATGTAATGTACAGTGTTCTGTGAATTAAACTACTGTAGACATGTTATTTGTAGAATTTTATTAAGGCACATTGTGTGCACAGTATTTGCTAATTGTCTTTTTTAATCTGACATGTAGAAAGGGTAATAAGTGAGGTGGCCCCTCTAATTGATCTTTTATTATATTTTGCAACAGTATTTATCTTTTTGTGACTTACACTGGCATGTTTCCTAACTGATGGGGTAATGGGGAATCCACATTTGCATTCAAAGTCATAAACATAATCTGAATAGGTAATGTATTGTGAGATTGAATATTTAATAATTACAAATCCATATGGTACAGGACTATTAATAATGGTCTATGATGTGACTGGTCACTCATTGACAAACACCGTTTTTTTTTTTTTACTGAAGTGCAAGTCAGTGTAATGAATAGGAAGTGGCTCAGACTGGTAACAACTGTGAATAGCATAAATGACTGACAGTTAGTAAATGTAATTTGGCTTTTGGCCTAAATGAGGCTGTCTCTGGCTTGAGGACTGCCAAACAAAGCAGTCAAAGGGTACCGACTATCATGGTATCAATCAGCCAAATCTTGGACGTATTGTTTTATTTGGGGTTGTGGTTTGGCATGGATGTGGGGTGGTGAGACGGGTGGGAGGGAGGAATGGAAGCCATGCACAATGATTACAGAATTAATGTCCACAAAAAATAATGGGGATCATCTAACCACACTATATAGGGTTAGTACAAGTAGATGTACAGTTGTACAGTCACTTGCTTTGTTTACATGTTTGCCAGTATGTGGTTCTGGTAGTGAGGACACAGAGGTTGTGACCCAGGATCTGCATTTAGAGATAAACAAAGCAGTAACAAAATGTATAAAATGTATAAAATCAGCTCAACTTGGTGTACACTCTGAAAGAAATTACAGTGGAATGCCGATTGTAATAAATTGAATTCACAATCCACTATTGAGTGCATTGCTAAATTGCACAAGGACCACAATCAGATAGGTTCCATACACTGGAATATGAACAAAAGGGTTTTACAGTTTGCCATTGGGGTTGTTGGCAGGGGTGAAGGGATTGACAGTGGGGTTTTAAGCAGGTGGGTGAAACTGATGGGTTATTACTTGCCAGGGATGGGAAATGAAGGTCATGGTATGGGTACAGGCTGCTACATGAGCTGAGATGAAATGGGTTGTAATGCACCCACTGGCAGGATGAGCTGCCCAACAGGGTGGCATGAGAGCCTCTCAGTGTAAGAAAAGAGCCATGAAAAATAGAAGGAGACCCGTGCACCAGTGATGTAGGCACTTTGCAGGTGAACTGACCCTACATGTCTTTGTGGACAACATCACAAATTTCAGAAAAAGCAAACTGAGGCTAGTCTGCAGCTAAGTTTTAAAGTTGAAAATAGAAGGAAATGCATTTTCAATGATGGCAAAATGGGATCCTGACATAAATTAGGAGATTTAGAAATAAACCTCGGCGTCCATTGGTGGTGCAAAATTTACACAATGCAGGTATAAATACTTATGCCAGTTGCCATTTTATTAAGTGTTTTAAATACGCGGTGTCAATAAGTACAGTAATTTGGTTTCAATGCCACCTGCTGGTTAATTGTATCGGAGAATCAATTTAATTTTAAGCACACAGTATTTCTGTGATGGCTCAGAAGCCATCTTGTGGAAAAGGGAGGGATTACAACTGATACAATGATGTTCCAATGCCACAGTACCCAGCACCATCTCTCTGATGCAATGGATCAAAGCGGTACCTAGCGGTGTACCCATCAGTAACGAACAACTTTTCTATAGCGACTACTGTAAGTTTAGCAGAACCTTTGCTGGTAATTCATTTAAAGCAAAGCAAGAGGCCTATGTAGCTAAAGCAAAAGCTTTACTATTATATAAAGCAAACATTTGGGGAACTGAGAGTGCATCTCTAATCTAGAGTCAATTCAAAATCTTTTCATCAGAAACATTTAGGAATATTTCTGGGAGTGTCTGGTGCTCATTTAAGATTAGAAACTGGTATGGTATCCTTGTCCTTGGCAGCAAAAATTAGAACCTTGAGTTATTGGCAAAGATTAGTGCAAAATCTAGTATAGTTTTGAGATATGCCTACTGAAATAAAGCAATGAGGTTCCATAGAGAAGGAATAAAGTTTCCATCTTGGTTCAGCAGGTTGGACAATGAGGTAAATAAAAGTGGGATGACTTCAATATATGATAATCTGAATCCAGCTGAGCTAAATTCTTACATTGAAAAGATAATAATCTGGTGGAGAGATACAGAATTACAAAATGATGTTGCAAAGATCACCTATTCTTTCCTGTTTCTGAAATATCATACTTTATTTGAAATATGGTAGCCAAGATTATCTATTATGGTTAAGGACGACGTTTGTCATGGATAATAATAATAATAATTCTTTATTTATAATGCACCTTTCAAAACCAAGGCATAATAATCAGAGCAATTAAAACATATAAAAACATCATCACATTCGATAAATTCAAACATGTCAGCCAACATCTTCACTGTATGCCTTATTCCACAGGAATGTTTTTAGGATGAAGTTTTAATAACTCATTGGTTGTCCATGGAATCATTAGTACACTTCCTGGCACTGTCATCATTGCTACTTTTGCTGACAATAGTGAAAGTCATGGAAGTCCTGAATAAAGACCAAACATTATGGAATCCATGATGTGTATGACTGCCATGACAAACTTACATCCCTAATTATGGTGCCAGAATTCTTTACATAGAAAAACATTTGCTAGAATGAGATTTGATATTAATTTCCGTTAAAAATCACAAATGGTGCTGTGGGAAAAACATTAAAGAACCAAGAAAATGTAAGTACGATGGACATTGTAACTACTAGACATTTATTATTGGATTGTATGATGTTATCAGCGATTAGAGTAAACTGGACTAACACTTTGCCTAGGAAAATCTCTGGGTTGAGAAAAGATGAAATTGTGCACAAATTTATTGAGGGTAACAATATAGTGTACTATATGCTGCTATATGTTTTTATCTTGAAGCATGTAATGTTATGAGATTATAATTTGTGCAAAGAAAGGTATGATGAATATGTATTAATCTTTTATTAGATGTTTGCTATATTGTTTTAAAGTGTCTGTCTTAAGATTACACACTTGTATTTAATAAACTGAAAACTTGAAAGCTTCCAGCATGCAGTTCACTGGAAAAGACTTGTTTATTACTGGTCTGAAATTTGCAGTCAGTATTTACCAACAATTTACAATTTTGCATCAAGACCACACAACAGGCCCCAGGAACCTCTCATGCTTTACATCTTGTAGAAGTATCACTTGCAATGAGGCTAATTTTATACATTTTTTGACCAGGGCTATATATTTGTTGTTCAAAGAAAGTCTTGTGCTAATCATTCTGTAACTGTCAGTCTTTAGGCACTTATGACCTGCCCTCCATATTATTCCAGTATAAATAATTGCTCCCTATCTGCAGTTCCCATCCCACAATGCCAACAGGGTATTCTGTAGTTTACACATCACTTTAGGTGTGAGGCATATAGTTTGGCTGACTTTGGCATACAGTGGAAAAATGTTGACCCTTGTTAGTTAGTTTAGTTTATTGTTTGATCAGTCAAAGAACAAACATTACAAAACAATTATATGTAAAAATAAAATGACCTAGTCAAGGAAAACAGTTTCAAAGAATAAAATCAGTTGTCTTAATGGTCAAGGGCAGATAGACTTACCAATTAATGTCACCAACTTTTTCTAACTTTCTGTATGGTGACAAAATATTTTGTCACTCTCTTTATAGTAAAATCATCTTCAGTAGTGAAATGAATATTTAAAATTGTATGTTTCTCAGCTTGCTGTAGGATTTTGGTTATAGGAAAATCCATACTCTTCTAGCTTTATTGTACCACATATATTTAAAATCACATGTGCAGGTTTTCTTTTCTCTTCCATTACAATGACAAAGACAGTCTTTTGGATCAGAGTATCTATTAAACCTAGTAGTTAAAACACCGGAATGAAAAAATTCATTTTGTATCTGGCATACATTTTGCACTAGTTTTGATCATCCAGAATGTCAAGGTAGTGTCTATACCAGTGTCTACAATCATTTATACTGTATCAATTTGCATATGTGAATGAACAGATTAATTCCAAATCTCTATCTTTAAAATAGGCAATGATTATTTTTTTATATTATTTATATCGGTCACTAATCCCAATGTTTCTGCTAGAATATCTAAGAAGAACCTATAACCCATACTGATTCAAAAGTTTCTTAAGATGACATAAAATTGTGATTTTTTACATCCCATAAATTCCCAAGCCATCTTTTCATTAAACATTGTTTCACAAGTCTACTCTGCAGTAACTTGTTTATTTTAATCAATAATTAATAATCCTTGAGTCTGCAAAGCTTGTAGACACACAAAACCAAAGTCTGCACTGACAAAACAAGCAAGGGTAGACTTAAAAAAATCTATGAATGAATGGTCCCATTATTCAACTCCATAGAGAATTTGAGCATTGTGTTTAGCCTCTATAGCCCTTAATAAAGGTCTAATTGAGGTGTCCCCATAAAGATTATTGAATCTTTTTAAGCCCTGAATGGTTGAATTAGCTTTAATTAACTTTGTATCAAATGTGACTTCCAAGTAAATATTTGAGGAAAACTAAGTTCCAAATAGGTATCGTTTTACAACCTCCAGCGAAGGGACTCAATATTCCATTTATGTTTAGTGCATCATCTGCCAAATACCACCATTTTAGATTTCTGTATGTTTATTTTTAGTGCCAGTTTCTCTCAGTAATATGCTAAAATATTAGTTGGTTTTTTTGTTTTGTTTTGTAACCCATTTGGAGATAAAGAGGATCAAGCTAACACTGGGCGTAAGGAAAATTTAATTTTGGGTAAACATGAGTCTAGATCTGAAAATGCTAGCAGAATGCTGTTAATATATATTGAAAATAATAATGGTGCTAATATACAACCTTGTATTACCCCATTTATTGGTACAAAATTTCTCTGATACCTTGTTTCCTGACCTACCCTTTTCTGTGCACAGACCTACCCTTTCCTGTGCCCAGGTTTCAATATATATGTTCCTTATACAATTAATCAGAATTGGGTAAATCCCCAGTCAGCATTATAGACCACACAGTATCTCTGTCGATGGTGTCAAAAGCAGAGCTGAAATCAATTTCTGGCACCATAAGTTAACATATTTTCAACTATATGTTGTAATATAAAACAATCATCCAAGGTGGAGTGTTCTTCCAGAAATCCAGCCTGTAGTGGAGAGAAATATCCTGGCTTTTGAACTTCAGTTTTATTCTGACCAGTACTATTCTGGCATAGATTTTTTCTATGATGTCAATTAAGCTTATTAGTCTACAATTTTTGGATCAGTTTTATCTCCCTTTTTGTATTGACACAATCACTGAGCCTCTCCAGGGGAGGGATAACATTTTCTCTGAATACATTAATAAAATAAATGACTCAGGACATCTGTCCAGTCACTACTTATACACATATAGATCTCTGCTGGTATCCTGTCAGGATTATTTTGTTGACCCTTTGGGATGAACTATTAACTTCTAATAATCCTATGGCAATCAGTCTTTGGCTATTAGCAATATAACCATTGACAGTTAACCCTTAGGCTGCTGACAGAATTAGAACATACAGGAATTCAGGACTGATATATCACTCTGTGGCACAGCAAGAGTTAATAGTTCATCCCTTTGGGTCAGTGTTTTCCACTACATCCCTCAACTTCAGTTAATGTTTATATATATATATATATATATATTAATATTTATATATTTTGTATAGATTAATTTAAAAAAGCTTTTGGGATTTCCTGCAGATCTGCAAAATGCTTACTGGATGGTTCCATATGGGGAGCATGTTTCTTCATATTTTATATTTAGCCTACCCTGACTGACAGTGGTAAATTATTTGACTCATCTTTGTCCAGAATAAATTCCACCCATATTTTATCTAAGAAAATAAATTTTAGTTACCTACAGTATTCTACTCAATTTGAAACTTGAGTAAGTGAAACACTTTCCTCATGTTGCAAAGGTGGTTCATAAGCAGATATTTACTTTGTATATGATTAAGTGACTTTCCAGCTGATTTATTAAAGTTCAGTTTACAGCATACTTATTTCCCACATTGTTCAACAATTGTCAGTATCACTAGAACTAGCCCAGCCGTATCTTTCAAGTGTAATAATGTATCATTGGTATACATGTACAACTTATAAACAATTTTGTCTGCAGGTATACTTTGTGCCATCTGGACTGCTTTGATTTTAATGGCCAAAGATCCTAAATATAATCTGAAAACAGAGAAACAGAGGGCATCTCTATCTTGTTTCTTAGCATAATGTGAATGTGTTTGAGATTAACAGTTGCCTGTAACTGAGAATGGGGTTCTCATGTTAAATTAGTTTTACCATCATAAGAATGAAAGCCACAGCTCTCCAACTGGGTGAATAGGGAACCTCAGTTAACTATACTGAAGGCTTTTGTAACCTAAGATGAAGAGAAACACTACAAGCTTTTTGGTGCTGCTGTAAAATAAAAAAGCAACCAAGAGAGAATTCTGCGTAACGGACCAATTCAAAATCCAAATCTGGATACTCATTTTGACTCTGATCTTAGATTCAAGCATCCAGTACTGGCAACTATGCAATCACTAATGTTTCATGGTGGTTATGCCACTTCAAGTACAAAAGCAGAAGCTCTGTTGCTGATGTGCCTCATCCAGGAGAACATCAATGCAAAACCAAAAAGACAGCACCATCCATCGAATTACTGTTGCTACAAGACATTTATTCAAAACAGTACAGAAGTCAGGACTAACATAAAAGTACCTAAGGAGATGCCACACAGTTCAGCAATGGGCCTGAACAGTTTCAAGCATGCACACTTCATCAAGAATGCTGGCCTTTATTCACGACAGTGCTTAAATAGTGCAATTTAAAGTGCAAGTGAATTAAAATACAAAGTGATACAGGTGAAGATTAAAAGAAGAGTAAAGTACTCATCACAATTGAAATAGTTGTAGCATGCTTACAATGCTAATTGTGATATTACTATTATTATCGTATGTTTAACACTGCGTAAGCAACAAATCAACAGTAATAATTATACAAAGAATGGATGCAGGATAACAACGTCTGTGGAAATGCTGTCTCCATTTTGGTAGAAGAATATTTCTTTATTTCTGTTGCAGATATCAAATAGAGGTTAATACCAATGTAGAAGTTGCATAGAAAGAAACATGAGTAAACATAAATGTTAACAGGAATTTCATGCTAAATGCATAATTAAATTTCAAGACTAACTCTTTAAGAAAAGGAAAGGGATGGGGAAGGAGGTGTGAGGAACAGAGCAAAAAGAAAAGAGAGAAAAGGACGAATGGAGGAAAAAGGGAATATGTAAAGTCTTTAAAATAGAATAATACTTCTAAAACAGAATACTTTCACAATCTAAGGAGCATTACATTATTCACCTCAGGAGGAAATAGATCAAAATGGTCATTGAGACTCAGGTACTGGAGGCTCCCAGTTTGAAGATCCAAATCAGCTCTCTAAACAGGATCTTGTTGTCAGATCCCTACTCCTTGGACCTACTTACGCCCTTTCAGTCCCTCTGAACATGAAACTGTGGTCCTCATCCTATCCTTTCTCAACAGTGTGCTTGACTAGGGCATTGTCTGCATCCTGTCTCCTTATTTCACTAGATTTCAACAAAGCCCTCCTCATCTTTTCAATGGACAATGCTTAAAATTATCTGGCTAGCCAATGAATGATACATTTTGGCTATGGAACCCCTCCTGGAAGGAGACATATGCAACTCCCAGAATGGCCTATTGAAGAAGAAAAGCCTTTCAGTCCTTCTTGTGCATTCTCTCAAATAGTAAGAAACCTTCCTGGGCAATGGCTACCAGAACAACTGATGGTCTGTTTCTGATGTGGCCACTGCAGGTACTGTGAACTAGCCATTAAAACAATCACTTTCAGTTTGGGAAATGGATGTGGATCATTTGAGATCTGGCAATTTATTAACTGCTATAGTGTGGGGGTAATTTATCTGGCTATTTGTACTTGTCAGTCATTTTGCATTGGCAAGATGACATGGGCTTTAAACTGTGGCTGGGTGAGCATCTTAGTAAAATAAGGAGACAGGAGACAGACAATGCCCTAGCAAAACTCATTGTTTAGAAAGGAGAGGATGTGAGCCAGCGTTTCACATTTAGAGGACAGAAAGGGTGACAGTAGGTCCAAGAGGTGGGGATCTTGACAGCAAGATCTTGCATAGGGGCACTTTAGTTAACAGAGGAAGCCTTACAGTGCCTGGAGCTCAACTGCCATTTTGATGTAGTTCTTTCCTGAGTGAAGAACATAGTGCTCGTTGGATTGCAAAAGCATTCTGTTTTAGAATAATTTTTATCTTAGCTTCTTTACAGTTCCATTCTTTTATTCTCTTTTTTACCTCATTCCCCTACCCTTTCCTCTAAGTTTTAGTTTTGAAATATAAGAATTAATTTATCATGAAATAGCAGTTAAAATGTCTGTTTTACTTTTTCTTTCTGTACAGCTTCTACATTGGTATTACCACTCTCTATGATGTCTTCAACAGGAATAAGGAAGTAGCTTGTCCCTAAATGGAAAGAGCATTTCCATTGAAGTTATTTATCCTCATTCCTTCTTTTTTATAGTTATTACTATTGCTTTGCTGTTTATGCAATGCTAAACATAAGATATAATAATAGTAATACAGTGTGTACCATGTGTAATTGAGTCATTAGCAAAGCTCATTGAATCTGGTATAAATGGTGTCCATTTTACGAATGTTTTCTGCCAAACCAGCCAAGTTAAGCACACAGAACACGACATACATAAGCACAGTACAGTAAGCAATGACCGAACAAACAAGTAACATATGTAAAAGAACAAGTAACATATAGCAGTACTTTCAGCTCTTTTGTGAGTTTGTGAGGTTCAATGTTTTTGATTAACTTTTGCTTTACTGGTTAAAAGTGTTCCTCAAAAATGGTACCTGTACACTTTCCTGATGGTCAGGGTGACTTGCTATGAAGAAGGCAATGATGTCTCCTTGTCTTCAGGGCACTGTGGGTATCTTTTCCAGCCTGCTTCCATTCTTCTCACCAGTTTCTGGTTGGTATAACATTGTCCTGTTGTTTAACTGCACATCAGAGGGTTAACAGGGCCTTTTGTTCATGCATGGGTGTTACCTGTGCCTCTTCCTTATCACTGGCATCTTTGCCCTTATACTCCTCCCCTCATTATTGCTAGGATCCACCCAGGACTCTGTGTGCACCAGCATGTTTCCTAGGTGTCATCTGTGACTACTGTCTGGCTATCATTGCTACTGTACCAAGGTTACAGAGCTCATCCAGCTGGCTAGGTATAAGATCATTTGGTGCAGGATCTGTCTCTGCCTCATCCCTGTTCTTATCTTCTCATAAACTGTCTTGATTTTCTGTTTGTGCAACAAAGCCTCCAGTTCTGAAGCAGCATTGTATGGTTGCTTGGATACACACTCCTAAGCCTGCTGCATGAGTCAGACCACATCCAGGAGGCTAGTGCAGCAGACACATGTTGCTGCTGTCCGCTCTTTAGAGAAGTCCAGGATTTCAAGCAGACTGCTATGCATAAGTTTTACATAGTGGTGTTTGAAGCTCTATATAATGCCCTGATTTAGGGGCTATACAATGAATTATGTTAGAGTGGTGGGCGAAGTGGGCTAATTCGCCCAAGTGATCGTGGAGTAAAGTGGAATCACAAAGTGCTCCGCAACGAAGTGGAGTACTTCGATTATAATGGGAACACAAGTCCATTGAAAACAATGACTTTGTGTTACTCCTTCCTCAAACCACTTCTCCACCAATTTTAGATGAAGTAACACTGAAATCAATGTGACCATCACTTCACCTTGTTATTGGGTTCCAAAATGAATTTGCAGTGCTTCATGGGATTGCAGGCCACATGGGCTCTAGATTGTTCAGCACAGCCTCAGTTCTGTGTAGTATGTGTGTAGTGGAAGATGGAGACAGTTTCCTCTCAGATCTCTGCCATTCAAACCCTCTAAAAGCTGTTAAAAAGCCTTTTGAGCCATTTTTGCTCAACATTTAGTACATCGACTGTAGGAAACCCTTCTGTGCTCATATCACCAGTGTTTATTGTTTGTTTGTGGATTTTTAATGTTAATTTGAACAGTGAGTCTGTGTACTGTGACGTGTGCTTTGGGGGGGGCGTATCTGTGGTGTAGGTAGATTAACTGGGAGAAAAAGGCAGTCTTTCTGGTTTGGTTATATTTTCTTGTATAACTGTGTTAATGTACACACAGTAATATTTTACATAGAAACATAGAAACATAGAAGTTAATGACAGATAAGGACCATAAGGCCCATCCAGTCTGCCCATTTCTTTTCTACCTTATAAATGTGCCATCGGCCTTTGCTCTGTCAGTGACCTATCTATTCATAGTCATTTGTATTGCTCCTTATGCCTATCCCATGCCTGTTTGAAGCCCTGCACTGTATTCATAGCCACCACTTCTTGTGGTAAGCCATTCCATGCATCCACCACCCTTTCCGTGAAAAGAATTTCCTCACATTCCCCTTAATCGGCCTCCCTCTAATCTCATGCTGTGTCCTCTTGTCCTGCTATTTTTCTTATATTTAAACATGTTAGACTCTTTCACCTTGTTTATGCCATAAGGTGTTTAAATGCCTCGATCATATCACCTCTCTCCCTCCTTTGCTCAGGGTATACATATTGAGCTCCGTTAATCTGTCCTCATATGTCTTCTGATGCAGTCCTGTACCATTTTGGTTGCCCTTCTCTAGACTGCCTCAATTTGGTTAATGTCCTTGTGAAGGTGTGGCCTCCAATACTGCATGCAGTACTCCAGATGAGGCCTAACCAATGTCTTGTACAGAGGATTATTACCTCCCTCTTCGACTTGTGATACCCCTACTAATACACCTAACACCCTAGCCTTACCTACTGCTTTGGGGTCTGCTTGGATGATTTTGGGTCATCAGTGATGATGATGCCCAAGTCTCTTTCTTCCTTTGTGACTGCTAGCAACTCCTCCCAGCCTATAAGTGGCTTCAGGTTTCTCTTCCCTATGTGCATGATTTTGCACTTCTTTGCATTAAATCCCAGTTGCCACTCTTCTGACCATTCTGCTAGTTTATCCAGATCTCTTCTCATTTTGCCCACCCCATCTGGCTCATCTACTCTGTTGCAGATCTTGGTGTCATCTGCAAACAGACAAGCCTACCCTCTAGTCCATCTGCAAGGTCACTAATGAAGATGTTGAATAGGACTGGCTCCAGGACTGTTCCTGAGTACCCACTTGTGCTTCATCTCTTCTGACTGTATACCATTTACCACCACTCTCTGTTTTCTGCCAGTCAACCAGTTTGCCACCCAGTTGACCAACTTCTGACCACGAGCCTACCCAGCTTATTTATCAATCTTCTATGTGGAACAGTGTCAAAAGCTTTGCTGAAGTCAAGGTAGGCGACATCAACTGCTCCCCTTGGTCCACCACTCTGGTTACCCAGTCAAAGAACTCTATGAGATTAGTTTGACAGGACCTTCCTTTGTAAACCCATGCTGTCTTGGATCCTGTGCCCTATGGATTCCAGGTGTTGCACTATCCTTTCCTTTAGAGTGCCTCCATAATCTTGCCCACTGCTGAGGTAAGACTGACCGGTCTGTAGTTCCTGCCTCCTCCCTGCTACCACTCTTGTGGAGCAGGATCACATAAACCCTTCTACAGTCTTCTGGGACCTCTCCTGTGCTCAGAGACTCACTAAACAATTCTGCTATTGGCTCTGCTAGTTCCTCCTTTAGCTCCTTAAGTACCCTGGGATGTATGCCATCAGGTCCCATTGCCTTATCCACCCTGAGCTTAGCAAGCTCTTGTAGGACCCTTTTTTTGTGAAGGGAGTAGTGCTCACCTCCCTCCCCTGTGTCCATGATGCTGAGCTGTGGGCCCTGCCCTACCTTCTCTTCAGTAAATACTGAGCAAAGTATCTATTTAGGATAGATGCCTTTACAGGGTCCTCCTCCTCACATGCTCCCTTTTCTCCATTAAACATGCAACCCCCTCTGGACTTTCTCCTTTCACTAATGTATCTATAGAAAGTCTTGTCACTTCTTTTACTGTTTGTGCTAGTGTTTCCTCAGTTTGGGACTTTGCCTGCCTTATTGCCTTACCTGCTTCCCTTAGGGCAGTTTGGTATGCCTCCCTATCTTCATCCTGTGTTCCCTTATATTTTCTGAAGGCCAGCCTTTTGGCTCTGACCTTTTCTACTGTATTTGAGAACCAAAGTGGTTTCCTTCTTCTTTGCACTTCCTTTTCTATCTAACACAATGGGATGTTGCTCAGTATTGCATCCTTAATGCTTGCCCACTTTGCCTGTACCCCTTCACCTGTGTTTCTTTTTGCCAGGGCTAGCTTAACTCTGTTGGCCATCTTATCAAAGTCAGCTCCTCTGAAGTCCCATATTTTTGCCTTGGAATGGGATGATTTAGATGTAGTAGCCAAATTGAACCTTACCATGTGATGGTCACTGGCCCCAGGTGACCTTCTACCTGGAGATCTGTGATCCCTTCTTTGTTAGTCAGTACTAGATCTAGGATAGCCCTGTCTCTTGTGGGTTGCTGTACCAGTTGTTTGAGGCCCTTCCTGCAGGAATCCACTATGAGTCTAGTTCTGGCAGATGTTCCTGCTGGTATTGACCAATCTGTATCCGGCATGTTGAAGTCTCCATTATCAGAACCTCCCTTTAGCTGTCATGTTTTGTATATCTTCTAACAGTAATGTGTCTATGTCCTCCCTCTGGTCTGGGGGCCTGTAGACAACCCCAGTTCTTATGGCTGTCCCATTTCCTGTTTCAGGGTGACCCACAGTTCTTCTGGCTCCTTATGTGTATTCTGAATTTCTGTAGCTTTGATATTTTCATTAACATACAGAGGCCTCCTCCCCCTTTTGCACCTCGTCTCTTCTAGACAATACATAGCCAGGTACTGAAGTCTCCCAATGTGGTTACTGGTAAACCACGTCTCACTAATTGCTACTATGTCCAGTTTAGCCTCTGACATTATTGCCTGCAGGTCTGGGATCTTATTTCCCAGGCTGTGAGCATTTGTAGTACATGATTTTCCATTGGCGATTTTGGTGTGTTAGTTGTTGGGTGAAGTTTGGCATTACCCTGTGCATCGTGATGGGAGACAAACCTTTTTCTTACCTGGTGATGCAAATGAACGGCAAACACGCTGAATTCCTGTTTGACCACTAGCTGAGGGGAGGGTGTTCTTCCATCCGACGTAAGGGGCTGCACCCCTCTCCCCATTTGCTAGTTTAAATATTCTGAAAAGACATCAAACTTCTGCCCCAATGCACTGACTCCCTCTTTAGTCAGATGCAGTCCATCAAATTAAAGAACTTTCGCTCCCAGAACTGTTGCCGGTTCCTACAAATCTGTGTCCTTTCCTGCACCAGTCCTTGAGCCACGTGTTTAGCTCCCCTATCTCCCTTCTCTGACCTTCCGTCCATCTGCTCCCTCTCCCAGACTGGCAGGATCTCAGAGTAGGAGATGCTGGACAAAATAGATGATAGTTTATCACCCAGCCTAGTCAGGTGTTCCTTGGTCTCCACCACTGACCGGCTGGCGAGATCATTAGTCCCTATGTGTACTAGGACATCAATGTTTTCTCCTGCTTTGTGAACAATTTGTAATGCGGTCAGTGTCTCTCCATGCTGATGTACCTGGGAGACATCTGACCATCACCCTAGCTGGAGATGGGTATCAACTCCCCGAATCATGGAGTCTCCTATGATCAAGTTTTTGGATTTCCTTTGTGCTTGTTTAGTTTTGGTTCCTGATTTGGGTGAGTTTTGTTGTGCTAGCTCCTGTGCCGAGTGTCCTGCTCTGCAGTGTCTTCTGCCTCTTTATTTGATTTCAGAGATAGAGGCAGATACCTGTTTGTAGTGTTTATATGGTTTTGGAGGCAATGTGTTGGAGAGCAGAGTGATGGGGCACCTGATTTGCTCCTCCTAACCACCTGCCAACCTCCTGGACCAACTACCCTCTGCGGTCGAGGTTTTCTGTTGGATGCTGGGGAAATGGCGGGTGGTTCTTATAATGTATTTCTCTTCAATATGAAATTTGAGGTGTGCAATCTCTGCCCATGCTGCCCGGGCTGAGCCCTATGATCTCCAAAGGCCCAGCATGGGACAGTGTCCTAAATCCTGTAAGACTGTCCTTCTGAAAATTGTTCCACAGTACCTGCAGTTAATGAAATCCATTCCAAATAAGTTGCTGGGTTTGTAACCTAGTCAGAGTAATTAGAAGGAGAAAAAAATGCAAGTAATGGTTTAATTGTGCTTTGTTTAACTTGTTATAACAAGTTAAATTACTAGTGCCCTGTAAATGAGATCACCTTGTGGAGGCCCCACTGATCCACCTTCCTGCTCTGCCACAGGAAATGTCACAGCTGTGGTACCCTATAAAGGAGTGCAGCGTGGGGTGGTTGGGGATGAGGTGGGTGGCTGGGCCCTTCCCTGCCTAAAAGAAGAACCACGGACGAAAAGAACAAGGAGGTAAGAAACAATCAGTCAACAACAAATGCAGTAACCCTGAAAGCTTATCCTAATGTTAGTTAAAACTGTAAAACCTGTAAAGCACCACCTGTAATAATTTCAGAAGATATACCCTGTAAGAAACACTTTGCTCCAGAAAAATAAAGCAGTAACAGAAGATATACCTTGCAAAGACAATTTGAATCAGAAGATTACAGCAGTAATCTGTTAGCACACCTGTAGACACCTTGTAATAATGCAGAAGAAGGTATACCAGCAACAACAATTTGAATCAGAGAAAAATAAAGCAATGAAATGTTAGCAACAAACAGTAGCAATCCTGTGAGTAAAAATAAAAAACACCACCACACAGTAAATCTGCTTAGCCAAACTAAGTCTTAATCCTTCTCCCTTGCTCTGGGAAGTTTCTTTACTCTGCCTTTCAAGCAGTCTTAGAAGGAAAGAGCTCAGGTGAAGCTAGGTGCCTTGGCCAGCAAACCAAGTCTTCTACCTCCAAGATATCAACTAACCTGACTTTTTAACCCTTCTTTCTGTTGGAAATTACTGACAGTTTGCCAGCTCCACCCCACATACACACCTAATCCTTTTAAGAGCTGTGGGAGGAAAGCAATTAGCTCCTTCAATGTGAAGGAGACTGAAACACCTCTGAGACAACAAACCTTTTCAACAAACAAGAATAAAATAAAACACAGTGTCAAACAGTAATTTTGCTTAGCCCAATGATAAAAGTCACAAAATGTAAGCTCCACCTGTAATACAGTAATTTCAGAGAAGATATACCCTGTAAGAAACACTTGCTCCAGAGAAAAATAAAGCAGTAACAGAAGACATACCTTGCAAAAGACAATTTGAATCAGAAGATTACAGCAGTAATCTGTTAGCACACACCTGTAGGCACCTTGTAATAGCATGAAGAAGGTATACCAGCAACAACAATTTGATCAGAGAAAAATTAAGCAATGAAATGTTAGCAACAAACAGTAGCAATCCCTGTGAGTAAAAAATAAAAACACCACCACACAGTAAATCTGCTTAGCCAAACTAAGTCTTAATCCTTCTCCTTGCTCTGGGAAGTTTCTTTACTCTGCCTTTCAAGCAGTCTTAGAAGGAAAGAGCTCAGGTGAAGCTAGGTGCCTTGGCCAGCAAACCAAGTTTTCAGTAATTCTTGGCATTTTTGCTGATTGTTGTGGTGCAGCAGTGTATAATTTCAGTTTGTTTAAAGCGGTTGTATTACTAAAGGTTTTCGATTTGCTAGCATTACTTGTAGTGTGTGTGTGTATATGTGTGTGTGTGAGTGTGTGTGCGATGCATGTGTGCCATTAAATCAGATACCATTTATTATGCCACAGAGTAATTGCAGCAGTCTGAACCTGCTATCCACTGCATCTGCATGAATTTTTGAACTGCTTATGGTATCTTTACTGGTAGTAGTGGACTGTTACTGCAGTCACTACTCCCCAAATGGCAAAGAGTATTTTCCAAATTTGGATTTCTGATGGTGAGCACTGGTTAGGTGTTATTGTTGTGCCTTTGTTCTGCATCTCTTTAGTGTGCACACAATCTAATCTGTCTGTGCATTTGCATCTCTTTAGAACCCTATCTCCATCTGTTACTTAAGTCACAGTTGTTTCTTTAGCTTCCTTCAGAATACTGGTGTGGTGCACACAATTCACGATCCGTCACGAATCACAAAATTAATGTTTTTAGTTATCTCTTCAGGCTTCACCACTGTACCCATTGATATGAGTTTTCAAGCTGGTGAGTTTTGTGAACATCCAGGTCATCAGGAAGTACAGCTGTAGGCATTCATGTTCCCAATACACTTGTCAGCTCAAGTCCGAGAAAAATAAATTCATATTTCATGGTCACAAATGCAGTCACAGTTCCGATCACATCACGTATCACAAAATACATTTTTTACTAGTTACTTGCCTCATGTAAACCTGTTTTGTAGTATCTTCAGACACCACTGTACTCATTGATATGTGTTTTCAAATTGGGAGTTTTGTGATACAGGTCATTGTCATCAGGGAACTACAGCCGTGAGCATTCATATTCCTGTACAGCATGTGAGTTAGAGTATCGTAAGCCATGTGATGTGTGGGGCCCAGGAGCTGCCAATATTGTTGTCACTCCTCCTTACTTCAGGTTAAGGTGGAATGACAACAGAAGTCACAATCACAATAACAAAGCGAAATGGGCATTTCATGCTGGCCACTCTGCATAGTGGAGTGACAACGCAAGTGCCCACTTCATGGGTACTTCACCAGTGGAATTTAAATTCACTGCATCTCTAAGATGGGAGACTTTGCATGTCTTGTTACACTCTCATTTCACTTTGTCAGCAGTGGGAATTTTCTGGACACAAGACAGTAACATTTTGGGGAGGAACATTAATTCTGGTTACTTTGTCTGACAACTGCCCTGATGACTGAGTGTGCCATTAATTCTGGGAGACTTTGCATTTCTTGTTACTCCCTCATTTCACTTTGTCAGCACTGGGGAATTTTCTGGAGACAAGACGACAGTAGCATTTCGAGGATGCAAATTAATTCTAATGACTGTGTGTGTGTGTGGGGCTGCCAATATTGTTTGTCATTCTGCCTTACTTCACCTTAAGACGGAATGACAATGTGAAATAATAATAACAAGGTGAAGTGGGCATTTCATGCTGACCACTCTGTGAAGTGGAGTGACAATGCAAAGTGCCCGCGCATTCACTTCGCCGGTGAAATTTAAATTGCGCCGCATCTCTAGTTATGTTGAAGGGGAAGGAAAATAATGTTTCCTTAGGCCAGAGACTGGTAGGTGTCCACTGAAATTATCAAGCATCAGGGCTATTTTTCTGGTGCACCACTTGTGCAGCCTTGCTGTAAAGATGTCCGTGGTCCTCCGGTTGTTCAGTTTTGTGGTATAAAGCACCGGAAGATTGTGGACATCATGGAAACAATGTGGCTGGGCAGACTTTTCAAATATCAGTGATCTCGTTTTCAGTGACTGTCATATTACAGGTGAGCAGCACTGAAATTCTTTCTTTGGCCTTCTTCTACTAGGTGTTTCAGATGTAAAACAGAGTGTACTGTAACCTCTGAATCAGTAAAATAAACTGGGCTTATCAATGTCAAAATGTTTTCAGGACTGTCGCTGCTGAGTAAGTAATGCAGCACTTCCCTCAGTCACGCATCAGTGGTTCAGTTGTCAGCATATAACTTGTTAACATGTTTTTGGTTTTTAAACTGAGATTGTGCCCATGTTTCCATCCTGTGAGTCACCCATCAGTTGCTCTGAAGACTGGTTTCCCTAATGCTGTTATGCTTTTTGTAACAGGTGTGGACGCTAATCAGTGCATTCCGACTGCAAGCATTGGTGAACCACTGTAACAGCATCTTCAATCTCATGGTTCTTACCTCTCTTTTTCTCTTTTGGTCATGGTTTTGATTTGAATGGCACTCTGACAGCAGCCTTTCCTGTCTTTTTGAAGGTTGTTCAGCTGGATTTGGGTATACCAAAGTGAACAGAGAGGTTCTGAAGGCAGAGCTTGGGATGTTTTCGATTTTAGTTAAGATCTCTCTTTGGGACAAAGAAATCTCCTTTCTCTTGCCAGACATGCTGTCTCACAAACTGCTTCACAGTGCTCAGTGCTATATAGAAGTGTAATGGTATGAAAGCAGGATGTACTGCCATCATTTAAATACCTACTAACTAAACAAACTTGCACCTAATTATCTCACTCAGTAACTGGAAAATGATGACTGGCCAGACTGCTGGCAGGTGCTGTAAATGGCGGTGCAAGTATGATATACAGTATATTAAAGATTTACTATACAACATGTTGAAAATGGCTTTTGCAAGCATGATTCTTCCATTATAAATGCTTACCCATGTCCACTATAAATGGCATATTCCTATCACAATTAGCATTGTAAACATACTACAACAGTCCATATTGTGATAATGGTAGGTTTACACCTTTGCTCATCTGCACCTGTATCACTTTGTATTTTTAGGCACCTGTACTTCAAATTTGCACTATTTATACACTGCTTTGAATATGGGCTGGCCTGCCCAATATCGTCTTGTCTGCATAAAACTGGCTGGGCCCATTTGTTAAGCTGTGTGGCAACTCCTTAGGCACTTTCATGTGAATACTGTCTTTTGACTATTGTAAATTAATGTCTTTGTAGCAACAGTAATTTGGTGGATGGTGCCTGTGTTTGCAGCAGTTATGCTACTTCCTCATGGTAAGTGGCTGGTTACATTTATCAGTTAATATAATGCATAATTCATTTTAATACTTCTTATTATGTATGAGTTACAAACCTGAAAGTTTAGTGGCTCTCCACGGATCTGTAGAGTCTAGTTTCACCATCTCTTATCAAATTCACAGCGATTAGTTATACTGTATATCCTGTAAGACAAACATTTTACTTATCCAGTTGTTCAAAAATGGTGGACTGTTGGTATAGCATCATATTCAAGATACATTATTTTTCTGTTGAGAAAGTTACTTAAAACTGTGGCACTTTTAGTTTCAAATTGCATTTTCTGAACAGATGATTAGCATATCTTGGTAATGAACTAGCATATCAGACATGTACCAGTTTTGAGCACCTGGGTACAGAGTATTGAGAAAAGGTTGGACTGAGAAGATGATTTGTATTTGTCTCCTTCCAACACCCATTCTCCCTTTCTGCAATATAGACTTGTGACTGTACAAGAGAGATGAGTGACAGGTTGGAAAGGAGTGACCTGCATCATTGGCTACTAAGCATCAGTAGTGCTCGAGCTATTCTGGTTCTCCAGCCCTCTTGTTTATGCACACCACACATAAAGTCAAATGTTTGTATAGTTAAGCACTAAGGCAAAACAGGGTGTGGGTTATTGGGGAGTTACCACGCCTTGTGTGGTATGTTATGAGGTGCAGCAGGTGACTAACCACACAAAGAAGTGGGTAATCACCCAATAACCCATAACCTGAGTACCTTATTAAGTGATTATACAATGGAACCACATGTAAAATAAATTCAAATGTGTTTAATTATGTTTTTATAAATGCCATTCCTCAGCCGTGGGTTATGCAGGATTTACCATGATCATGTGATGTGTTTTGACCAATGAGGTTACAGGATTTTTGCACACGTTGTAGAATAGAAAGTAAGCTTGAGGATGGCAGTTAAGTTAGCCAGTAGTTTTGAGACTATTGCCCTCCCAAATCATGGCTAAGGACAAGGATTGGGCCCCACTATTAAATCACGCTTACTCTGGGGACTGCAGGGTTAGACAAGGCAGGTATTTTGTAAATAAATAAATAAAAGACATTACTGGCTCCTGGCACAGTGCCAGGAACTGTTGATTTAAAACAAAATGTGTGTGGGAGGGTGGGAGAGTGGTGGAGGATGGGAAATGGTGGTGGGGGTCATACACATCTATATGTTCTGCTTTACCTCCATACCAATTTCTACATTATAACTCAGTTTAGTTTGCAAATTATAGGTCAAACCTAACCTTGGCTGTGCTGTGGACTGATATGTCAGTCCATAATTCCAATATGTTCAAGCACAAGGACTATGTATGACAGTCAAACAGAGTTTTTTTCTTTTATTCTTTGGTAACCTGCTATGGCCCACTAAGCACAACAGCCTGTTTCTAGAGGTGACCTGGAAGCACTAGGTAGATTAAGTGACTTGCTTACAGTCACACAGCATGCAAATGGAGGTTTGGGAATCAAACCCAGGTCTCCTAGGTGTACTAGGTTCATTCACAGCTTGTTACTGAAACTTCTAGGCTATACCACCATCCCCAGTTCACCAGTGTCCTTTAATTACACAAACTGATGGGTTAAGCAAGTTTTATAGAATAAGGCCCTACCTTCTAAATAGTCCATTCCATGGGGTCCATGGTGCAGAACAATCCACAGATGTACTTGCCTCCATAGAAGCTGGTACCATGCTGCATTCTGTTGTCCTTGCTGTCCCATACTGCAGCCAGTGAGGTCCAGATAGCAGCCTGCTGTTATCTCTACCAAATGTATTGCCCAAAATGCATGGGAAGGGATTTATGATCCTTCTCCAGTGAGCATTTGTTGGATACCCTTCACAGGCTGCTCCTCCCTCCTCCCTTGATCACCTCTTGCCAGCACCAAGCCTTTTTTCTATGGTTTACAAGTCAGCTTTCTATCTGGTAGCCTACAAACCAATACCAGGTCTGGGCAGATTTGCTCCCTCTTCCTTTGATTTGTTAAAGCTATATCTCTGTTTGTTCTCTCCCTCTTGGCAAATAAAGGACAAGTAATGTAAGCTTCATAGTGGGAATGCCTCAGAGGTTGTATTCTATTTTCCAGTTTGCAAGAGGGTCTGTGTGAGCTTTACTTATTTTGATTGGCAAACCAATCATGGGTGAGTTCTTTAGATCCAAGGTGTGATGTTAGGGGCCAAAGTGGCCACCTGTAGATGGGGTAACAGAGACTATGATGTCTTAGGTAAACAATAAGACACAATGGGAGTGCATTAGACAGTTCAAATGCATGGCTAGGAGGTGTAGAAAGGCACAAGGTCTCAGGCCGAGTATGTTTAGCCCCTAGCTGTGCATTAGAACTGTCAAATGCACACCACAGTGTAACTTATTACACTTATAAAATGGGACCATGTATTTTAGTTTAATGTTACCACTGAATTTAACAAGATAAAACACTAAAAAGTTAAATCTTATGCCTATATGAAGTTGATGCATTTCTGTTTAACTTTAGGACTTTTGTCCTCAGTAGGCTCCCTTAGTTGTAGTTTAAAGAGTTAAAATAGTGTATTTCTTTTTTCTTACTCGTTGTCTCAGAGAAAGTTGACAATGGTGAGGCAGTTGCCTACTACTGATTAGTAGCCTGAGCAAATGTCAGCATTGCCTTCAGAAAAGTAAAATGTTTCTGCCACCCATCAGTGCAGTGGTTGGATTTCTGCTTGCAATGCCGAGCACCAGGGTTTGGGAGCAGACTCGGGTTACTGGAGGGCCAGCTGGGGAGAAGGCTTGAGCATCCCAGGGACTGCTTGCCTTCTCTGGGAGGAAGGAGGATCAAGGCCGTAGCATGCCTGATCTTGGGCAGAGGCTCGAGGTACAGCAGTCCTGCTGCCAGCAGGGAAGTGCCGAGGGAGCTGTGTGGTGGACGCCACCACCTATCGCCTTGAAGTCAGGGTGCAACACCATGCAGGCAGAAAAATGGAGGAAAATGCCACCAGAGCAATGGGTAGATGGAGCACCTGTGCTGACCTGTTGCACCTGCCTGCCTGACCACGGAGAACCCGATGAAATTCAGAGATATTCGAGGTGTAAGGGCCCTGCCCCATACCCACCTGGAGGGCATAAATATGGCTCCATGGGGAACCTCTGGGGCTTCAGGTAAGGCAGAGATTCAGGATAGCACCAGATGTCTCCCAAAGAATTGGAGCTCCAGTGTCGGGGGATAAACAAAGAATTAAAAAAAAAGAAAAGAAAATGTACCAGCAAGCATGATGTTCTTTTTAAAAATAGGAATCCCTGTTGTAGTTTACCATCAAGGTAAGCTATTTAGGGTCAGTCATAGGCATGAATGGTGGTAATGAGTGACCCTCTTCAAAAGCAGAGAACCAATTATCGTATCCTGTTACTCTGTTATCGTCCCTGCGCGCCCAGCTGTCTCTGCCAATACCTTAGTACTGCTGCATGTTCTGAGCACTGTATTTACTATTTCTGTGTGCTAGTTTGCTCAGTCCTTCATTTAAGCTGTCAAGAAAAAGCTTTACAGCCAGCCCCATAATAAACACCAACCCTGCTGCTGGAACTGGAAGCAACTGCATGATGGGTGAGTGGGCAGGAGGCGACTCCCTGGCTGGTGGTAGTGAGTGCCTGGTAGTTGGCAGGCAGGACTGACTACTAGTTGAGCAGGTATAATCCCAGCCAAAGACATGGCGAATATTTCCTGAAATTTCTGTAATATTTCTAGTGAAATCTCTTGCGTTCTCCATTTACACAGTAGGGCGCAGAAAGAGAGTCTTTAGAAATTTCACGAAATATATGGAAATATCAGGCCATGTTTGTGGCTACTACTGTAACTGATCATGGCAAAGCAGAGGAAAGACACACAAAAAGAAGAGGAGGATTGTGTTTTAAATAAATGTAATTTGATTTCTTTTTTTCTCCACTTAGCAAGACAGTGTCAGACTTGGGCAGGAGTGAGTGGTGGAGGAGCACGGCAAGGATCAGCTAGTAGTGGTCAGCAACCTGAGACAATCATGGTTAGCAGGGAAAATGGCTGCAATTTAAACATGAACATTCCATTTAGCTTCTTAATTGTGTTTTCCAGTGAGATATGGGAGGGTTTGTTACTGTTTTGAACTGTTTATGTTGTATTCAAGTTGAATGGTCTATTTTTATATTTGATTCTGCTGGAGTTTTTCTCAGTAAGGATAGAAAAAACAGTGGCTATTTAACTTTTAAAATTCTATGGATTAAGGATTTGAAGAATGTTCTGCATCTTAGCTGGCAGGATTAGTTTTTGGCTGTGCATTAGACACTTCTAACGCACGACTAAGAACCAATCAAATTGCTAGAAATCCTTTGCTCAGTTTATGATCCTGTCTATTTTAATGAGTAATGAGCTGTGAATGAGCTGGGTACATCCAGCAGACAGACCTAGGTTTGATTCTCACAATTTCCATTTGCATACTGTGTGACTCTGAGCAAGTCACTAACCTTCTCAGTGCTCTTGGTTTATCCCTGAAAAAAACACTTGTGCCCAGTGGGCCTTACCCGGTTAACAAAGAGTAAAATAAAAAAATGTTCTCCTGGTCCCACTTCCCATCATACCTCACAACTGTCCTTGATTTTCAGGGATGTCCCTGATTTTGCCTCTGAAATTTTTTCTGTCCCTCCTAAATTTGGCATTCCTGTCACAAAAGAGTTGGGATTTGAATCACAAAATAATGCCAGCCATTGGTGTTACATTCTAGTTCTCATTAAGAAAATGCTGTTCACACTAAGAAGCATGTTGTACACAGCTTCTGGAAGTAATATTACTATTTTTCAGATGTGTCCCTGATTTTGGTCATTTGTCCCTGATCATTTTAAGCCTTGTCCCTGATTTGGGATGAGAAAGGTTGAGAGGTATGCCTCCCATCCTCCCTCACAGCCTGTAGGATGTCTGGCACACTGTATAATATCATCCCTTACAGACAATGCCGTGGTACAAAGTCATTGTAGGAGAAAGTTCTGTAGTGGGCATCCCTGCTCCTTAAGTGAATGTGCTAATCTTGTAGATCATCCAAGATTCCATAGCTTCAGAGTGATGGGTCTGGTAAGTGGCACAAATCTATATCCACCACATGGCAGCACAACATGGGACTGCTAGCATGACAATACTGGGCTGCACAAATTTTGGTTGTTGTTGATGTATAAATAAAGTCTTTGCAGAACAAGTTTTTGATAGAAAGGCATGGTCTGCAAACCTTTATTTTACTTGTAAAAACTTTACTCTTACACTTTAAACTTTAGGTCCAGCCTAGTGCAGTAGCAGAGATGGGTTTTATACCATATGGCTCTGCCATCTTGGCCTAAGCTCAGTGAAATCTGAGACATGCTACAGAGGTAGTACATTTAGACTCTGGGGAGAAAGCAGGGACACCCACTACATGAATGCCTGCCTGCTACGGTGGCTCCACACAATGGATTTGACTGCATGTGTGGTCTCATTTAGCCTCAGTTCATACGAATAAAAGAACAGGTGGGTCCCCTTCTACATGTTGTGTTCTCACTGATATAGCTGGGCTGAGACACGAGAATGCCCAAACACAAAATCAAGATACCAGCACCAATGTAGCCAATAAGAAAGCTTTATTTTCAATATTTTAACAGAGCCATGATCCCTGACATGCCCAATTTTCCACCAGTGGGCTTCCTCAGAACAAGGATCTTCGTTATAAGTGTTTGTATTGATTTTCACAGTCACTCTATTTTGCTAGTACAATGAATATCCACAATTTATGCCCATCATTCATTCTGTTTACTTATATATTGAAGGTAAAACTGTATCCCTCAGACTTTCAGCCCTTACAGGGGTAATGAAGGTCATAATGGACATGGACACAGTTCATTACCCTTGTAGAGGCTACAGAATTCTGAGGGACACAGTATTACCTGAAATATATAAATAAACAGAATGAATATTATTGCTGGTATCTTGATTTTTGTGTTTGCACAGTCTCATTTAGCTGGCCAGTCCCAGCCTATAGGAACAATGTTTGGAAATGTCATTTGTAGCTGTTGGAGGAGGGTGGAAACATGGAGAAAATTGGCAGGATTAGACTAATGAATTATCCATTGCCACAACATCTTTGTTAGGCATCTCTAGCCACTTGCTTTTCAGGTGACCTGAAGGAGGCCAACCAGATATGTCTAACCATTCTTAGATGAGGAGCTTGCCCAGTCCACTTTAAAACTCGGAGAGACAGTGTCAAGGTTTGTTAACACACTAGTTGCAGTTTTGGCATCTATTCAGCTTCTGAGTGTGATCGTACTGCTACAGTTTCTTGGTGAATATCCATACACATGAGCTGTGTATTTGTTTGGTGTCCTGGCTCATTCTTTTTCTGACCCCAATAAAAAATATATATATGAACTACAAGGCCCTGCACTTCTGCAGCACACCAGACAGCCACATGCATTCTTGACATCATCCTGCATAAAACTGCAGGGCCCAAAAGGGCCCCACACTTGCTATAGGAAGATGGCGCTCCCTTTTGCAGGTGCAGAGGGCTCCTGCAAGTCTGCATCTGTTCAGACAGGTCCCATCTGGACCTGTGTGAATGAGGATATAATTATACTATCTCAAAAGAAAGGACATTGTTTACATAAAAAAACCTCTGTTAAAGCACCAGTTAGGGTTCATGTTAACCCTACAAGTAGAGAAATATGGCATTACTCCCTACTTCCACCCCTCAAGCAGCAAAAGGAAAAAAAAACTGGATTTTGGGTCTCTGCAGTCTTTATGTATCCATGAAGGGTCTTCCTTGGAGTTGTCAACTGTAATGCCCATCCCACTCAATGGAAAAAATATGTTAGATACTGGGACCTGTATGAAGAAAGCCACAAGAGATTCTACGGCAACATGCAGTGTTACATAGTTCTCTATCTTTGAAGAGCGTATCACTATAAGGAACTGGCTTGGAGCTGTACCTTATGCTTCAGACAAGAGGCTACATGCTGAGGGGAGGGATGAGCATAAGAGTTGACAACCCAAGTAAGTCCCACCATTGGTTTGTGAAATGCCAAAAACCAAAAACACTAATATTTTGTCCTTTGCTGCTTGGGGTTGGAGTGGGAGCTTGGGATGGAAACCTACTACCACATTTCCCTACTTTTGTGGCATTAACTTGAATACTAACTAGTGCATTAATGAAGTTTTTTTGTCAAAGACTATATGTCTATATCTACAGTATATCTATATCTATAGTACTGAGGATTTAGAGACCCACTGAGTCAGTTCTCATTTGCAGGTATGACCTGAAGATGAACATGCTAGAATACTATATGTAAAATTGTTTAGCCACATTGGATTTGATGATGGCAGTGCAGCTGACAAAAGACATGTCTCACTAAGAAGGATAACTATTGGATGTATCATTAATAGGAATGGCTCTTGTAAAATATTATAACATTACTCCATGTAAGGTACTTGACTGGAAGCACTGACTTTCAGTCAGTGCTTATGTCTCTAAATTACTGTCCATGAAGGTGTATAATGTGAAAAGAAAAGAAGCAGGATTATTTTTAAATGAGTTTTTATTAACTAGACCATTTTTGCTACACACTAACTATGACAATTTTTGTTCTTTTTTATAGACAGGTCCTTATTGCTGTTATATTCCTGAACTCCACCAAAGTCATATCTTCATTATGTTTTTGAATTGCTGTTCTACAGTATATTGAGTTCATTTAAATCCTTTAGTACCTCAAGAATGAAGGTTAGCCTGGAACACTTCATCTTACTATCTATTGCAGTGAAGCAGCTTTAAAGCCTAACATGCTGAAATTTCTTTCCGCTTGATTGCCAGCCACCATTAAATAAACAAGGGTTGGTGAAGCAGAACAAGCCTGAAAGGTTTTAATGAAAGTAGATAAAAGCACTTTGTATCATAAAATAAATGTATACCCACTGATAGAAAAAAAACTGTATTTGCTTTGAAGCAATTCCATTCAGATAAGGATGTCCCTGGTCTTGCCACAAACGATGGTATCTTTATTTTCTCCCAGCACATGATCGTCATCCAAAAGTAAGATTCAGAAACTAAACAATGGATTTTTAATGCTGGGTTTCAAATTACTTTACATCACTTAGAACCTCTTCTAGGAAAAGTCAGTAGAATATCAAAACTGAATAACTGATGAGTTACTGGACTTCTATTTGTATCACCAAAGGGATGACATCATGGTGAATGAACTCCACTCCCAGTCAGAAATAAATCCTGTCAATATTAGTGCTGTGTGATAATAAATTTCCACTAGAGGAACTACTGTGAAAGTCAGAACTTTGTTTCTACTACATTTTAGAATGCACTTTGGCAAACTTCTGAAAATGTGGGTTTAGAATGCAGAATGAATATACAGTATGTATTGTGTACTGATAACACCAAATTGCAGAATGGAATTTGTAGAACTGATCACTCTGTTGTTTATAGAACTGTGGTATGACTACATGTATTACAGAATGAAAATTAAATTACAACATGGAATTCCACAGAATTGTCATTCCTCAGATACTGTGTACTGTATCATTCTGCAGTTCAGCCAGAAAATGTCATGGAATGGTGTGTAAAATTACAAAACACATTCGGAGGATTCCGATTTCCCAGTGCTGGAATTCAGAAAACGTTGCAAGAGTTGTGAAATTTCATGAAATGTTTAAGAAATCAGAATTTGTAGTTTCTGCCCAGACTAGTCTATATGAAAGTCAGTATTCCCATTTTAATGTTTACTTGTGTTGAGGGTACAGAGTTATGGGGAAGCATGCCAAGCAAGGATGCACACAAGCAGGCAAGAAGAAAAGGCACTGGATGATTTTTCTGACCCCAACATCTTGCATGTTTCACCAATGGAAACACACTGTAAAGTCAGCCCTGTCAAACAATATAAATCTCTTAAAAGTAATAAACTGGACTTATTCCTATGGATGTGCATTCAGAGACTTCGGATCTGACATGAAGTAGGCTACAAAGAAATGTGCCACAACCTAATGACCTTAGAAATCTAAATTGGAAAACACAAAAGGCAGCACACAAAAGCATCAAGTAATGTAACAAAGTTTATTTTATGAAAAAGAAGTACTGGAAAGAAGGTAAAAACAGGTTTCCTGGTGCTTTATGATACACTGTCACTTCATCAGGAGATGGGCCATGACATGCATCCACTCCTATGTTGCACTGGTCACTGAACACTGATACAATAAGAGTTATTTGGAAGGCTTTTGAAAGATTGTCAGAGCCGCTTGAATCAAGTGTTCAATATTTACTGTACACTACTTTGAAAAAGGCAATTAAAGGCACATCAGTCCATATGGGGGCTTTGAAAAAAAGAGCGTAATCAGATCACAATTAAGTTGAGCAGAGAATCAGCTTTACAAATATCTCAACACATAGTCGTAAGCAATAAGACAACAGGGTATGTGTTGAGACAGTTCTAACACATGGTTATGGGGCAAAGTAAGGCACAATGCTGCAGGGACCCCCAGTGAAGCCTTACATGGTGAAGCATCAGGGCATACTGATTTTGTGTAGAAGCTAAATGCTCTCAGTGTCTGTACTGAACAGAATTGTTGAAGTAAAACAACTACAGACCATCTAATTCATCTATTTTCTCTGACTTCTACTTCACTGGAGCATAACTAAGCTCCTGGCCCTGGAGTGCAGGTAGAATTTGTGTTTGTTCAGTGAGTGCACTCAGTCCCCTTGCCATGCATAAGAACTGTGTAAAGCACACCCTGGAGTGTCGTATTGCACTTATAAAATGGGCCTTTCTATATTACATGGATATAGTGGTCATAATGTTTATGTTTAAATAGAAAAAAATGTTTACTGTGTTTTGTTGTAAAATAGTTCCTCCACTTGCTATACATTATTTTTGCACTTTGGACTTTTGTCCCAGTTTGGCTACCATAGTTGAAGGTGGTTGCGATGGTTAGCAAATATCACCCCATGATGTTGACTATCACCTAGACAGACAGACACATCGTCATTTGGTGATACACAGCAGGATGTATGTGTATTGTTTCATTTTATAATGTATTTTTTATTTGGTTAGCTTTTGGTAAGCTCCAATGAGGAGCCAGTAAGAGTGAGTTATCATGCATGCATGGTCTGGTGAAGCAGAGGATGGGAGTGCAGCACTGCATAGAGAGCTTGTAAGTGATCTAAAAAGTAAAGGAAAAATCGGAAAAAAACTTGAACCAGTTTGTTTATTTATTTATTTAGTTTTGTTTACGGGTAAGTGCCATAGCCAAAACATGACTATTTTCAGGTGCGACCTGGGAGAATTACAATAAGCAGGGTGAACAATGGAATACAGTTGATTTGGGGTAGAGGCATAATACAGACAGAGTTAAACAAGGTTTTAAAAATACATGATAGGCAAGAAATAAACGTTAAAATAAGGTTTTACAATCACTTAATTAGTAAGCAGGGTGAACAATGGAATACAATTGATTTGGGGTAGAAACGTAGTGCAAACAGGGCTAAACGAGGTTTTACAAATACATGCTAGGTAAGAAATAAATGTCAAAACAAGATTTTACTTAATGAAAATAACAGTTCAGTAGTTTGCAATACATTGGAGAGACAGTGAGAAAAGTTACATTCTGCTGACAGTTTATTGGGTAAGGGCAACTACTGTACAGACAGGCTGAGACAGATAAGTGCCCAGGGTAGTAAACTAGACAGGTTAGGACAGTTGAAGATTGGTTTTAGGTGGTTTGTGATGAGGGTGAGAGGGCAGAAATTCAGGGTGGCTTGAAGCAGGAACAGGATGTCTGATTGAAGAAGAAGGAGTGATACCTGCGTTTGAACTGGGCATGACTGGGGGCTAAGTGGACCTCAAGAGGCAGGGAGTTCCAGAGTTTGGGTGCTGAATGAGAGAGAGCAAGAGTTCCTTTGTTTGATTTACATCTGGGTATTTGCAGCAGTGACTTATCAGCTGATCATAGGCCATGAGGAGAAGTCAGTGGAGTGAGTTGGGATGCCAGCGAGATTGGGAGCCTCCTATATTGATATTGTCTGCCAGGGAGCCACGGGCAAGGGTTCTAGGTGAAGTAGGGGCAGCCAATGCAAATCATCATAGAGGTTGCAATGGTGTTTTGACCAGAGAGAGGCTGATGTGTAATGGCATATGCTGTTGTAGGTAGTGTCCCATTCTCTAAGGAGAGTTTGGGTGCATTAAGATATGTGGTTACCCATAGGATAGAGATGGGAACAGAATCCCGTGGGCTACTGCTAGTCTTGCTGACTGTGTAAAGACAGAGCTGGTTTTGTATGCTACTCCTAGCTTATGCTAACCAATTTGCAGGTAGATGTTATATGCTGACCAAAATTGAGATTCTCGCGAGAAGTTCACCTAAATACTTGAAGGAGTGTACTGGATCAAGGACAACTCTGTCCTGACCAGAGACTGCCAGTTTGTCATGATTTTGCTTAGTTTGATCACAGAGCCAACAGCATAGTATGCGTTTTATCAGCATTCAAGAGTAGCTTGTGGTGGAGAAGCCAGGATTGGGTGGACTTAAATGCAGTAGTAAGGGTTTGGTTTATATTATATTTTTATTGCTAAAGCATCTGTGTCTTCACATCAGTGCTATGGCTGGGTGAGGAGGAGCGAGTAGAAGATGGGTCTTAGGGGGAGGGACAATGAGCGGCTGAGAGGCTGGTCTGTGAGAAAGTATTTAATAAAACAAAAGCGGGTTCACAAAGAATGTCAATGCTCCTTTTATAATGCTTTTAAGATATGACTTGTTGAGATGGTGGTGGGGAGGTATGTGTGTGCCTGTATTTCTGCATGGCTAAGCAGGGGAAAAACAGCATCTGACACGTTTTAAAAATTCTACTGGCCCACTGATCTCTTTCTTTACCAGCATGCACCTGGCCAGGACTAGTTTTGGCCATGCATTAGTCAGTTCTAATGCATGGCTGACAACCAATAAATTGCTCAAAATCCTTAGTCCATTTTATAACAAACCGTAGAAAACAAAACATTACAGTACTTCTTAGCTCTGTGACTACGAGGCTGTCATTTTACTTACAGCTATCAACTATGATTTGTGCCCTATGCCTTATAACTCAGACTAGTGCAAATGACATATATAAACAATATTATGGATTGTAATAGATAGCTAAACCTAAGAATGGCATTAAGAACATAACATTAATATATTAAAGAATATAGATAGTCACTGATGTACAAAAATGCAGAATGGACACTGGCTAACTAGATACAAACACTAATTTATTAACATGAATCTCATAAATTAATTGCTCTTATGAGTGATGGAAGATAGCAATAAGCACAGAATAAATCAGATTTTAAGATGACAGCATATGTATGATTCTTGTTACTTCTACTTCCATTAATTTTATTACAGCTTGAAAACAGACCAGAAATTAGAAAAATCAACTAAAATATGAATTAGCAGTTTGGTTGCAAGAAATTACAGAAAAGACAGGTCCAAACATCCATTAAGCCCTAGTAAGGTAATGCCTTCAAGGTGAAAATCCACCTAGGCTCTTGTAATAAATCTTGCAATCTATCACCCTTCATGCTTTTTATTACTTTTATTTGAAGGGTAAACAGTTTATCAAATGTGTTCAGGAGCCGAGGAAGGAAGGAATTTCTTTCTTTCGATGATATTGTGGAGATATCCCCATCAGTACTTGGGACATGGCTAAGGTGGATCTTTGAGGGCTATTATCAGATATGTAGCCCAGAAAGCCAAAGAATGCAGAGCTAATATGGAGGCTCATGAGGCCGTGCACTGCCTCACCAAAGCAACATAAACAGGATACCTTAGGCAATATCAACCAGTTACATCAGTTTCAGAAAACAGCTGGGTGATCTGGCCTCACAATAAACTGAAAAGGCACTGACATTTCTCCATCAGAAATATTAGGATAGGATGTATGGATAGAATTCTGACTCACCAAGTACTGGCATATAGAACTTAAGCACTGATTACAAAAATTATTCACTCAGTGTTTCAGCAAATAGTATGTGACATGATTTATCTTGCAGAGGCCTGTTGGGCATTATATTTGAATTTATATGCCAGCTGCCCCGCCTGAATAGTTGGTTATAGGTCAGTATCTGCACCCCTTACACATTCTACAGTTGATTCTCAAGACGCCCTCTTCTCATTCTTATTTATGCCAAAGAGCTACAGGAAGCCATTGCATATGTCTTAAGGCCAATTAGTGTTCCAGGCCTGGTGGAACTGAATTTCTTAAGGCTTTTATGTCTGTCACACACCCCAGTTTTCTTTGCAAATTTAATGCCTTGCTTCAAAGTGTACCCCCCAGACTCTTGAGATATTGTACACCATGATTTCTGTAATTTTTAAGACAGGAAAATCCATGGTGCTCTGTGAATCTTACCACATCATTTGGTTCTAAATACTGATGATAAAATATTCACTTCTATCCTCTCCCATTGTCTGAATCACCTCCTCCCACACATTATTTACACAGACCAAACCAGTTTTGTTTCGCTAGACAGACTATGGACAGTGTCTGTTAAACCCTGGCACGTCTCCATAAAACTGCTGTATTCCACTCTCCTCTGGTTATGGTTAAGTTGGATATGAAGAAAAATTCAACTGTGTGTCTTCAGCTTTTACTCTCTACTCTGGAACA
The DNA here is from genome assembly GCA_016271365.2 of Neoceratodus forsteri. NCBI lineage: Eukaryota > Metazoa > Chordata > Ceratodontiformes > Ceratodontidae > Neoceratodus > Neoceratodus forsteri. Next base: position 1,528,896,762 of record CM028131.1, read on the forward strand.
TTTTGGTTTTCACTGTAATTTCATTTATGTCATTTCCAGCCATTGTTCTCATCCCATGGCACAGATGAGGGCCAGTGCCCACTTATCCCATTTTGAAGCCTGACCAGAGCACCCATCAGTGTTGTCCCTTATTACCTTAATAATTGTTCTATATTGTATAGTCAATCTTTTCCCAGGCCATTTGACAAAACCCAGAATTATATAAGTTTGACCTCACATGAGAGTATGAGAGCACCATATAGCTTTATACAGTATGCACATGACATATTACTTTACCATACTCACCCTGAGGATAATCTCACCAATTTATGAACTATCCTACAGAAGTTTGGTGCCCTATAAGCTTACCAGTTGAATCAGAAGAAAATCAAAGCCCCATCTCTAAACGTCTTTTTGATACTTTCCATGAGCTTTTTCCTTTTAAATGGGACCTTATGTTCTTAAGGTATTTAGGGGTCAAACTGACTCACTTTGTATTTCAATTGACTGATGTTAATTTCTCACTCTTGGTTACTCAGGTTCAAGTGAATCTTGACTGCTGGGCCTTGCTATCATTGGCACTGGAGAGATGAGTTACTATAATTAGAATGATGGTATTATCAACATTTCTATATTTATTTCCAGTCACTTTCTCTCCCTCTCCTACCTAAGATATAGGGTGTACTGTAATAAGATGATAGCTATATTCTTATTGCAAGGGAAACCCCAACAGTTAAATATTATTTTCTATAATTCATGTAATGAGGTAGGAAGTTTAGCTCTCCTCATCTGAATGCATCCTATAGTGCATCACAGATTCAACCTGCTCTCTGAGGGCTGGGAAACTTTTCTCAACAGCAGAGGGTCCATCTGGAGAGACAGGAATTCTAAACAGACATACATTCATTCATTTCATTCATTTTATTTATTATACTGGGAAATCTTAATAGGCAGAACCCTTTTTATAAGTGCCCAGTGCATTATAAACTGAAAAAGCTAATGTGACAATACAAATGAACAAGAGAGAGAGAGAGAGAGAGAGAGAGAGAGAGATAAGTTTAAAACAGTTACAAATGGGTCAGACACAGCTACAAATAGACTGGAACTGTAAGGGACATGGTAGAATCACAGCTGCTAAACCCTAAGTGGTTGATCTTGGCATGGGGGTGACCTCACCATAGGTATTTAATATCTTATTTGTCCAGAACAGAAGCATTCTTTATCTTGGTATGCATTCTTCCCTTCACTGATTTCTCCCTCTACTCCTTCAGTTAGACTTAAATTTTCAATTTCCAATTTTATTGCTCAACCAGTGATCATTACTATTTTACAAAAAGACACACCTAAAATCTCCAATAAAATAGCAATTACTGAAAGCAAAGTATATCAGCAATCAGAGCAATGAATATCAACACAATAAAATTCTGTGTGCTCTCATAGAACTGCTGAAGTTTGAAGTAATTAACCAAATATAATAATCTGTACAGTGCAGTGTAAGCTTAAATGCAGCATAGTTTCTGTTGTCAAACTACTGTATAGCAGAATATATTGACACCCATTAATATTGGCGCTCTGCCCACCTAAAAGTTATTGCCCGATAATATTCACAATTTGCCCCAAAACCACTCTAAGCAAGCTACCAAACCTCCTGGTGTCCCAGGTTACCCCGCTAAACAAGTTCCAGCCTAGTGTAATATTTGATTTGGGCTTACAGCAAGGACTGGGTCCTCTGACCTCCGTTTGCTTGGTGGTGGTATTTGTGGTGGTATCGGGGAGCTGGGCTCTTCCTTCCTGTCTTCATTGCCCGTACAGCCACAGGACAGAACCTAGGCACAGGGGTGTTGCTTCCACCCAGATGCAGTTGGCGGTGGCACAAGATGATCTGGGCTCCAAACTGTTCCCCTTCCCTGACGTGGAGCAGACGGCAGCATGGGGGGACCAGGTCTGCAGCTGTGACAGCGCAAGGTGTGCTGAAAGGGAGTGGGTCATGGGATACAGTGGGAAGAGAAACAGTCTAACCCACCCACGCTCCATCTGGAGGGATGTTTTGTTGGTTGGGGAGTCAAGGAGGTCAGAGAGGAAGTGTTGTAGAAGGTACAGAAGATAGGGCAGGGACTAGCCGGCAGGACAGTCAACTGGGCGCAGGGACGGAACTAAAGGATCGACCCCAGAACCAGAACACCAACACAAATAAAAGAATAATCACAGAAAATATTGGCCATCAGTAAATGTTCACACTGTGAGTCGATCAGCTTATATAGCTAATATTTCAGATCGCGAATATTTCCTATTATACAGTATTTAAACTTATCTTCAGTTTATACATTATGTTCCCTTTGAAGTGCTTTCAATAAATCAGGATCTATTATAAAAAGTAATTAAATGAGGATCATTAATTATTTTACCCTAAAATGTTGGCACTATTCACAGTTAAAATCCTTAGTAGAAATGTCTTTATTTACCATGATTGTGTTTCAAGTTTGCCCATCATCTCATGTAGTCCCCTTTAGTGCAAGGCTCCATGCGGTATTTATAAATTTCCTGCATTTTAACATAAGTGCATTTATCTCCGTCAACACATTTATTTACCATGATTAGACCTGAAATCTTTCCCAGCATATCATGAACCACCTATTAATACAAAGCTTCATGAAATATTTGTAAATGTCCCAAGATTTATCACGAACAAACACATTTAACATCTGTAAGGTGAATGTTTAGCATGCACTGGTGGATATGTATGTGCTAAAAAACACAATACTTGTGATGGTTTCACTTTTTTATCTAAATGCTATATCTAAACTATCTGTAAACATTAACTGGAAACAGCTGGAGAAAAACAAAATACAAATTAAACAAAACATGAAATTTCATATAGGCTACCATTTTAACAATGCCTGTAGCAGCCATTAGACCACTCACAAACATAAATAAAACATTTTGAGGTTTCTAATAGGAGAATGCAATAAAACACTATCCTGACTCATTAGTAGTTCGGTATTTAAAAATTCCAGAGTGCTTGGGACTGAAAATCTCTGTGTCCAAAGCTCATCAAAACACAGTACCTCATTTCAATATGTTCCAAAATATTCCATTAGAAAGTACTAGCCCCAGAAATGTACAAACAAGGACTCAATTGAAACCAGACCAATTAAACTGGATCTGCGGTGCTTCATTTTGGCAACATGAGTTCCCCTAATGACTTCATTGCATCAGCGTTCTGTTAGTATAGTTCCTGTGCAGCTAATTAAAAAAGAATTTCAGGTTTTGTGATTCCTTTTGAGAGATTTTGGCAAAAAAGACTGACTTTTGATTGTGTAGCAACAATAAATCAACACATAGGTTTGCAAGAACACAGAACTATCGGTGCCATGGATCCATATGTAAGAGTCATGCTTAAAGTTCCAGTTTTAAAATAAAACACGTGGTGGTAAAAACTGAGTTAGGAAAAGCATTCAACTCCAGAAAAGCATTCTGGCTGCATATCAAGGGCTTAACACTGCAGACAATCATCACAATCTTCATATATTCACTGAACAGCATTTTTGCAATAGTCACTCAATATAGTATCTATAATGATCATAAATGGTACCTTGATAAGGAGTTTAAATCCAAATGTCTTGAATTAGATATTAAACCAGAATCTAACAGGTAAAGGAAAAATACCTCTAAAGGGGAATTACCCCATATCCAGCCTTCATCTCTCTCACTAAAACAGTGTCTTTATATATATGCATGTTTGCAGGAGTAGTTAATATAAATAACACATAAATTCAGCTTCCATTTTCTTGAACAGAGTCCGGAATCCAGTTATTGAGTAATCCTTTCCTTGTGTTCTGGTTTCTTTTTTTAAATTCTTTGTCACTGGATTCTTCATCCTTCCAATTGTTATAGAAAGACCTGTAAAATAAAAGAAAAGAACACTGCACTGATTGCAGTAAATTTCATATCACCAGGATACTAGAACCCCCGTCCCATGCAATAATGGCATTCCTTTTGTAAAGGAGGATAGGCATAAAGTGCTATTGCAGTTCCTTCTATGTCTGGTACACTTCAGGTCCCCTCAAATGCCAGCAGCACTCTCTCAGAGTACAAATGTCTCAACATTTTAACTTGCATGACAGACAAATTTACTTCTTTAAGCAGTTAACTATACTGCTCTCTATCTTTGGTCAGTTCCCAAAAATAAATTTTAGGCTGATATTTTAACACCTTTAGACTCTTAAAACAGACTCATGGGTAAAGCAAACTACTGTAGCTCAAAAGGCTTACTGGACTTTCTCGATTTTAAAACTGCTATATTAAACATAAAAAGGCTGAGATAACATGATAAAAAAATCCTTCAAAGCAGGAGCTGGTGCAGAACAGAGCAGCAGTGAGGCCATCTGCTGCTCCGCCCCTCCTCCTCCTCCATCCACTTAGACTTTATCCTTGCTAAACGACCTTAGCTGTGGACACTGAGATTGGGTTGGTCCCCTTCCTCATAGCAGTTCAAGCAGGTGAGGGGGTAATCTTGTTTCTGGAGTTCCAATTGAAATTTGAATTACCATTTATGGAAGTTTCTGATAATTTCAGTCCAGGGCATATAGTATGTTCTTAGCCTTCTCCATTTGGCACCTCTGGACATGGATAGGATCCCTTTATGGTCTCATTCAGGAATCCCTCTTAGGCTCATTGCCCCAACATGTCATAGCTCAAGTCTATGTCATAATTTAAACACCTAAAGCAGAGACTCTGTTTTAGGTCTATGATCTCTGGTGTGGAGTTGGGTTTTTTTTTTGTTTTGAAAATTATTTTTATTGTTTTCTTCAGACATACAGAGTACAGATGAAAGTAAATTTGGTTTTAAGTACAGAAACTATATACACATCGTATAAACAGTATGATAAAAGTTATCTTCCATTGTTACCTCATAAGGGGTAATACAGGATTATTTAATTATTACATGTATCTAAATAAGATCTATAATTAGCCCTTGCAGCAATGACAGGGTCATCAGTCCAACAAACAGAGGTTGATAAGTTTGTGCCACATCTATGGCATTTCAAAACATCTCTCAAGTGACGAGTGAGACCCGATAATATACTGATATACAAGTAAGTAAGTAAGGTTTATTTTAGGGCGCCCAATCCCAGAGGCTCTGGGCACCTTACAGGCTTAAAATAGGTATAAATAAATAAATAAACCAACAAACAAATAGCACAGCAGACAATTCAGATTAGCAAGATAAAACACAGATGCAGTAATTCAATAAAACATTAAAATCATGTAGAAAAGCTTTTTAAAGAGATACGTCCTCAGGCCCCCTTTAAAAGCTCCACCGATGGGTCCTTCCTTAAAGATGATGGGAGTGAGTTCCAAGAGCCGGGTTGGCAACCCCAAATGCCAGATCACCAGAGGTTTTCAGCCTGGCCCTTAGAACTGCTAGGATGTCCATGGTGGAGGAATGGAGGGAGTGCACCGGATGGTAGGAGTTATGCCAACAAAAGAAATATACTGTGGAATACAGAGAAAACAAGAACTCAGACTTCACAGTCACTGCAGCATGTGATGTATCCATAAGATCCTACAAAAACAGTTCAGTTGCTAAATGCATTTTGAAATGGCACTACATTCCTGGTGTTCGAGCTACTGTTAACTTTTAACATTTTCTTATCTAAAGCTCTGTCGAGTCTTGCCTGCAACAATACAAATGCAGTATCTGCCTAATTGTTAGCAAGATTTATAATATAAAATGGGCTAAACCAGGTATTGGAGTGTCTAAACTAATGCTCAGTTCCGCAGATAACCAGCCCCTGCAGGCATATGGTGTCCTTCACTGCCACAAGGAAGCAGCCATTTTAACTTGCTCGATTCCCTTGTAAGCCTCAGATCATGCACCAAGCAGAACCAAATTAAACATGTTTATTAAAATTTTGTTCTGGTGTTTGCATCATCAACAGTACTACTGACACAAAATTAGAAAGATCAACTACCTTAGCCACCCTATAGAATTACCAATGCAATAGTCCCTTAGACTATGTAAATATTATTGTACATGAAGTCAAGGAAACACTATAAAATTTAACAGAGAGACATATATTTCAAGCCTGCCATTCTCCTTCTGATATAATCCCTGTTCTTTTTGCACAAAGTCTTAATTAATTACCTCCAGTCTTTTTACAGCTTCAGCAGGGTCAGTATACAGGTAGGTTTTCTGGTATAAACTATGCACAGGCAGGTAGGAAACTGTATGAGTGCATCACTCCTAAAGCACAAAGGCCTAATCTTACTGTCTCAAAATATGTCCGCCTCTGCCTGGTAGCAAGCTGAGGTCCAAGAATACATATCAGGGAGATCCATTGGGTAACTGTAGCTGGCTCTTTTTACTTCAGGGTTAATATTGTCTCTGATCTGCTGCCCCAGTGTCACAACAAGGATTAGACAGGACTGGTCTGATTTTGATGGTGTGCATTGTGGGTTAACATGGTAAACTCTTGCTATTAGTCCTTGTAGATCCAAGCCAGGAGACAGTTAAAAGATTTCAAGAGGAAATCATTCAGGTCAGTTTCTTCAACCCTCAGGAATGCCCAGCAGCGAACACTGTTGCTATGAGCACCATTTTCAGTGCTCAAATAATAGTCTAAGTGGTTTGTTTTCTGCATTGATCCCTATCACAGTTACTGCTGCCTCGGCTGCTGAATTGGTAGCAGTTTTGCTTTGTTCACCCCAGTTTGGAGTTTCCTCCCATATGTTCAAAATGACAGCCAAGTTGTTCTATTTTTTGTCAGATCTTGAATCACCCTCAACAAGGCCATGTTAGAAGGCTCACTGTCCCTTCACTCTCCAATGCTGATCCACTCACCCTAATCTGCTCAGATGGCTTTTGCTGCTTCATATTCCCTCTGTCTGGAGGAGTGGCTGCATGAGGTCTGCCCATGGGATTTGATAGAATGCTAGCATTTAGGATGGTCACATCCATCTGAGCTCTTGCCCTCTCCCTCAAACGTTACATGGGGAAATGTGATTTCAGTTAAATGATGTTGAACAGTGTATTTATTTCCACTTTTGTTGGGCAATTGTTTATTTTATTCATATTTTCACATGGTCTCCTTTTTATTTATGGTTATCGCATCACACCATCTGTTGGTCACAATCTGAACCCTGACACAGCTGTCCACCTCTGCAGTATCTTTAGACACTGAGACCTCTGAAAAGACTTGCAGGACATCTGTTTCTATCAAATAAAAGGTCAGAATTATTACAGGTATTTAAAAAAGAGGAACATCATAATACTGTCAGATTAAGTTCAGTCACTGACAGACACCTTGCAGCAAAAGCCACCACAGTCAGAGAAAACAGTGAAACCCATATCAACTGCACTTCTTCAGTATTGACCAATACTATTATAAATATGGAAGCTAACAGTGAAGAAATGGACTTTCAAAATATTTTAAACACAATCCAATTATCCTACATCCAACCCAAACCATACTACAAAAAAAAACAAACATCTAGAAGACTACTATCTGAAGTCAGTGTAGATAGTGATGATAGCCTGTAAACACAGATCCATCTGCACAACCACTAACAGTACTGTACTTTGATTTATTAATGTCCAAATGGAAGCGATTAATGTTACTATCCTGATATGTCAAATATCATAAAGCAACTAAGGAAGGATACAGAGGAACACAAAATAAAATATCAGATGCAGAGGCAAGAATAAGCAGTGTAGAAGACGGTGGACAAAGACATTAGAGAAGGCATACTTATCAGTATAACAGTAGCTAAGTTGGAGGCAAAAGTAGAGGATTTGAAAAGTAGAAGCCTTAGAAACAACCTCCGTATATTTGGTATTAAAGAAGGAATGGAAGCTAATGACCCCTTGCCTTTATCAACAAAGTTCTGATTGCTATTGCCAGTCCCTCTCCTTACTGTGTGAGACATGTTTTAGAAAGAGCTCATAGGTCACTAAAACCACTTCCTGGACCTAATGATAGACCCTGATCTTTTGTGTTCAATTTCTTATACTTCCAACATAAGATGTATATGCAATGGATGCTTCGGGACAAGTCAACAATTTATTATGAAGGTTGTAAAGTTAAAGTTTTTAATGACCTGCCCCAGAAGTTATCCAATAAAGGATGCTTTTTCCTATAAAAACAACTTAGAAAAGCCAGCCTGAAGTACAGCCTTTTATATCCAATGTTGTTAAAAATATGGAGCCTGATTACAAGACGCATGGTGCAACTCGTGGTCATATCGAGTTGCACCATGCGGCACTACACTGGAACTCTGCACCATTCCAGGACAAGCAGGGTCCCTGGCACCTATGCCCATGACTTACGGCAGCTGCAGGCTAGTGCCAAAGGAATAGTGTACCAGACCAGGTGCCGCAAGTCACAGCAGACATTCTACTGCCCCCCAGAGTCCCCTGCCCTAAAATGCACCTGCACACACCCAGAGGCATTGAGGGACTGGCTAGCTGGCACAAGCAATTGGGGGAACATCTAAAAATAGACCCAGGGTCCATGAAGTTCAGGAAGGCATGACAGAGTGGGAGAGCATGGGAGGCACATTCATGTAATTTCGTGGTGCTAGCGGGGTGGCATCCATCGCTGTGCCAGGATAGATGCCCTAGACCACCTCCTAGCTGGTCTAAGCCCGCTATGCCATACCAGGTCCTGAATGGCATAAGTGGTTATGACAGCTGCCCTTCAGAACAGGGCACAGTTGCTGCCGTAACCCACCTTTGCACCATGCCGCTGCAGGTTGTGGGCATAGTGGGTGGTGTAGCCCACCTTTGTGCAACCTATATATGGTGAGGCACAAGGCACCTTCTGGAATTGCAACTTGCATTATGCCTGGTGTAAAGTGTGATTTATGCCATGGGGTTTGTAAATCACCCCATGCACTAGGCATAACATGTTTTGAATTGGGCCCATTGTCTCCAGAGGGTCAAAAGGAATACAATGGATATGAAGCTGCAAAGATAGATTTGAGAAAGGACTTTCCAGCACTCTTCTCAGGTTTCAAATTTTAGTTTACTAATTACCTTACAATCTGTTTAAAAGTCTGATTGATGTTGCAAACATTATTGTGATGGGGCAATGGCTGCAGCTAAATCAGTTTGTCCTCTCACTCGACACTGAAACTAGTATATTTCTCACTTTTTAATTTGGGCAGTGAAGGTTAGCAGGTGACACTGTTTATCAATAAAAATACCCTCACATTTGCTACTGATACTGCTGCCAGGGCTGAGATTAAGTTTTGTTTTCCTCAATTTACAAGCAAATATGATGTGCAGTCTTCCTAATATTCCTTAACATTCTTGTGGGCCAGGTAAAGGGGATGATGGCTTTGATTTGCCTTGATTAAACACTAAACAGGAAAAGAAAACTTGTTGCAGAAAGGAAGTGTTATTCTGTTGATGATCCAGAATCCCAACACTAGGAGTGAGATTCTCTGGCATCAGGTTAAAGGTGTAGTAGCATAAATATGACTTCATTATTTTACTCCTATATGTTTTAGTGGAGAAATGCCCAAAACCTCATTTTTCCTGGCCCTCAATGGTTTTGGAAGGTAAGCACTTACTGAACATTGGAAGAGATAGATTGAAACTTCTATAGATCTAGCTTGGTGGTGAATTAAATAGCACTGAGTTTGAAGATGTATGGTGTTAATCTGTGATCTCTAGAAATGGCTCTCGATGCTGGTTCAACAACACTTTCATTGACTGGCATCACAGCAATGGGATTTCGTCGACTGCAAGTTGCAGCTGACATAAATCCCAATTGTCTCCTGGTCCATTTTTATTGGGGCCTTGCCCTGAACTTCCTGTACTTTAGATTATCAACTCTGAGTCACAGCTGATTTGAGGAGGGGTTCAGGACCGGGAGATAGTATGCCCCTGCTCCAGTGCACTCAACACAACGACTCCGTCGGTGAACTGTTGATTTTGTCGACAGCAATGTAGGTCACTGTACTGGTGTCGCTGTCAGGGTGCATACCTCAAGAAATGCTTATGATGGTTATTTTATACCCAGTTGATGGGGATTGTTTTCTGATCAGCTGCAGCTGTGCACTCTAAATATAATATATATATATGTTATATACTGCTAGATAATAATAACAATAATAACTTTATTTTTAAAGCGTTCAAAATATCAAAGCGCTTTACATGTCAAAATACACAATATAAATGTCACATAAACATATCAATTCAATAAATACATAGCAACATCACATATTAAAAACCAACAATAAAATCATCCATACAATCCTAAAAATAATATTAATACTCAAATATCAGTTAATCATCCAAGAAGGCACTCCACCACAGGTAGGTTTCCACATTTTTCTTAAATACCTCAGGAGGTGCACTCTCTTAACTGGCGAGGTAGAGAATTCCAAAGAGTGGGAGCTGCATAAGAGAAAGCTCTGCTACCAGAAGGTTTCAAACTCACTCTTGGAATCTCTAACAACCCCTCATCAGCCGATGTGAGATCGGCTGGGGTAGTAAGGCACCAGAAGTTCTTTTTCTTAAGTTATGAGAAGATTGATACAAGCATACGGCCTGACCAGGACATCTTGTATGAGGTCTGACTAGCTGCATCTGTATAGTCAGGATTTTCAGGTGCTAACAATGTTGCCTGTGTTTTTGAAATTCCACCATTTTGACTTTTAAAGTATTTTCAAGGAGGTTGGTGTTTGAAATCTAGCTAAGTCGCTTCAGACTCCTGCATGCATCTGCTCCATGAGACAGTCCTTTAAGCTATGCATGTCATTGAGTGCAAAGCTTTGTGGGAGTACATTTTTGACTCTTACATTCTAGCATTTCTTGCCTGCAGCCACGTTTCCATTCATGGTGGCAAATACCTTTTTGCAAGTGATTTTAATCTTTAAGAACAACTTGTGAACTTTTAACTGTGCTTATTCAAGTATCTTCATGCTTTGCAGCTTTGCACCTTGTCGAGGACCAAATTAACTACTCTGTATATGGGACATTAAGAAGAAACCACAGGATTAAAAGGACAAAATAAATGGCAACACTTAATCCTGTAACAATGCTCTTTAATGTTTGTCATAGCAGAAATGCCCTAAACGGTACCCAAACTGTTCAAATGGTAGAATTAACTTTAATTTCTGTAGTTATTCCATGTTTATTATTGATATATCTAGTTAATCGTTGTGCTGATAGGCTTTATTTGCACAAAATATTCATGCTTTCACATCTGTTATAGTGTATAGTCATTAAGGCTTGGCTGTTTTACATTAAATGAAGATTAATACATCAATTCTATAGTGTTACCTTTATGGTAATGTCTGAAACATATATGGTTATGAACATTTTTTTTAAAGTTGTTAAAAACTTATTTTGATCTTCCCAGCCTTTACTATCTTAATTATTTTGTTGTTTACATTTTAGGAGTTTGCCTATATTAACTATATAATATTTAAAGAGCCCCTGACGCTGTTAGAAAAATGTGGAAGAAATGTAAGATTTAGATAGTTCAGTTTATATTTCATGTATTTTCTATAATTATTTACCTTTTTTCTTCATTACTGAGGAGAGATGAATGAAAGAGGCTTATTGTCCCTTAGACCTTATCTGCTCTTTCTGCTATCCTACATATGACATCATAATCCAGGTTGCACCTGGAAACAAGGTTCTGGTCATGGTGCATTTTCCGGTTACCAATTTTTAAATAAAGAAATAAATAAAATAAATAATCCCTCGTTTATGGCATCATAATTATCCCCACAGCAGACAGTGATGTCATAAACAGAACTCTGATGTCATATGTAGGCAAGCAGCCAGAACAGATGAGGCAGTGATCCTGTGTACATGCAGATGTCCTTAGTAATAAAAAGAATGAGAAATACAGAAACAATATTAAAATATAAGCTCACTTGTGCTGAACATTACATTTTCTCAAAGTTGTCACAACGATGTCAAGGGATCTTTAAAGGAAATATGTGGCAGTTGGGGTTGATGGTGAGAGCTCTACATTTGGCTGATATTTCCTGAAACCTCATTCAAGAATAGACAAGGGTATGGGTAGAAGGGGATATCTTAGATGCAGAAACCTTTAAGAGCATTTTTCCAGTAACCTATTTCTTCACTCTTCATTCTTTTTTCCTCTCTTTTCACATCTTTGACATGAAGTTGTGCTTGACCAAATTTGTCAGCCTAGATAATTTCTATACTCTGTGTGTATACTATGTGACTAAGCCCTTCTCTTTGCACGGAGGCTGTATAACTACTTCACAAACTTTATTAATGGCTAGTAAACAAAACTGTAATCTTATAATCTGGAACGTTAAAGGTCTCAGTCATAAATGTAAAAGATATACGGTACTCAGACACCTTAAGAAATTAAACCCTGTATAGATTTTATACAAGAATCATAACTATATGGTGATTCAATAAAACTCATGCAAAGAGAATGGGTAGGATAGGTATATGGTGCTGGTCTTAACTCTAAAAAGCAGGAGTTCTGATTCTTATAAAAGAGGGCTTAACCTCCATATGAATACAATATTCTCTGATCCATTGGGTTATTTTTATTGTTAATGGAAAACTAGAAGATGAAGGTATCACTTAGTTAATGTCCATGGGCCTACGAATACATCACACAACGTGTTTTCCAATCTTATCTCCAAATTAATTACATTCCTAGACAGTACAATATTTTTAGCTGGTGATACTAATAGTACTCTTGACTCTTTGCTGGACAGATCAAACATTAACTATAGACCTAACAAAACTGACAGAGACTTATAAAATTTGGTGACTAACTTAAGACTAGTTGATGCATGGAGATTATTCAATTCTAGAGACAAAAACTACACTTTTGGTCAGAACATTGTGATTTGGGTTCCAGAATTGATCATGTTTACATTCCTGAGGCCTTGGTTGATTGGATAACTAATACTGATATATTAGAACAGGTAACATTTGATCATTCCCCAGTCATAATCTCCTTTTCTGAGCATACTCCAGTTGCTTTCTCAAAAGATGGAGGCTAAATAACTTCCTACTTGAAGAAGAAAGCTTCCTTGACAAAGTTAGAAAAGAAATTACTCATTTCTGGAATTGTAATAATCCAGCAGATACCTCATGGACTAACACTTGGGAATGCTTTAAATGCTGTTTGAGGGGGTTCCTTATTAGTAGTTCCTCAGCCATTAAAAGAAAAACTAGCAAAAAGAAAAGATATTAAAATAAATTAAAAATATAGAAACAAAACTAATAACAGAAAAATAGAAGCTAACTGGTCTCTTTGGTCAAAACTTAAAACAGAATATTTTGAACTAATACGGGAAAGTAGAATTTGCAATCAGATGGTCAAAGCTTAATTACATTGACTCAGGTCCTAGAGCAACCAGAATACTAGCCATTAGGTTAAAACAAAATAAAGGAGATACAAGAATAAGTAGTCAAGGAGGTTGAGAAGAATTCTTTGATAACAGACAAAGGTAAGATTAATAAAGAATTTGAAATGTTTTATCAAGAATTATATTTTAGTGAACATGACCTCCACCGAGGCATTGTCAACCTTCTGTCTGGGAGTACCCTTACCTAAGATTCCTGACAGACACAAAATGGAATTGGCCAAACCAATTAGAGAAGCTGAAATTGTCAAGACAATCGAGGCACTAAAAAAAATAAAACCCCTGGTCCGGATGGTTATCCTCTAATTTTATCCTAAACACACTGATGAGATGTCTCCACTTTTATCTAAAGTATTTCAGGAGGCTTGTGAAAAGAAGGTCTTCCCTCAGGATATGATGAGAAGTTTGATTACATTCATTCCCAAACCTGGGAAGGACCCAGAGGAATGCAAAACTATAGGTCAATACCATTAGTTAACACTGATGTTAAAATACTAGCAGAAATATTGGCTGATAGGTTAGAGCAGGTAATGCCATTACTGGTGGACAATAGACAGACTGGTTTTATAAAGAGAAGACTGGCTTCTGATAATACTAGAAAAATATTTCACTTACAGCATATAGCTAACAAGTCTAAAGTGGCAGCCGGCCTTCTGGCATTAGACACAGAAAAGGCTTTGATAAAGTCCTGTGGTCTCATATTTTTATTACCCTAAACCTATAATGGATTCCCTGAGGAGTTTACCAAATGGATCAGTGTATTGTACCAGAATCTATCTGCTTCAGTAATAACTAATGGAATGATATCTACTAACTTTTCACTATTAAGAAGAACTAGACAAGGATGTCATTTATCTCTAATACTTTTGACCTCACTTTGGACCCACTAGTAAGGAAATTAGCACATGATGACATCATTAAAGGAATCTTCATACAAGACAAGACAAGAACATTTTTTTCCAATTATTTAACCAGGAGTGGCACACTAAGCTGAAAGCTTGTTTACAGGTGCGACCTGGGAGCACAGGGAAGTTAAGTGACTTGCTCAGGATCACACAGTATGCAAGTGGGGGCTGTGGGATTCAAACCCATGTCTCCAGATTTGCAGCTCAGAGCCTTAAACCACTGTGCTATACTGCCTCCAAACCCTTAAATTTCATTATATGCTGATGATGTACTTATCTCTTAAAAGACCCTGGAAACTCTGTTCCTAGAATTCTAGATATCCTAAGTAAATTCGGGAAGATATCTGGTTACACACTAAATAAAGAAACATCTAACTTCATTAAATTGTCAGTGAAATAAAGCAGACATAACTAGCTTAGGGATAAGGTGGGAAAAGAAGCAATACATTACCTTGGAATTAAGTTATGTAAAACTTTGAGAAAACTATTAATGTCAACCTAAAGATTCTTAAGCTTAACATTCTTAATTCCTTAGCAAATGGAATTGTTTACCCCATGGCTTCTGGGGTAGGATGGAGGCAGTTAAGATGAATATTTTACCAACTGCTTTATTCTTGTTTCAGATGCTCCCATTCTTTATACCCCAAATTGTTTGTCTGATCTACAAAGTATTGTAAAAATATAGAGAAAATAATTAAGCTCACCAGGACACCTGTGGTGCTATAGCTATGTTTATAAAAACATGATATACTACAATTCAAGGAAAGGGGTATGGAAATAAATGTATTGTAGATGCAGTAAGAAATGTGGATAGTATGGATTGAAATGCCACCTTGATACCACAAATACAAACTAGGGGAATGAAAATGTAACATGTCCTTTTGTTACAGGTATTCAGTTAGGCCAAGCAGATTGGTGAAATTGTACATAAAAATTGGGAAATATTGTCCATTGAGCTACAATTGTGCCCATTAGTGGAAATGGGTTCAAAAATAATATACAGGAGGGACAAACAATAAAGCATTTGGTATCGCAAGTATACCCATTTTAAGTAATGTCAGTACTAGAACTTGGCTCCCCCATAGGCTCACTTAAATGTGGGCACTGTTTATATTGTGGCTACATAAAACAGTGCCATTCATTTATAAACCTCATAACAGGTTACATTAATGAAATCAAGGATTTTATAACATGCTCTATGGATAGTGTAGTGTACCTTCTGAACTGTGATTGTGGGAGTTTTATGTGGGACAAACCACCCGTGCCTTTAAAACACGGGTGGATGAACATGTGAGAGCTATTCAGAGATCAGGTAAAACATATGCAATTGTTAAACATATAACTATGAATCCCAAAATAAACACAATATTATGTTTACAGGGATAGAGAAGATTATGTGTGGACCATGCAGCTTTTATGATCTTTTATTTACATCTGAGGGTGAAGTGAAACATGGTACACCAAGAACCATGACCAGGATTTCAACATATCAGGATACACAGTCTACAGGAGGGATAGGGTAGGTAAAGAGGAGGAGGAGTAGCTCTCATATAAGGGAAGGGATTAAAGCAACAGAACTAAAGAGTAAACAGGAAGTTGATGAGTCACTATGGGTCACCCTGGAGACAGGAAATGGCACCACAGTCTGCATGGGGGTTGTGTATAGACCCCATCTCAGGGGAGGAAATGGACAAGGAAATGATAGAAGGAATCCTTAAAATGGCAGAAAAGGGAGATATTGTTGATGGGGACCTGAATATACCAGATGTTAACTGGAGTACCTTTGCTGCAGGCACATCCAAGAGCAGGGTCATTCTTGATGCCCTCACGGGGGCATTCCTCAGACAGCTATTGTTAGAACCCACCTGGGAGGGAACAATATTAGACCTGGTACTCAAATGGGGAAGGAGAAAGGATCTCAGATTCAGAAGTGGGTAGCCATCTCGAACAAGTGACCACCAAACAATGTGGTTCACAATAAACACAGCCATAGAGTCAAGCCATACAAAAACAAGAGTATTGGACTTTAGGAAGACTGACTTTGGGAAATGAGAAAGTGCCTCAGAAAAAGCACTAGCAAACAGGCAAGAAGGAGGGTGGAGGAACAATGGGGAATAATCAAACAGCCATCGCGAGAGGCAACAAGCCTTTGTGTGAAGCAAATCAACAAAACAAAATAAAGGAAAAAACACTATGGTTCTCAAAAGAGGTGGCAGGGATGGTTAAGGAGAAAATTATAGCATTCAGGAAACATAAGGAAACACAGAAAGAGCAGGACAGTGAATGTTATCAGTTAAAGCAAAAGGAAGGCAGTCAGAATAGCAAAACCACAAACTGAGGAAAGATAGCCAACTCTGCTAAGAAGGGGATAAAACCTTTTTAGGTACATTAGGAGCAAAGAAAGACCAAGAGAGGGATACAGAGACTTAAAAGAGGAGGAATGTGGGCAGAGGGTGACAGTGAAAAAGCAGGATACTAAATGAATATATCTGCTCAGTATTCACAATAGAAGAGGAGGGAGTACCTAAACCAAACAAGGAGAAACTCTGAATAGGGGGTCGATACCGTCCATTTACAGAAGAAAGGGTTTGAAAGAACTCTTGAAACTGAGGGTGGACAAAGCAATGGGGCCTGATGGGATTCACCCAAGAATTCTAAAAGTACTAAGGGTAGAACTAGTAACACCACTGACTACTCTCTTTAACAAATCATGGGAGGATGGCGTGGTACCTGAGGACTGGAGGAGGGCAAATGTGATTCCACTTCACAAAAGTGGGAGCAGGGCAGAGGCAGGAAACTACAGATCAGTTAGTTTGACTTCAGTGATAGGGAAAATGATGGAATCACTTCTGAAGGAAAGAATTGTTGAGTACCTAGAGGCCAGTGGGGCACAGGATGCAAGGGCAGCATGGTTTCAAAGCAGAAAGCATGTCAGACAAGCTAATAGATTTCTTGACTGGGTGACCTGAGTAGTAGATCAGGGAGGGGCTGTGGATATGGTCTACCTAGATTTTAGCAAGGCACTTGACACAGTCTCACACAAAAGATTAATATACAAGTTAGCCAGCCTAGGGTGGGTCCCAAGGTGGTAGCCTGGATAAAAAACTGGCTGGACACAGGACACAAGGGTAATAGTAAAAGGAGTTCACAGTGAAGAAAGGAGGGTAACTAGCAGGTACCGCAGGGTTCGGTATTGGACTGGTCCTCTTTAATGTCTTTATAAGTGACATTGGAGAGCACCTGGAAGGAAAGGTATGTCTCTTTGCAGATGACACAAAGATCTGCAACAGGGTTGATACACAAGGAGGGTAGAAAGAATGAAAAGGACTTGGCAAGGTTGGAGGAATGGTCAAATATGTGGCAGCTCAGATTCAATGCAAAGAAGTGCAAGGTAATGCATCTGGGAAACAAAAACCCAGAGGAGAAAAGAATACACATGGGGGATGGTGAGTTAATAACAACAACAAAATCAAAAGAGACCTAGGAGTAATTATATCAGATGACCTAAAGGTGGGCAAGCAATGTGAGAAGGCAGTAAGGAGGGCTGGGGATACTGAGATGCATAGGGAGAGGCATCTACAGTAGAAAACAGGAAGTTGTTATCCCTCTGTACAGACAGTTAGTGAGACCCCATCTGGAGTACTGCATGCAGTTCTGGAGACCCCTCCGCTCAGCTGATGAGGGGTTGTAAGAGATTCTCAGGGTATGGCTGAAAACATCTGGCACTCATGCCTTTATGTTCGTGGCCCTGACCCTGTGGAATTCTTTACCTCACCAGATTCGAGAGTGCAAGACTGTGGGAGCTTTAAGACAGCCTTGAAGACCTATTTGTTCTGTCAGACCTTCAGTGACTCCATATAATGTCTCTGCCTCATTTGTTTTATAGTTTTATATGGAATGGGTTGATTATTGTTTTAACAGTTTGTTTTTCCAAATTCAGTAAACTTTATTTAATTTTGATTTTTCCATCAAAAGCAAGTAGACGTTGTTGTACAAGACCAGAAAGGAAGAGTTTCTTATAACACCATTAAATTGGTTAAGTACAAGTGGAATATAGAAACTGTCTTTGTAGACCTATTCAACAAGGACAAGATAAAGACAACATTCGGATTGCTACAAAATAAACAACCCCTCCCACCCTCTCTCCCAACCCCTGTAAACCCTCCTCCTACCCTCCCTCCCTCCCTCCCTCCCTTGGTACACATCTGTGTTGATGACAGAATAACAGAGAGACAGGATCAGCTTTACTGTTGCTACCAGTATCACATCATATACCAGTTTGACTAGAATGTCAGTAGGGTTTGAAGGGAGACCATACTTTTGATAATAATGTGGCCTATTAGACATCTGAGCTATAGGATTTTGCCCTGTAATGTGAAAAGAACCTCATGCAGCCATTCTACTCTGGAGGGAACCTCCTGGTCAAGCCAGTGACGTAATATTATTTTTTGGCACACAGTGAAACAATGGACATGTGTTTACATGTGGACATATTCACAAAAGAGGAGGGAAGTGCCTAATCCAATTAACAGAAGCACTCTTGATAGGGGTCGATCCCAGTCCTTTCACAGAAGAAAGGGTGCTGCAAGAAATCCTAAAACTGAAGGTGGACAAAGCAATGGGTCCTGATGGAATTCACCCCAGAATTCTAAAAGAATTAAGGGAGGAACTAGTGAAACCACTGGCTGCTCTTTTAATAAATCATGGGAGGATGGGTGGTACCCGAGGACTGGAGGAAGGCGGATGTGATTCCCTTCACAAAAGTGGGACCAAGAAAGAGGCAGGAAACTACAAACCTGTCAGTCTGACCTCTGTGGTCGGGAAAGTGATGGAGTCACTTCTGAAGGAAAGAATAGTTGAGTACCTAGAGGCCAGTGGAGCACAGGACCCAAGGCAGCATGGGTTCACAGCGGGAAGGTCATGTCAGACGAATCTAATAGATTTCTTTGACTGGGTGACCAAAGTAGTAGACCAGGGAGGGGCTGTGGACATGGCCTACCTAGACTTTAGCAAGGCATTTGACACAGTGCCACACAAAAGATTAATAGTCAAATTAACCAACCTGGGAGTGGGTCCCAGGGTGGTAGCCTGGGTAAAACATTGGCTGAACAACAGGACACAGAAGGTAATTGTAAATGGAGTCCACTCTGAAGAAAGAGGGGTTACTAGTGGGGTACCGCAGGGTTCAGTATTGGGTCCAGTCCTTTTAATGTCTTCATCAGTGACGTTGCAGAGGGACTGGAAGGAAAAGTATGCCTTTTGCAGATGACACAATGATCTGCAACAGGGTTGATACACAAGGAGGCATGGAAAGGATGAAAAGGAACTTGGCAAGGTTGGAGGAATGGTCAGAAGTGTGGCAGCTAGGATTCAATGCAAAGTAGTGCAAAATAATGCACCTGGGAAACAAGAACCCAGGGAAGAATACACAATGGGTGGGGAGGTAATAACAACAAAAAGGAAAGGGACCTGGGGGTAATCATCAGATGACCTTAAGGTTAGTAAGCAATGTGAGAAGGCAGTAGGGAGGGCTGGGGGTATACTGGGATGTATAGGGAGAGGCATCAGCAGCAGAAAACAGGAAGCTGTTATCCTCTGTACAGACAGTTGGTGAGACCCCATCTGGTGTACTGTGTCCAGTTCTGGAGACCCTATCTCCACAAGGACATAGACAGGATAGAGGCAGTCCAGAGGAGGGCAACTAAAATGGTGCAGGGTCTGCAAGAGAAGCCGTATGAGGAGATACTAAAGGAGCTTAATATGTATACCCTTGAGGAAAGAAGGAGAGGGGGACATGATAGAAACTTTAAGTACCTCAGTGGAATCAACAAAGTCCAAGAGGGTAGCATCTTTCAGAAAAAGAGACGTGCAAGAACAAGGGACACAATTTGAAGATAGAAGGAGGGTGTCTGGCAATGTGAGGAAGTATTATTTCACAGAGAGGGTAGTGGATGCATGGAACAGCCTTCCTGAGGAGGTTTGGGGTCTAAAACTGTGGGAGAATTCAGGAATGCATGGGACAGACATAAGGCAATTCTTGTGGCGGGTAGGAAGAAATAGGCTGTTGGTTAACTAGGATCTGTGGCCTATCCTGTAGATAGGGAAATGGGCAGACTAGATGGGTCAAGCGGTCCTTATCTGCCGTCAAAGTCTATGTTTCTATGTTTCTATGTTTACGCTGATTGCCCATCAGAGCTTCTCCATAATCTCCCAGGATGCAAAGTTCCAGTGTAAAAGCATCTGAGAGGCCCAGTAAAGGAACTAATTTAGTCTTATTATCATTCCAAAATGGTGAGACCTTTTCACATTCCCATAGTATATGCAACAGTACCAAGTTGTGTCCACATCTGGAACACAAATTGGAGGAAAGCTGCCCCATTTTATGCAATTTAACCAGGGTGTAATATAGATCATGAATTACAAAGAATTGTAATAGAGCGGTACTTATCCCATTTCACATCCTTGTATAAATGGGATCATATATTGGACCAGGACCTCATGCCGAGGAAAGCAGGTAGTGTCCTGTCCCATGTAGTGTGACTGGCCACTTAGACCTTCCAGAAAATCACTCAGAAGATGGTAGAAGAAAGAGATGAGGTATGAGGTGGGGGTGGATATGGTAACAGGTAATATGGGTCCTGCTAAGTATTGTTCCCAAAGCCCAGTGCCAAAATGGCGATAAAGCATGTGTGAGCTGAAAATACTTAAAGCAGTAAACAGGAGGCAAATCGTGTTTGAGACAGGCTTCTTGGAATGTCATCAGTTTATGGTCTTTCAGAAGATCAACCACTTTGAGTTTGGGAGTGAATGGCCAGAACTGTTCATTAAAAGGTTTACCACCAATTTTGAAGTTAGGATTTTAAGTATAGGCTGTGATACATCTTTTACTAAAAATACATGAATCGTAACATAACATAGCATACACTCAAAGAGTAGCTTAATGGGTGTACTGAAGCAGGCCTTTGGGAATATTCTTGAGGGAACATAGATAAGTGCATTGAGGTCAAGACCATGAAGGTAACAAAGAGTTCTTTCAATTTGTAGCCACTGGGAGGAGTATGGCAGAGAAGCTGCCAATGGCACTTCCTTAATCCACTGTAGGAGAACCGAACACGAGTCGAAAGCTATTATGGAAGGTGTTAACCTATCCAGCTTGAACCTGTAGCTGAAGGGCAAGTAGTTTGCCTGCTTTTTGTCCCTGATCAAAGTAACGAATCTTGATCGCCGGAGGAGATGTTCAGCTTTATCCATTAACAATAAATTGTAACGGTCTCTGAGAATTTCTAGGTTGGTAAGAACATCCGGAGAGGGGAAACAGGAAGCGACAGTTCTACTCTCCTTATTTCTTGAAGAAGATGGGAAGTAACCTGGGAAACAATCTTTTTCCTAATGGTGGCAAACGGATAATCTCACCCATAAGAAAGGTGCTGAGAAAGTCTGGAGATGGGATTTAAGATTATCAGACTTCAACAATTAAATCTCAAACCTTATCTTGGATATCAGATGAACCCGGACTCCAGTGTAGTAAGCTGGGATGATGGTCAGAAATAACTTTAGGAAGGTAGGAGCATAACAATACTGAGGAAAGGTGTCCAATATCCAGAAGAAAATAATCAATCCTAGAGAATGAGTTGTGGGGATAGAGTAAAAGAGCACTCTTTCTTGGAGGGAAGAGGCCTCCATGGATCAATTAGACCAGGGCATCCATCATTTCCTAATGGTGAGTTGTGCAGGAGAGGGAGAGGAGAGGGGAGAGAGAGAGAGAGAGAGAGAGAGAGAGAGTGTGTGTGTGTGTACTGGTTCTAGAATGATCAAGAATGTTGCAGAAAGCCAGATTCCAGTCTCCACCCAGCAGGAGAGGACAAGCGAATAAGGAGCTAGCTGGGTCATGAGCACTGTAAAAACTGAGGGTTGTCTGCCGTCGGACCGTAGATTGACCCGAGAACCAACTCTGAACGGCCTATCAGAGCTCTAATTACAATAAACCTGCCTTGGACGTCCGTTATGGTGTCCAGCAATCAGAAGCATAATCTGTATGCTATTAGTATAGTAACTCCACCTCTATGGGTATTAGGGCCTGTTCCAGTGCTTGACCCACCCAGTTCCTCCTAAACTGGAGTACCTGGTATGGGGCAAGTGGGTTTCTTGGAGGAAGGCAATGTCAATGTCTAGCTTGCGAAGATATAGCAGTATTTTTGCTCTCTTCACAGGAGATTGGGCACCTTTCACATTCCAGGAACATATCTTATAACTAGCCATATGGATCTCTTAATAATATAGCATCCTTTTGGGACAAATCAAAGTAGCAATAAATAGATCTCTCTGTACAAAAGATCTTAGCGTGAGTTACAGTGTGTACCAGTTCCCTAAGTCCCTCATCCCCTTAAATATGTTCAGTCCGAAGAATAGATACCCCATAAAATGTAAAATAATAAAAGTTTTGACCCCTAATCCTCCTCCTCCATCTCTTCCTGTAACCCAGTACCCATTATCCACAGCATAACGGATGACGCCCTCCCTGGGTTGACATAATGCTCGGCCTGCCAAGAGCTGCAGCCTAGTGAAATCTAGCAAAAGTAAAAGTAAAAATGAGGAATATGCACATGTGACAGCTGTGGATGCACCCCACCCCTGCCATAGCACATAACACCCTGCTGAAATATAAGACTTCCACTAACCTGCCTCCGCCCCAAAGAACAGCATCATAAAATGACATTGTTAACTATGAAGCAAAGAAGAAAAAAAAAGAAGACAATTTCTCCATTGTTGGCAAATAAGATATCCCTGAGGGAAACTATGTACAAAGAAGTGAGGCAGCCTCAATAAGCAAAGGTCATCTAAACGAAAATTAGATATGCATCCCAGCTCCAGCATGCCAATGTAATACCAGGATACAAAAGCTGCCATACTAGACAGCAGAAAGAAAAAATTAATGTCCTGGAGCAGCCTCTGCAAGACAGGTCAGACATCCAGTAGGAAACACTAAAATGCAAGGAGAATATAAGCACTGAAAGCAAAACGGAAGAAAGTTCCCTGTTGTTAAGCTGACAAATGGGAACCAGACAACACAGTACTTTGCTGCCCTCTTGTGGCTGGACCTCGCTGCATCAATCATTCACACAGGAAGATGTGCACATTCGATGCGGTAACATTCAGCAAACAATCAGGACATCACACTCTGAGAGCCATCAGCTGAGCAGAAAAAGGTCGAGGAGCAGGATTGCAGTGCTGGGAAAGCTTGCTGAGCCGTGGCAAATTGTGCCAGGATCCCGAGGTATATACAGCAAAATGGGAAGGGTACTGCACTTTGTATTGAATCCCAGCAGCTATTAGCTTTGTCACTAAGGGATGATATTCTGCTTTTCGTTGCCTGACTGTGGAAGGTAATCTTGGGCAAAAATCTGAGTTGCTGACCTTCCCACAATACTTGTTGAAACTCTCTGACTTGCCCCAGAACATGAGTTTCGTCCAAGTAATTTAGAAATGTTAGAATTAGAGGATGGGGTGGCTTCCCATTTGCTGGCTTCGTATTAGTGAGCGGTGGACCCTCTCAATAATGTATGTGGTATTGTTAGGAGAGGGCCAGTGATCTTGGTGAGCATTTTTGAAGGAAGAGAATTGGTGTTGGTCCCTCTGTATCTTCTGGAAGGCCAAAGATTATTATGTTGTTCCTTCAACTTCTGCCATCCAGATCTTCAAGTCTGGTCTCTGTTTTATGGAGCCTTTGACACAGTTTGATAATTTCAGGGTCAATTTTGCTCCATCAGCCCTCCAGAGATGACACACAGGCTGTAGCATCGGAAATAGCTCGGTTAGTGTCGAGTAGTTCCTCTTAATGTTTTGAGCTCAGATGTGATTCCTTGCAGTGCAAGTTTAAAGGGATGCAGTTCTTCCAAAATTATTTTTCTAAGAGAGGAGTAGAGGCTTGTAGAGCTGCTGAGGTAGTAGTCACCTTAGATGAGGCCCCAGACTGACCTTTGGATCTCTTCCGACCCTTTTTGGTATTAGCGGCAGGGTATGAGTCAGGAAGCCTGGCACATTTCAGCCTCCATGTCTGCGGAAGGCCCCAGATAGTGTTGCCATGGTCTGGTGTTTTCTTTCTGCTTCTTCTCTGGAGACTTCACCTCTGATGTGTCAGGAGGCTATCGGAAGTCGATGCTGCTGAGTAACGTGAAAAGATTGCAAGTTACATGTAAAGTTTTAATACAAGCTTTGGTTTTAGATACTGTGCTTATAAATAAAGTTTATTATTATTATTTATTATTGATCTTGATCTGGCTCCTACTGCATTCACTGCCCCATAGTAGTGGCATTTCCCAAGCATGGTATCTGTTACACAGGAACTGACAGTAGTGGTACTTCTCCAACTGCTAAACATCTGCTACTAACACCTGTAGATGCAAATCTCACAAGCTTCCCACTAATATACAGAGTTAGATCCATATTGGGGGAAAGGAGAGAAGACAGAGGAGAAAAAGAGAAAGGAGAGAGGGGAAAAGACAGTGAAAGAGAGAAGGAGGCAGAGGGAGTGAGAGAGGGAGAGAGAGAGAGAGAGAGAGAGAGAGAGAGAGAACTTATGTTAGAAGGGATCTCAGCTCTGCATTTTGATGTAACAGGTTGTTAAGTATTTGTTTCGCAGCCTACACTCACCTAGGCCTGGTTTAATTTCTCCATTGTGCACTACCTATGTGCTGCATCTGAAACTCAAAGAACCAAGGCAGAAAGTGTAAGAGACAACCTGCTCACTTACTGGGTGGACATTCATTGGCTTCTCTCCCAACGACCAACACTCCAACTGTACTGGAATGGGCATGGGAACAGAATCCCCATCATACCGGAGAAAGCTGCACTCTTACACGGCGCCAGCAGCATAGACACTGTTCCCCACCGCTAAACTCCTCACAGAGTTCAATTCTTCAGCTGTTAATCAATCCATCAACCTTCCCTAGCCAGCTGGCTCTATAAAATGGCAGACCAGGCAACCTTCTTAGTCTGACAGCTGATGGAGAGCACATCACTCATGCATGAAAAATATATTTTCTTAAGCTTGACTGAAATGGACAAGAGGATACATGACAACAATAGGTACTTACAAACTATGCTTCTTGGCATCTAAAAATCTCTCAATGGTACAATTGTGTCAACTTTAAGACACACAAACACATGCAGTACAAATTAGCTCACAGAATGGGAGTGGTGTTACTGCAGAGGGACTGCTCACTCCCTGCTTGAAACTCCAAAGACATACACTGCTGTGCACTCTGAGTTCCAGGATGATACTGTAAGAACACACCATTCACAGTTCTTATCTTCAGGTCTGTGTCATATTTCCTGTGCAGAAAATGACATCCATTGAACAAAGTTGCATGTTATATCCAGACATTGAAAACAAAGTTGAAATGACTGAATTGCCACAAAGTAATCACATGGCTACCTCCAGCCAGATTGCCCCACTGCTGTGATTCACCCGAGTCTTTTTAGGGAGCGTGCTTACTGGTGGAAAGAGCCAATGTTACATACCTCACAATTTAAAGATAAAGTATCAGTTAATGGTTGAGGGAGCAACATATGGCCCTTAGAGCTTCTTAAATATTTAAAAGTATGTCTATAATATTACAGTCACTACACTCCACAACAGCAGATGCCTAACAAATTAATTTGATGGGAAAACTTTGCTTCCAATGAAAATGTATGGTGGAGAAAGGTATATTGGGGAGTTAACCCATATTTATGGAGTTAGTTAAGAGACTTAAAATGGATAGAAAAGTAAGATGTTGGCACTGTCTGCCCTTACAGGTCCTACAATCACCCCAGTTTCATTAGCCCAGTAGCTCTGTCATACATTTATGGGAGATCTGTAATTGTCCTACCAATTCCATTGATTACAGGTATGTTATATGGCACAAAGAGAGAGAATCAGATCTGCATTCCCACACATCAAGAGAAGGAGAAAGAAAAAGATAGTTGTATATGAAAATGATTAAGCGTCGTTAAGTGGCACAAAGTCAAATACATAAAAGTAAGAATTACTGGTAAAACATCAAGATGATAAAATTCACATTTCAGTTACTGGTAATAATTTTACCAGAATTTTTAGAAATCTTAAGGGGTTGCCTTTTTCTGAATTTATTGAATAACTAGCTAACTAGCACTATATAACAAATAATATTTTCATTATTTTTATCCTATATGCACTGTTCATGACCTTGTAAATGAAAGCTCTGTGGTCATTATGGCAGTTCAGCCATTTCAACCATTTTCAGTGTCTGGGCATAACATGTAGCTTTGGTAAATGCATGTCATTTGGTTTGCACAATGAATATGACATGGAGTTAAACATAAGAACTATGAATGGTGTGTCCTTACAATATCATCCTGGTACCCAGAGTGCACAGCAATTTTAAAGACACCTAACCCTACGGATGCAAAACATTTCTTATCAGATCATAAAGAATCTCACTTAAAAATATACACAGTACTGAGGCAGAACCACACCACTGCGAAATTCAATTCAAAATATTCTCACTTTTCTAAACACCAGCATCTTCAGCTACCCACTGCTTACAGGAAGGTCTTCTTTACATATAACATATTGGAATTTTATTTAGAGAAATAAGTAATAGATTGTGTAAAAGTGTATTTCACACCACTTTAGGCAACGTGAATAAAAAATAAAATGCAGATTCCTCCTGGGGTATGGACACAACTGGTCAGCAAATGCAGAAACAATTTTAGACCCAAAGCAACAAAAGGGCCCAATCCAGTGATCTGACCCTACAACACCTTGTGTATTCACTTCACAGCACCAGTCCTCTGCCTTGACTGTCATCCATATTCTGACTCATTAACGGTTAAGTCATAGGCATAGAGTTTGGGGCTTCAGGCTTGACCCCCTCCAGAAAGCTGAGCCCCTCCGGATACGGTAGTCTAACAATTGATTACTTGTTTGGGCCAATAGTTTTGAGCCTGAGACCCCTCACCCCTGGGAAAACCAAAACTCTACACCCATGGGTCAAGTCAAGTGAAACTGGCAGATACAGCTGTTACACACACAATATCTGACAAACTACCTCAGCAGTGCAGACAGCAGCTGTGATTATTGCAAGGACCCTGAGGACTGAACTCATTTAAACAGCAGTTTGCTTGCCTTCATTCATGTTTATGCCTTCTGGTGTTCTTAATCCCTGCTTTATGTTTGATCTGTGCAAATAGGAGAAAGTTCCACATTCTTTCACAGTACAATAGGTGCTCACCAGTATCTTCTGACTGGCAGAACCCTGAAGCTGACAAAATGACAACCAGATAAAGTGGATGGCATGTTTGGACATTGGATAGAAACTTTGTTTCTCAATGTTTATATTTACATATATGATCAGGGTTCCTAGTATCATGCCAAAGCAGATCCCATTGGCTGGTTGCTGATAGTCAGTGGTATGAGCGAATGAGTGTAAGTGATGTGCCATGCATCAAGGTAGACAGAGCTTTCTGCACATCACTTATGCAAAAATGATAAATGGCAGATGTCTGCTTTCTGTCCTAATGCATGGCATATCACATGTGCAAAATGATGCATGGTAAATCATCTCACACAAATGGGCTCTTAAACTTGACTGAAATGCAGAAAAGAGTACACAAGACCACAATGGTGCTTACAAGCTACTTTGTTGGTGCCTAAAAAGGCAGAGGAACAATGACAGAGGAAGTAACTCATAACAGCATTGCCTTGGGAGGCTAAGCCTGTATTGGTAAGTACATTCATCATGACTGCACACCTTAACAAATCTGTATACATAAATGCCATCATGGAATCCTCTAAATCCCACTAAACATTTTATTCGAAGTGACAGATGCCCCCAACCAGCTCAAAGTTAGCACTGTTTACAATTTAAAAGTGTCTCCAAGCATTCTAATGCATCTTAAATTTATTTATTTAGTTTCTGTTGATCAAGAATGGAGGGCTAGACAATACCATCTATTTTGGTCTCACTTTGGGGGAGTGATACAGATGCAAACCAGCTGAAACTGAATCAGATAAAGCTGTTGGTGGTATTTTAGTGAAAGGAAGAAATTTGGCCAGTACACCAGGAAACTACCCTACACATCCTGTCGAGGGAACCTCTGGCAATCTTGCTGGAAGGCAAGATGGCCACCTAATTGGCTTGGATGGTTGTGGATATGTTGCTGCCCTTCAAGAACCCTTCTCTATACCTACTATGGGTGTACCTGTACCTATGGAGGAAATTATGGAGTCCTAACCTGTTGGGAGAAAGCAGGGCTCACCAGTGTGTATTCTGGAGGTCAACATTAAGGTTGAAGCCAGCTCTGTAACACAGGATACTAAAGCCATCTTTCTGGAAGGAATGTCTGACAGAAAAGCTCACTTGTAAGCAACTTGTTGAGCGGTTTAAAATACTGCCAGAATCCAATTTGGAACAGTTGGGGCAAGACTGAAATCTGGGCTCGCTGTCTCATCTGTGACACTGTCAGATGGGGATCTCAGAAGCCTTCCTGATTGCCTTATCCATCAAGGATGTTTCTTCTAATCGGAAAAGCTCTTTGTCTGAAGAGACAGTTATTATATCACAGAAAGGTAGACCATGTAGTAGCTCACATCTGACCTGACCTACCCCTCCTTATAATCTACTATGTGTATAGACACAACTCTTCACCATGCAACCATAAATGCTAGTTGTATTAACAGTTTTAAGAAATGGATGACCACTTTTCAATATTACAGTTTCTACCAGACAATATTTTTCTTCTTAGCAAACAGTTAAGTGTGGTACTCCAGTAGCACAACAACTCACAAACTCTAGCAAGTTGTACTCAAAAGTAATTTAATCCAGGTTCATGTCAGCTCAGCTCAAACAGACAGTATAGAAGACATGGTCCCAGTGCTTTGGCCCTACAACAGGGCCTTCATCAGGGGTGTGTCTAAGGTGCTCACTACCACCCAATTTAAAGTGAAAATTTAAATATATACACCACAAAATAGAAATCATATAAAATCAATTACTGTAAAATGTCAGGTGTCTCCTAACAGGGCTGTCTTCATTGATATGATGAAGGCTTTTGACTTGTGAACCACCCTTCTCCTCATCACCCTGCAATCTGGGCTTCATGCCAAACGTAGTTAGCTGGTTCAACAGCTACCTATCAAACAGAGTCCAAGTTGTTATTTCAAATCATCCTATTCGGAGAAGGCTACAGTCAATGTTGTAGTACACATCTGCCTCTATCCTGGGACCACTTCTATTTTCTATTTTCATTAATGGCATTCCTCCAAACTTTTCGCCTCCTACTCTGGCGCGGATGACATAGTCCTCTATACCAGTGCTAAAATGTATCTGACATCAATCTATTGCTTTCTGCTGATTTCCAATGCATCCAGACCTGGCTCTCTGATCATCACCTTGTACTTAATGAGACCAAAACTCAGTCCATGCAATTTGGAGCCCCTTGAAACTCAAATCACTCCCAAACAATTTTAGGGTCTCTTGCTTGGATGGCTCATTTATTGGCTCAGTTACCTCATTTAAGTACCTGGGAGTCACTTTGGATCAATCCTTAAGCTTTGAACATCACATTTTGAATACATGTAAGTCTGTGAACTCCAAGCTAAGTGTTGTCTATCGCACTAGCTATGCTTTAACCCCTCAGTGAGACTAGCCATTGCCCGGTCATACTTCTACTTACACTAACTTATGAAGTATCCTTATATGCGCCATACCTAAAATGAATCTCCATAGGTGGGACATTTCCTATAATAACATATGTCAGTATGCCACCCTGTCCCACAGGTGGAAACACCACTATTCCCTTTACTCCGATCTCAACTGGCTATCTCCAAATGCCATCAGGGTCTACTCTTGGCTCTACCATAGACAGTATTATGAGGTCTCAAACCCTAAATCACTGGCAGAATTGCTCACTTCACAGACCTCAAGCTATGGGATACTCGCTGACAAATCCATTTTGTGTGTTCCAAGTACACAACCATCAAAGGCTCCAGTGCTTTTGCCCATCAAGCTCCTCGACTGTGGAACTCCCTCCCTAGATGTCCTCCAAACTCCCACACATGACACCTTTAAAAAGCTCTCCATCTCCTCCTTATCTCAGCTGACCAATGCTCCTGTTTGAAACCCCTTAGCTCCCTATCCTCCTCCCTGGTTTCAGCTCTCTATC
The DNA here is from genome assembly GCA_016271365.2 of Neoceratodus forsteri. Taxonomy (NCBI): domain Eukaryota; kingdom Metazoa; phylum Chordata; order Ceratodontiformes; family Ceratodontidae; genus Neoceratodus; species Neoceratodus forsteri. The sequence goes on from CM028131.1 coordinate 1,528,927,211, forward strand.
CTGTCTCTGCAAACCCTATTTCTCAGTTGTTCTTTCTCTTATGCCTCCCTCCAGGTGCACCCCACTACTCTGTTGGGCCTGCATCTCCTATACTTACCCCAGCTCCTAACCTTATCTATTCTCAGCTTGCCTACCCCTGAATTCCTCACCCCTTGCTCTTATCTGGCTCTGTTGTCTTATTCCTATTAACTATACACACTCACCTACCTACCTACCCGTGTAGTCTGACTAACCTACCTTTCAACCACTTTTTCTTGCCTTAGTTGATATATTTCTGAAGCTTGCCTTCCACAAACTTAATTAAACCCGTTTTCACATCCCTGCTTTCTAACCCCTCTGCACTTATCAATAATTATTGTCCTGCATCTTCCTTGTTTGTCTTAAAACGTTGTCTCACTGTGAGGGTCATATGCTGTTTGACTATTTTCTTATTTTGTTGTTATTCCCATGTATCTCTTATTTACTCCCTGTATCCTGTAATAACACTGTTTTGGCCTACTGTCATAATTGTAGGTCCAATTGCCAATATTGTTTTACCACCTTGTATCCTACCCACTAAAAACCTACTTATAATTTGTACTGTACAAACTTGACGTGGACCATCTTTGCATATACCTTTCTGTAACTTCCTATTGTTGTATCTCTGTACTGTTGTATCCTGTAACCTCCTGGGTCTAGCCTGAAAATAGTCATCTGTATGGCTAGTGCACCTACCTGGTAAACAAAACTAAATAAATAAATAAATAAAATAAATAAATGTATTCATTTTACAAATAACAAGGCATTGCAATTGTCCAACATAAAATTGCACACATTTTAAAACAGTAATTTCTCGAAGTCCAGGTATGTATTGACTGGGGCATGATGTGACAGACAAGTGTCTCCCAGGGGCACAGGGCACTGCATGACCCTAGATTGATTTTTCCATCTGTGTAAAACAATAATCTAGGTAGTAGTAAGAGTAGTGGTCCTGTGAATAATAAGTGTAGTTGTGGGTGTGGAATTTAGGACCCACCATATATCCAACCACCCCACTTCATGGACATGGACTTTTAAATAATATGTGAGGTGCTAGTTGTTTTAACAGTTTTGGGTTGGAAGAATCCCATCTGGGGCATAGTAAGTATTAAAGTCCCCATCCAATAGAAAACTCTCTTCGTAGAGCACAGTGTTCAAACTAGGGTGTATGGATCATGTGAGACTTAGAGCTCAGGGGAGGTGCATTTGCCAGCATGACTTGCACTCTGTGCAAAGTTCATTGGACTACACCAAGCATCCTTCAAGATCTACCCATGTTGAGTCGCCAGGAAATGGGTGTGGTGGGTAACAAGAATGCTCACTCACATCTGCACCCTCAACATATGAGGAGAAATATTTGGCAACAAAACCTACTTTTGGATCTTTTCATGTTCTTGCATTGTTTGCTGGGATTTCTGAAGGTACATTAAACCAACTTTGAACCTCTTAATTCAGGTCAGTACATTTGAATGTTTGATTTAATTTGTGAGCCCATTTACATTCCATGAGAAAAGATGTGATTTATTGGTATCTATAGAAGCTATAGTATACTAGTCCACTGGCTATCACTACCCCCTCCCACAGGAAATTTTCAAGACATCGCTCTCTTGAAGCTTACACTGTAATAGTTTAAAATTTACTTGTTCGCTCTCTGGCAATGGTAGCTTTGTTTGCTACAGGCTAACATGTGACCACTGTATGTCAGAAAAGAGAAAAACATTTGGTAGAGATAGTTTTGTTGATTTAAGTCTATATATGTAAGTCAAATAATGACAAAATGGGTATCAATATAAAGGTTACATACTCATCTATGACTTTATAATAATTAGAAAAGATTCAGCTTAATAGTAACATCAGTAATGATGTCATATTGACATATACATGAGTACTTTGCAAATGTCATTGAAACTATGGAAATTGGTGGAATCAAAATACACACTGTAACAGTAATATCTTTGCCATTATAATTTAGTTGACATCTTCATCCCCACTGTTTTCATCCTCAGCAACAAAGAGCTCATCTGCCAGGCTGACAGAAAGAACATCATTGTCATGTGCCTCATCTGACTGATTCAGGGTCTCCTCCAGGGACAAAATGTCCACCAGTTCCTGTGGTAAATGTCACCATCACACCAGTCATACTCCAGGATTCTTGTTTCATCAAGTTTCTACCTATGTGTTTCAGGACTTGGGATGTTAGGGTGTGACACAAGGGCATTTTTCCAGGCAAGGGAACTTGGTAATTCAATCTCAGTACATGCATTCTCAATGTTGACCTACAGTGAAGCCCACCAGGCTGAAGCCCATCTCTGCAAATTCTGCAGTAGGGGTTACTGCAGCAAACAATGCAATTTCGATGGAAGTTAATCCCTTTTGTCATGCAGGAAACTTGTGATGCTGCGCTTCATCCTGGCAGGCTTCACTATAGATGGGGCAGTAGACTCATATCAATGCCACCATAATTTGACAATAGTTGGCTGCTTCCCTTGTAACATTTCTGCCTTGTAATGTCATAGCGAAGTTTATTGATATCAGTATATGATGGCTGCCCATACAAGCAGCAGGTCAGGATGGATGGCATCTGATACGTTCTGTATCACCAAGTGCTTGGAAAGTTGCCATATACTCCTTTTGTTTTGCAGGATGTTGTAGGGTCGCACCTGAAAATGCATGCAGTGCAGTCAGTGCACTACACATCTCAGCACCGTGAATCTGGGCAAGAGTTTTGATGTTCAAAGCTAACATTTATTTGCCACTTCTGTGTCAAAATAGATGTTTTCTGTATTTGATCGCATAGTGCAGCAGCAGCAGAAATACATCTGTGTCTGATCTGATGATGATGTCAGTTGAGGATGCTGATGCCGCTGCATGAAAGCAGTGAAGCAATATTCAAGTATCTACTTCTTCCTGAGATGAAGAAAGCTCTGGTACAGGGCGGTTCTGTGTTGTGATTCCATCAAGGTTTGTCAAAGAGATACTGTTTTCCTCACAGACAAAAAGGATTTGATGACCCATTAGTCATAGCACATATGTTTCCTTTGACACTCATTGAGAAGACGCTTGGTCAAAATTGTCTTGTTGTCATTGTTTGTGAGAAAGGATTTCCTACCTCTTGGCACCTTTGTTGATGGACCTTTCACCAAGTAAGAATCTGATGATCCTTATCTTCTGCATTCAGCCAACTTTATGGAATTATATTTGTAGGTTTCTGTTACAAAGTCCAACCTTTGTACCTTTGGTTCACAATCTCTGGAACAGAGGTGGCAGTCTGAACTACAGTCAGGTTTGGTTCAACATGTTGCTTAACAAAGCATGGTTCAAGCTCTTGAGGCTTGTATTTAACAGATCTCTTTTGCTTCTGGGCTGGCTAGATCCCACAGATGTAGATAGGCATTCCTCTGCCTTTTCCTGCATTACAATACCATGAGTTGCATGCATGGTGCCAGCACCAGAAGGGTTTCTTCATTAAGATCGAAATTGTCCCAGCAAAAATGCATCACAATATTTCTGTCAGTGTCTGAGGTTACAGGTAGTGTGCTGACACTCTCAACAACACTATCACACATAGCAGTTTCTAGCTCCAAAAGGGTTGAATACGACAAAGTGTCTGAAGTGGTTAAGGATACTCATGATTTCAGTGCTACCAGTGATGTGTCTTACAATCATTCCTAGGAGGAAATGTTGTGTCATTTTTCATTGACCACAACTCACTGTATAGCAAATATCTTGGCCAACTGAATTCACCAACCTCTCTCTTCTTCGAGATGTTCATAGAATTAGATCAGCCAGAAATGAGGTAGGCCAGGAATTTTACAAGCACATCTGTGGGTAAGATGGTGTTGAGAGCAGAAAACCTAAAGAAGGTGCCAGGAAGCTCCTGTAATTCCCTGAAGGAATCTATGATGAGACAACACAAATGAGGTGCTGCTTCTTTAAGTCTCCTGTCATCTGATGCAGCAGATTCAAATGCAACTCCACAGCTTGACCAGTTGGGAGCTCATCAGAGTAAACAAGTTCACTTCTAAAGTCTGGCTACCAGAACCTTATCCTCTGACCAAAGTGTTTGATCAACTTGTTTTTCAACTTGTCTGTTTTGTAATTTGGATTATAGAATGCTGAGTAATGAGTCTGCATAAACAAGCAGTACCTCTCACGTAGCATTGTCATTCTTTCAACCTGTGATCCTCTGATGATATTCTTTTCAACATATTCGGTGATATACTCAAATGCCCTTTTGTGGGCTCTGATTTGCACAGCACTTTCACCAGTTTGATCCACTACTGTGTTTCTGTCATCTTTCCTTATATAATCACGGTGACAAGAGTTGTGATAATGAGCCTCCCTGCAATTAAATCAACATCTCGAATGCCGTATGGTAGATTATCATCTCATTTTACTTCTGCTGCTTCTCTGCTAGATATATCTGAAGGTTTTATTACACACTGCATCAGTTTTTCCATAGTTTTCTTTCTTTATTTTTCAACATATAATACACTGGTTTGAAGGAAATTACACTTGAGAGGGTGTTTCAGCTCTGCCCTTTGGGAGGTTGAAGGTTGTTGGTCCTCTGTGTTATCATCAACCTGAGCCTTCCTTTTCCTAAGGCATTTGACATTTGTAAATGATTGGTAACACCATCTGTGATACCCATGATGCATGCATTAAGTTCAACAAGTATGTTCTTACATATGTCATCGAGTCTGATACTTGGGTCATCCCACAATTTTCTCCTACATGCAACCTCTTCAATTTTGGACCAATTGGTCGATGTCAAAGGTCTTATTATTATGTTAGACTTCTTCTTGCTTGTTGTGAATTATGCGATCTTCTCTACGGTATAGTGACTTTTCCGCCTAGACTTAGGTGTTTTTAGTGTTATGGATGCTAGTCAGCCATGCTGTCTCAAGACCTAAAAAGAAATAAAATATTATTTATTTTGCTTTTTCCAGAATCATTTTCTATTAAAACAACCATTTCAATATTCATTGATGCAATACTAATTTCATAGAACATATATTTATATATCCCCATCTACGGTCTATTTGATTTCCAAAACTGCTGGGTCAAAATTGTGACTTTATGATTACATTACTGTTGACTTCATGAACCTCTAGATTATAAGCATCTGATAAAAAATTAAAAACCTTTTATTGATACCCAATTTGCCATTATCTTTAGTCACATTCTTAGATTTACTACATGAAAAGCTATCCCCACCCTTTGTCATTGCCCTTCAGTCCCTATGAAAAGTGTTGACCCATATGACCCTGTGCGTAACAGAAGCCAAACCCTACCAAGCCAAACATCTACAGTCTATCTGATTTCCAAAACTGTTGGGTCAAATTGTGACTTTATGATTACATTACTACTGACTTCATGAACCCCTTAGATTATATTCATATGATAAAAAAAATAAAACCTTTATTGATACCCAATTTGCCATTATTTTAAGTCACATATTTAGATTTATTATATGAAAGCTATCCCTACCCCTTTGTCATTGCCCTTCAGTTTCTACAAAAGTGTTGACCCATATGACCCTGTGCCAAACAACAGCAAATGGCAAACAAGTAAATTCCAAATTGCTATGATACAAATTTTTCAAAATCATAGTCTTGAAAATACCCTGGGGAGGATTTCACTATCTAGCCCATGGACTAACCCGACTGCTGCTCCCCACCACCCAGGTCCCACACCACCAATTAGTCTCATATCCTAAGCATCATGCTGACCACTTTTAACCATGACTGATCATGCAGCATAGGGACTGGGAGTGGTAGAAACATCTCTACTGAAATAAAACATCAACCAGGGGGTACGGAGAATCTGACAAAACATGCAAATACATTGTGCCCTGTGCACAATGTATCAGGGGCTTAAAATGGGGGTCTCAACAGGGTCACCAGGAAACTACACTTCCAAAACAGGGGCTTGACAGACCCTGTGTCAGGTGTCATCCTGTCAAGAAGTCATGCCTCATGGAGTGGCCTCTGGCCATTGTCAGCATAGGATAGGGGACTGGACTGACATCAAGCTCTCTGACCTGCCACTATTTACCATATTCTGTAGGCACCCTCTCAAGAAATAGAGGTAAGAAGTAAATTGGACCAAATCAAACTGTTGTTTTTATGAGACATGAAAAATGAACTGTAAATATGCCAACTACTGATTCTGAACATAAAGTCAATTGTGCGTTCAAAAGAGTACCTTTGCAAAATCTTCATGCCAGGTGGAGACACAGTATCCTGAGTGATAACACTTAAGGTTGTTCAATATTTTAAGTGGCATAGCCTGAGAGTACCATCTGCATGTTCAATGAGGACATCTTAACAAAACGGATGGTCCAGATAATGTCCCAATACTGTCCAGTGTCTGGAAGCATGCTCCCAGGGAACCCTGCCTCCTGTGCAAGACTTACACTCCCTCCCTCACATCCACCCCTCCAGAACCCCATGTGCAGCACTCCAGAGTGGTGTCTAACAGCAACAGAAAAGACTCTAACTCAATGGATCGCCAGCCTGAGAACCCCCAGGTGGAAAAGCAGAACAGCTCCACCCAACTTTCAATATAGGCAACTGTGTCTGGACATCCGGGGCACTCTATGATTTATTTCACTATGTGCAGCTGCAGTGAGACCACTACCCACAAGGAGCAGTTGCTGCACCCTGGATGCAAGACAGGGTGGCAGTTATGGCTGTTGTAGCAATGTAACATCACTCCAGGTCACAGTTCACTCCTGGGGTGGGTCTCATTGAATGCTGCAAACTAGTTAGCCATGAGAAAAGCTCTGCCATGCCAACAGTCATGGAGGGTGAGCCCCCACAAGGAGACCCTGGAACCACCTCCACTAAGTTTCCATTCCAAATTGATTAGGTAGTGAGAACCCTGTAGTTCAGAGATCATATTAATATAGTGAAGCTCTGAACACCACCACCACGCACCACCCTGGGAGGGAAGGAGCAGGAACCCAGGGAGCTCAGGGGAAGGTGAGAAATGGGAAACAGGGAAACCCTCACAGCTTACTTGAGATCAACCAGTACTAAGTGCATTTCACTTTCAAGTGTCTCTGTAGAAGTGGACTTATGTGAAGTTTTTTGATCAGCCTGAAGATGGACTATGGTATGTTGGAGAGCATCCACTCCTTGCTGTCTCCTCTGGTCATGTTGTGCACTGCAGCCTGCAGTTCTCAAGTCTGTCTTACCAGCGTCGCTGTCAGGGAAGGGAGTTGGCATCTTTTGATGGCTCTGGAATCAAGATGTCCTGTTTGGTTAACTCTGTGGCTACCTCTTCTGTTGAGTGAAAACTCCTGGTGCCCTCAGGAAAGAAGATTACAGGTTTGGCTGGGTAAGAGTACAAAATTGAATGTCCTTCAACCCAAAGGCTTTCATTAATGGGATACACACTTCCACTGAGCCATTATTGATGTCAAGTAGTCATTATCAATGTAAATTTGGGTGTAATTATATTTAAAGACTTTCTGCTGCTATACCAGATGAAGAATTTGTTCATTGTTCATATTGTAAGGAAGTGCAGGACTACAGAGTGAGGGCAAACATCAGGGCCATTGGGTTTTGGGCCTGGGTGCAATGCGCCTGTTCTAGTTCCAATTAGAGCTCTAAGGGATAGCCAGTATGCAGCAGAGCATGGTTGGAAGAAATGTCATTATATCCTGTCCCTCTGAGCCTTCTAGCAAGTTGTATATCCTTAAACTGTTTTGATGGACCCAACATTCTACATAAGTGGCTGTTCTTAGAGTCCCTGAAGAGAAGTATGGAGTTGTAGGACAGCTCTATCTGTAATGTCTAGGTGGTTGTCATGGGAGGTTAGCTATTTGTCAATACTGGAAAGTGTCTGTTCTAATTTATTAACATCAGCCTCAGTGAAATGGTAATCAACTTCATTTCCTTCCTGAACCCTTTTGTTCAGGTAACAAGATATCCATCTTAAAGTGGAGTTCTTGATTAACAAGGTTTGTGGCCTCATTTCTATTCTGAAACATGGTCTTGGAGGTTTGCCAGCACTCACTGTTGGAACTTTTACTGGTGGGTTACATTGGAGCAGGTCTTGGTGGTGTTCACAGGAGCATGACATCAGCAGAAATTCCCTACCTGTTCTTTTTTCCAATTTGTTCACTGTAAATAAAGAATGTACCATTTTGGTGCAGACCTCGGAACATATGGCACTCTCCTGCACTGGTACAATTGACCACAGAATAGCAGACATTTGGATACTGAATTCCAGTCTTGTGGACAATCTTAAAAATTGATCAGATTGGCATGAATGATATCAGGCCTGTAAGTCATTGCAGTGTGCCTATGTTAATTTTTCTGAGTGGTAGGAATTTTCAAATGAGATTTTGAATCATAGTCTAAGACTGCAAGTAAGAATAAAGCCAGAACACTGTAGTTTAAATGTCTACAGTCTAGAGATTATCTTCACAGGCTGATACCTCTGGCAGCAGAGCAAAAGTAGATCTCAGTAGCCAGATAGTGGAAGTCACACAAAGTATGTCTCAATATCAGTATGGACAAATGGTGTCCTTAAAGCATGAAATGTAATTTACCACCCAAGGCTGCAGATGACATGTGGTTGTTTTCAAAAGCTGTCAGGACAGGGTAGCAAAGGGTCATTTCAGCTCTGCATCCTGTCTCAGGCAGCCCCACTTGTATGGCTCAACAGGATATCATGGCTATCATACTGACAGTGGCAGACAAATTGTTAGGGCTACACTGGGGATGAGGGTTGAAGTCCTTCATGATTTCCAAACCTCAATATCCCACCCTCTCACCATCACCAGCCATCACATCCCTTATCTTCTCTATTATGATACTGAAGTACTGAAAGTACTGAAGTACTGAAGTATTGAAAGCACTGAAAGTCATAAAATCCCTGACTTCAGGAATGGCCTGGGCAGGGATGGCTCAACCCACAATTCCATAAAGTGTTTTCATCTTTGTTGGTCCTTGATTTGGTTATACTATTTAACACCATTTTAACAGCACATTCGGTCCCTGGATCCAAGAATGAAGCTTCCTAATTTACTTTCTACAAGGGGCAAAAAATATATTAAATTGGAGACCTTTGTCTCGATCTTACAAAGAGACTGGCACAAGCATCAGAGGTTGTAATAACCACATCCCAAGCATGTGCTATACCAAACAGATCTGTATTTGATAATTTCATTATCATCAGTGATTTAATGGAAAGAGGTCCTCAAGGGCAGATCAGGGCTTCCTCCTGGCACTTTGACAAGATGCTATACAAATTCCAACTTTTCACTCTCCAGAAATATGGCATACCACCAGTCTTTGTCTTGTGGATATGTTCCCTATACTGAGCTGTGGTATTGCCAAATGTTAATGGCCAACAAGGACAAGCAGTAGAAGTGGCCAAGATATCAGACAGGGATGCCCTTTAAGCCCCTCCTATATGCCTTTCTATTGCTATTGACCCCATACATGACATTACAGGAACAAGGTGACATACCTGGTATAATACTTAAACAACCCCCATAACAGCTCTTGCATATGCATATGACCTTGTGTACTTATTGACTCACCTACTGCAAGACCTATCGTACAATCCACATTATGTACTTGAAAAATATGATAGAATAAATTTTGAGCTTTTGAAAACAATTAGCAAAAACTGAAAGTATTATTTATGGAAACTTTTACTAGGGCAGATATCCTCTATCTAAGAAGGCTCTATCTAAGGTCATACTAGCAGTATCTGCTCAAGATCGTTAGTGTTCCTAATTGCTCTCAAATACAGATTAATAAAATATTGAATTTTAGAGATGGCAGAATACCTGCAGCCATGTGGGACTTTAGGTAGCTTTGTACACATGCAGACTTGACATTAATGGCTCTCTTACACACAAAGCATTAGAAGAATTGATGTGTTTGAGGACCTCTCATCCTGCAATTCAGGAAACACAGATCCACTTTCTATTCAAATGTCCTTTTTCCAACAGCTCATGGACAATCTAGTTAGACTCTGGAAGGAACAGCTTTTCAAATGCCTAATCATGTTAGGTGTTACTTTGGGGATATTCCATCCCTAATGGAAGAAATTTCATGCTAGCACTCTGCAAGTCATACTTGCAGACTACAAGTATCACCTATGACAAGCTCGCCGTGCCCTATCTCTTCCCTAAAATGTTTGTCCTACGGGGCTAGTCAGTAAGATTACTACTACACTATTGTGCCTGGCACAGACAGAAATTACCAGATATCTCCCTCAAGTTCCAGTGGTATTGGGTGGACTGCTGATGAATCACTAAAGCTATGTCTTAGAGTAGTTAGGAGAATTTGACAAAGGTTCTCTAACCATCTGGGTTAACATAGAAACCTGAAAAACATAGACGTTGATGGCACATAAGGACCGCTAGGCCCATCCAGTCTACCTGTATACCCTACCTGTATCAGTTGCCACTGACGCTACTTGGTCATCAGCTTTAGCTTCTCCTTCCACCTCTTAGGTTTTTATGCCTATCCCAAACATTTTGATTCCTGCCGCTGTGCTCACTTCTACCACCTCCTGGAGCAGGCTATTCCATGCATCCACCACCCTTTCTGTGAAAAAGAACTTCCTCACATGGCCCTTTATCCTTCCCCCTTCAATCTCATATCCTGTCCCCTGTTCTTGTACCTGTCCTGTACCAACTGATGTCTTCCACTTGCACCATGCTTATGCCCTTAAGATACTTAAAGATTTCGATCATATATCCTTGTTCCTCCTCTCTTCCAGTGTATACATATTGAGATCTTTTAATCTCTCCTAAGTCTTCTGCTGCAAGCTCTGCACCATCTTAGTCACCCTTCCTGAACCACCTCCACCATGTCTACTTCTTTATGAATCACGGCTTCAGAACCGCACACAATACTCAGATGAGGCCTCATAGAGTGTTTTGTGTAGTGGTATCACCACCTCCCTCCTTCTGCTGGTGATACCTTCCTATGCAGCCCAACATGCCACTGGCCCTCTCTACAGGCTTTGTTAACACTGGAAATTGAAGTGTTCCATCCTAATTATGTTATCGTGTCTTTCATGTTCAGATTATGCAGTTTTCTCTGCATTGATGTATGTTTTCATTTTTATTTTCTTCTTTCACATGATCTCCTTTACCATTTGTTATAGTGTATTTTTGGTGAATTGCTTTAAAGGTGTTTAGTTATATTTCACTATTTCATATGTTTTGCTTCTTTATCAATAAAATTCCTCTACTTTTCTAAGAAGTACATTAGGATCTTTAATGTTCACCTGAAAAATCACTTGAACAAGAAGATGAGACCTTGGTTATATGTTTCATCAAAGGAATGCACACCACAGCACAGCACCCTTAGTACTGCACTTGGGTGCCAGTGTTTTGTGTATGAGCCCAGTCCCAATGTGGGACTGGAACCCATGACCTAGCATCCCACAGGTGGAAGTGTTACCAACTGAGCCATGCTGACACCTTAAACACCTTAAATAAAGACATCTGTCAACCCAAACCACCCAGCGGCAAAACTTCCTTCCTCCCACTGAGCTGGTTTATGTTATTTGTCTATAAAGTGAAAATAATGCTTCACTTGGTCTGCATTTTGCCTGCTACTACAGATATTAACCCTTCCCTCATGAAACAGTGTAGGGATACCAAATTCCTAAAAACGTTCACCCTGACCACAAAGCTGTCAAACTCTCATCCTCCATTTCCACCATAACTGCACTTACTATGAAATCTGAGACACTGATGCACATCTTTTGGTCTGTGTCAGCAGTTCAGTGAGGCTTTAAAGACATGCACAAGCATTACTGTGGAAGTAGTAAATGCATGTTTCTCTTCACTGAACTGCCAATTTGTAATGAAGGATGCTCACATTGACAGCTCTGGCTTGACAGTAAAGGCAACTACAGGGAGAATAAGGTAGTGTGGCTGCTGGATGATCAGGACTGAAATCATAGTTTAAGGAATCTGGCACACGTTCACAGTTTTATGAGTGATTGAGAAAACAAGAAAGGGCAGATAAGAGAGACCATATGCAAAGAAATCATTTTCTTGCTTTTGAACCCAGAATATAAAGGAAATCCATGCAAGGGAGGGTATTTTGGCAGGTGGATGTTCTTGGGAGAAACTGGATTCTAGAAAACTGAAGTATCACTATGATGGACTGTGGGAGATGAGGGCAGGAAACCTTCCTCCAGAAATGGCAGGACAATATTTTCTATTAAAACAGCACTTTTAATGCGAAAACAGCTACATTCCTTTAAAAGTAGACTACTGCACCTGCCCATTTGAAAGCAGGATAATGTACTGTACATGGTCATGGAGGAATATTGGTTATGGTGCTCAGATGTGCCTCATGTCCAACAACCACCTAAGGTATGTATTACTGTATTTAAATTGTTTGACTTCACTTGTCACGTGAGTATTGTGAGCTAGCTTGCAAACAAACTGCTTCTGTACCTTGCATGACAATGAGGGCAAGATTTTCAAAAGTATCAGTCCCAGATGCATTTGTCACTATTTTCAAAACAGAAAAGCATCCATACTGTTAGGCCATCTATTAGATAGTCTAGTGGCATGTTAAGGTCATGTTCAAAAGGAAACATAAAACTCTGAAAAACTGGACACAAATAACAATTGCATCCATCCATCCATTTCTTATCATCAACATGGCCTTTTGTTGCAAATGGACACAGCTTTTAAAATAGCAGCAGGGTTTTTAAAAATGTTGCCCAGTGGGCCTGATTCATGAAGGTTGATGCAGGGCTTGTTCAAAGCCATGCACCATCCACAGTGTTTGGTGCAGTTGCGCCAAAGCCCTTTAATTGCAAGCGCAGCCGATTCAAGAAGGGCAGATGCAGTTGCGACAGTTTCCGTTCCACGCAGCTTAGCAAACCTTTAGAACAAAGCCCTGTAATATGGGTCCCCCAATGGCACAAAAGTAGACCAGGGGTAGCTGGTCCTAACTTGTTGCGTTCAGCACAAGTGACATCACGGCAGGGGGTTGCAGCATGCATCATTGCTGAATCGCACTTACCATTAAAGTTGGATGCAAGTCACCCTTGCATCAAACCTCTGCCACAAGTCCTTGCACGATCCAAAATGCTTCATGAATCAGGCCCAGTATGTTTAAAACAGCTGAGAATACTGATGAAACCTGTGGATTGCCATATTATGATGAAAACTCCTTTTCAGTGTTTCAGATTTGAATATGCTAAATAAGATTCAAATTGAGGAAACAAGGGCATTGTATAAGACAAGAGAAAAGGCCATTATAAAATAGAATAAACAGTTACTGTATATAGTAGATCAAATAGTTCACCAGAGCATGCATTTCTGCTTTAAAGTACTATGCATCATGAAACATTCAAGAGTTGTCAATGGAGTTAAACAACAATGAATGATGACTATTGTTTCTGTTGAACCATTGTCAGAAAAACAGTCAAAATGAAAGATTCTATAACAACTACCTTAATATACAGTACATTCTGATGTAATGGCAGACTCTACCTAAAGACCTGCCTTTTACAGTTTAAAATCTTTTACTTTGTGAAAAAATCTACACTGTACTTGCAAACACAATTTTTGTTTATTGCATATATCACAGATTATCACATTTTGGGATTTACTAGTATGCTTATTATAACAATCTGCCAGCCAATCTGATATTCCTAATCTGGTTGCATGCTTTCAGTACTCTTACAATAAGCTTATTTTCTTATATGGCTAATGTTCCAATATTGTACTAGTTTACTAATTGTATTTACCTTGACCAGATAATTACCCTGACATAATCTGATATGTTTCTTTAATGCAATTTGGTTTAGATAGGTACATCAGTGAAAGAATAATAATGTTCATTTATTTAGAAACTGTTTGAGATCTAAGGCCTCACTACAGTACACAATGAATACATACATAATATAATTAATAATTATACTAGTTTTCAAATAATTAAACAATTCATATCTTGTCTGCTAGTTAATATATCTCTCACAACATTATTTCATGTTTATTAAGCATTTAAACAACTCATAATCTAGGCAGAATCATTTAAACTTCAGTCAAAGCATAAATTACTGAACTTTTAAAGTTGGTTTCTAAAAATAATTGGTATTAGTCTTCCAGAAAAGTAAGATTCACCAGCAATAATGTTAGACATATCTCTGCCCTTTCTGTTTCTTGTTATAAGTCTGATAGAAATGAACATTGGACAGATACAATTTTCCCTCTGCGCTGTACTGAATATACTATCACTTATCATTCACAATTCAGAGACCTTCCAGACAGCTGATAAAGAATTTGGCAGCATACATTTGTCTAGCTGTCTACACAGCGGACTCCTAATATTCTGAAAGCTTTTTCAGTCATTATAGCTTTGCTTTCAAATAGGAATATCTATTCCATACTACATTATATTAAAGTTAAAAATACATTATGTTTCTCAAGTTTTGGGTAAATAACTAGTTAAGGTGACTTTCAGAAAACTTCCAATTTATTACACAGCTATTAAAGACTTTTAGTAAGATCCACTAATGTGTACCTCATTTCTGCCTCAGTTCATACAACAGCACCTGAATGTTAGAACACCACCAACGTGGTCTAACATTTAGTGTACTGCTATATGATTAATGCAAAACTGGCACTGCTTGCAACAAAATATTAACGCATGCATTATTTTTTGAAGTCTATGTTCAAAGGTTCAGTGTTGTTGGAGTAGATGTAGGACTGATAAGGAAAAACAGATTTTAGAACTCACTATAGTGAGTATCAAAGGGCAGTTTCTCATAACATGAGAGCATTCCTGTCCAGTGAGATTGTAACAGTGAGGAGCAGACTGGCTCAGCTCTTCCAGACGGTGGATAGGTTACTCCAAGCTGCCTGTCTACAACCAGTTAAAGCTACAGTATTTCATCAGCCAACTGTGAAGAGCTTGCTCAGTTCTTCTCTGGCATAGTGTCTTCTATTTGGGCCAGGATCTCCCCAATGAGGTTGGTGCAGCTTAGCGGAGTCTAGCTGGTTGCCAATAAGTGTACTCCCATCTAAAAGACAGTTTAGGTCAGTTTTGGTGGACAAGATTTGTAGGCTGATCTTGCAGCTACAACCCACCTTTGAGTACTGAACCCAGGCCTGACACTCATTCTAATAAGTTGTGGTTTTTTGATCCAGTATTTCATTGAGATAGCCCTGTGCTCCCTCTTGGAGGGGTCCTTTCTGAGCACATTGGAAGATCTGCTGTGAGGGCTCTTCTGAAGAAACCATCTTTAGAGCTGGACTGTTTGGTACTCGTCGATACCATGCATGAAAGACAGCATGGTATTAACCACGCTGTATAGATAGCACCTAGGATTACAGCAACAGGGGTAGAACTGCGAGGAAATACCTCTACCCCTGTCACTGTACGCTGCTTGGGAGAGTCGAGAAGCTTCTGTGTGCTGGGTGCCTGGTTGAGCCACTTCCCTGGTAGAGAGGCTAGGGCACCAGCACATGGCCCAGTTAGGAGACCTGGTGACAAGGTTCTGTTCCTCTCAGGTCTCCCCTGCTACAACTTTGTAGGCAATTTTTTGTTTAAAAAACAAACTTCCCCTCCCAAGTTTCTCATAATCCCAAGTACCCCCAGAGGTGAGTTATTTAAGTTACAGGGGTGTGGGGATGAAGTCTCTATGCAGGGGAGTGGGGCAAAGCCCCCTGCAAAAATGTTAACACCATTGTTTTAATGGAGTGCTGTTCCAAACAGGTCGGTGTTTTGCCCAACTGTTTGTGTTCAGCACTGTTTGGCTGTAGCATTTTAGCCTCACTGTTTTGTCCTGCAGTGGAATGACCCTGTGCTGACTGTTTGGGGAATTATAAACCAGTTTCTAACATTTTTTTCTAGGAAAGGTTATTGAGATGAAGATGGCTCTGTAGCTTGAAGCACACCTTACAGACTCTGAGATCTATGACTCTCTCTTGACTGGTTTTAAGGCAAGACACAGTATGGAGACCACCCTGATAGTGTGCATAATGACCTTCTGAGGGTGAGAGGCAGAGGGAACAATTGGTTCTTGTTCTACTTAAGCTCTCATTATCCTTTGACACTGCAGACCATGGGCTGCTGTTGGACCACCTCTGGGAGTTCTGTGGAGTCATCAGCATGGTCATCAGCAGGTTTCAGTCTTTCTTCAGAAATAGGATGGAGAAGGTGGTGATGAAATTCTCCTCACTCCCAAAGCCCCTGCTCTGTGGCATATGCTAAGTATCAGTCCTCCCACCTATGTTGTTTGTGGTATATATACTGCCCCTCGGAGAGATCACTAGACAGACAGACAGTGCAGTCTAGATTTTCCTGTTATGCAGAATATAACCCAGCTGTATCTGTTATTTGCACTCAAGATGCCAGATGAGGTGGAATAACTAAATTTGCATCTCATTGAGATTCAGGACTACATGTTATCAAGCTGGCTAAGACTCAACCAAGATATGACAGAGGTACTAGTGTTCAGCCTGGTTGAAGGTGGGTGCAGCAACCAGCCTTCTCCTCAGTCCCACCAGTTTGGTAGCCTCTGCTAAGATGGAAAATCTAGGGGTCATTCTGGACAACAGGCTGATATTTGAGGCTCAGGTGTCAGCAATAGTCCAAAGTGGCTTTTACCATCTTGGGAAGATCACCCTGGATAAAGCTTTGATCCCTCCAAAGACCTGCTACCTCTGGTACCCACATTTGTTACTTCCTCGCTTGACTACTGTAATGCTCTTTACCTCAGAGTTGGGAAGAAGTGTCCTACAATATTTACAGCTGGTGCAGAATACTGTGGCCAGGTTAATGATGTGCATCCTGAGGTCCTGTCACATGACTCCTGACCTGTGTGATCTGCACTGGATGCTGGTGAAGTAGTGCATCAGCTTTAAGGTCATTGTGCTGATCTTTAAAGCCATATATAGTCTGGGCTCTGGTTGCTTGAGAGACCTCCTGACTCCTTACTGTTCCTCTTGCACCCACTGGTCCTCTGATGTGAGCCTCCTGGCTGTTCCCAGGGCTAGGCTTAAGACATCTGGAGATCATGCCTTTGAGGTTGCCAGCCAAGACCTGTGGAACATGCTTCCAAGAACCTTAAGGCAGGCCCCTCAGTGGAGGATTTTAAAAGAGGCCTGAGACCTATCCTTTTAGGGAGATTTTTGGTTGTAGTTAAATACCTCCACAATCTGGTATCTTTGTTTTAGCAGGTATTCTTCATTGCTACACATCTATATTTATTTATAGTTATTTTAAGCTATTTACAGTGTGTTTATAATTGCTTTATGTATGAGTTTTTAATTTGCAATGCATTCTGAGCCCTGGAATGGTTGCTCAACAAATACAAATACTACTACTTCATTTGCAGCCAGTGATGAGTTGCAGTATATCCAGATATAACTAGATAAATGGAGATCAATCACAAGAAAAATAATTCATTTCAATGGGATTTCCTATGATATACTGTTTCATGATATATCTAAATGCAGCATATCTGCAGGATATACTGAAATTTACCACTGGCTGCAACTGTAATCTACCACAGATTATGGAAGTTGTCATAAAAATTGATAGCCTTTGAACATAAGACTCCTGAGTTGTTGTGCCTTGGGGGGGGCTGTTACAGTGTAAAGATCTGAGTACATTAATGCCCTCATTTCTGAAAATACTGCCCTTTTATGTTCCTCTTTCTAAGTTGTAACAAGAAAGAAAAGAAAGTCTCCTTCTGTGTAAGACTGCAAATGCATGTATCAATTTGTTTTGGTTTAATTAAAATTAAGTAAACTATAAAACTCAAATTTTGCTATGATTATTGTATCAACATAGCTGGATATTCAAAGGGGTTGTGCATGGTGCAACAGGTTGCACCAGCGCAACTTCACGTATGTCCTGGTGGGATATTGAAAAGGCCACCGGTGCAGTTACAAATCCCGATGTGTCGGGTGCAATGTAATTGTATGGGCGAGATGCAGGGGAATGCCCATTCTACATGCAAATCCGAGCATTCAGTTTGGGGACATGTGGTGCATATGCTGGCACAACCCTGCATTGCACCACATTGGGGGCTCTAAGTTGAGCCTATGGAAAATAGGGAACTAATCCTGACCACCCACAGGTGGGCTGCTGTATTGCAGGGTGCAACACAGCAGTTGCCAACCATGGTGGCCACCCGCCCACCCAGAACACTGTCCACAAGAACCCAGAGCTACCTGGTGGTTGAGTGGTGCCCTCCTGATCACCTGTAAATGCTGAATGAAACAACCACCGGCAGTCTAGTGGTACCCCGATCACCCGATCACTGGTAAGAGTAGACAGAAGCATTCCTTGGTAGTCTAGTGGACCCCACCCTCCCATGACCCGATCACGGTGATCAGCTGTAGTAATAGTCCTTGGTAGTCCAGTGGTACCCCCACTCATTGCGCAATTGTGGTAAAATCCAGTAATACAATTCCTGCTGATCCAGTGGCACCCCCACCCTCCCACCCACACAGGCCCTTGCCCACCTGCTCCCCCTAATCATTGGCGGGTGGCTGCAACCTGCTGCATACCACCTGGCCGCCGGCCAATGACAGGTACAGTATGGGCTTGCAGGCATACTGTACTAGACACCCCAAATATGAGATAGCTTCATTCACATATTTGGGACTATCTAATACAGTATATCTGCAAGCCCATTAATCACACTAAGGGACCAATGAGCTTACAGCCCATACTGTACTTGTCATTCGATGCATGACCAGGAAGTATGTGGGCAGGTTGCAGCCACCCGCCGATGTTGGGGGGTGGAGTGGGCAAGGGGTTCAGTGAGGGTGGAGGGTTGGGGTACCACTGGATCACCAGGATTTCTTTGACGGGGCTGTACTGTGATCACGGAAACAGGTGGGGTTCCACTAGACCACCAGCGATGGTGCTTTTATTATACTTTGGGGGTCGGTGGAGGGACCACTAGACTACCAGGGAAGGTCTTTTATTCCAGTTATCTGGGAATCAGGGACTGGGGGCTCCACTAGACTACCAGGGATTTTCTGTTATACATATACCGCGATTGCAGTAATGGGTGGGGGCCGCTAGACCACCAGGGATGGTCAGTTTTACATTTCTCAGGGAATCGGTTGGGGGACCACTAGACCACCAGGGAAGGTCTGTTATTACATTTCTCAGGAATTGGGGACTCGGGACCACTAGACTAACAGGGATTGTTTGTTATACATTTACACGATCGTGGCTATGGGTGGGGATGCCCCAGGATCCCCACTGCACACGTCATGCTGTGCAAGGTGCCAGGTGCAAGTCACCAGGCTGCCTGTACAAGGCATGCAAATGGGGCCATAATGACATGCAAATGGCTCCATTTGTGCCTTGCATATTTTATGGCCTCATTTGCATGCCCCTGCTGAATATCGCTGGTGATGCACCTAGCGCAACTGCACTTGCACTGGCTTATCCCGTGCTCCCTATCTGTGTCTTGTGCTGGTGCAGTGCCACTGTGCCATGCACTATGCGCACTGACCTTGCCATATTCAACGGTGTTGCGCCATGGTGCATTACCATTAAATATCACCTGGCCCTGGCCCTGGTACTGGTACATCCCAGTTGTGTCCAATAATCTTGAGGTGTTGTGAGTATGTTGTTGCACTGGGCCACTGTTAAATCCACTGCCAATTCCTTATTCCAAAATTCTTTTAATTTTTGAAGATTTTATTTTTTGCTAACATAGAGGCTTTTTGTACCCATGCCATGAAACCTACCTTTTTATAACCCTAATTGAGAATTGCAGATCAAACGGGCCATTATTAGATGCTCTTTCCCATCTTTACAAGTCTTTGTTATAGATATGGTATAATTGTTTGTACTGCTAAAATCCTTTATACCTGAATTATATTTTATCTTGCACTCTTTCCATGATATCAGTCTGTTATTTTGCATTAAATGTGATCTTCTACTAATACCTTTCTTTCTCCAGCTAGGAAAAATTACATAAATCTCCTCCTATTTTTACATTCAGGTTATTCCATAAGCAATTAGATGTGAAATATTTTGTATTAATGTCAGTCTTTAAGTAGAAACTTGCAATTTTCGCTAAGTTGTTTGTGATTATGCTAGTAGGTCTTTTAAAGCTATAAGGAGAGTATCACATGTTTGCAATATAAATCTTTTCTGTAGACTTATTTGATGTGACCCAATTTTCCTCTTCTAAATTGATATTATCTGTATAGGCCCAGGTAGTTATTAGTTTAATACAGTATGCAATATATAACTTTTGTGAGTCTTGGCATGCCATTCCTCCTTGTTCCTGGCTGAGACAAAGTTTGGACCATGCAATTCTAGGAATATTGTTATTCCAAATAAATTGTTTTAGACACTTAGGGCCAGATATTCAAAGCTTGCGCAGGGCAAAAATGTTTACGGGTTTAGCGCAGGATTAGCGGGTCTGCTATATTCAAAGGCTGAATAGTGCATGCAAACAGCATCAGCACTAGGCAAACAATAATTATATGCAAGGGCAAAGTGAACATGAATACAGGTGCAATGAGATACTCAGCGATAAGCGCTTGGCGCCGGAGTGTTTAGCGTGACATAAGCGCGACCCATAGCGTGGTGATTGCAAGAAAAAGCTGGTCTTAACCCTGGGCAAACAGTTTTGCGCGCTTTGCGTGGTGCTATCTCAGCATTAATGTGGCTTGCGCAGCCCTAACATATGAGTATGACACTTAGAAACTGCCAGACATGGAAGACACATGCTGCACATTGATGGCACCACAATGATGCCATCAGCTGCCACCAGTCCGAGCCAAGCACAAACAGTGAGGGGTGATCTGATCCATAGAGGACAGCATGATAGTGTGTACATGAGCACACACCCGCAGACCATACGTCTGTGGTGTGTAACAGATGCCAGACACACATGCAGCACTGTGGGTATGGTGGCAGTGAGGGGCGGTCATGGGTGGCCAGACCTCACCACAGCCCAGGTGTGGCCACAAGGCCGGGACATATTGCTCAGTGCACATGGGCCAGTAGTGGATTACGCCACCACCTGTGTGCCCTGTCAGATCCCACATGCCCCCAGCCACCTACCTACACAACTGTACAGATGTCACAGCACACACTGCCGGCCATGTACATGACACTGTGTGCATCCCATGCCACAAGTGCAGCATCTGCATGATAGTACTGTCCACTGTCAGTAATTACCTGCAAGTTGGGCCTGTCACTATGTACAGTGCAGTCAGCATCACTGCCCTACATATCATAGGCAGTGCTGTGTCCCTCACACTACTGGCCCCTTGTTACTGTAGTGTCTGCTGTGCACTGCAGCATGCCCTACAGTGTGACAGTTGCATGCAGCACCACCACCACCTGTGCCTATGCTGTCTTGTCCCTGGGGTACAATATGCTATGCTATGCTGTATTGATTACATGTAGCCTGCAGCTATCATCGCACTGCCAGACTGACCTACAGGTGGAGCTGCGGTTGGACCTGGTCAGCCCTGTACTTCCAGACTGACCTACAGGAGGCTCTGTGGGACCCTGCAGTAACGCTGGGCAACTGCATGCAAATCAGGGCATAATGAGATACTAATCCTGTTGTTTGCCCAGAGACCACCTAAGTAGGCTCATTTGCATGGCACTTTTGAATATGGCACATTTGGCTCGAGGAAGGCGTGTTTGCACCGGGCTAACTGCTAGCTCCCGGCGCTAATGCTGCGCTTAATGTGTTAGGGGCCTAATAGCAATGGGAATGTCATAAAGTTTTGATCACTGTTCTTACACATCTGCTGCTTCCTGCAGCTGTACTGAGTCCATGCATTTGCTGGCACACACATTGGCCTTGTAGTTCGTCTGTACCTGCCCCTCATGTTGCTGTGCACTGTGTTGTTGTTGTGGTTGCACTTCCTGGTTGCTTTATTCAGTGTCTTATTCCAGGGCTCGTTTGCCCTGCACTTCCAACCAGTTTGCATGGCCTCATTACCATGCTATATTTGGAAGCTGTTGCCCTGGGCTATTCCTTTTGAATATAGCTTGCTTTGTGCTCTGGGCTATGTTTGCCTGCCAGGCAGTGCTAATTTAGCCCGGGCAAAGTTTTGAATATCTGGCCCTTAGTGATACTTTTAAAACCATGAGCTGGAGAGAGGTGTTAAGATGGCTTGAAAATGTAAGAAACCCACAGAATTACTATTATTTTAAGAATACTTATTTTTCCTGTAAGAAAGCCTTATATTCTGCCACCCTTATTTTGTCTTACAGTGGTGTAAAATTAACATTGTATAATCCTTGAAAGTTGTTGCATAAGTTTATACCTTAATAGTCAATATAGTCCTTTCCAATTATTCCATTATATGATTTCTGTACTTCTGGAATATTGACATGACTGAATGGGAGCACCTCAGATTTACTTTCATTAATTTTATAACCAGAGCACCTAAATAGGCTTCCTCTGGATTTTCCAGCATTTATGATATATCATCTGCATATGCTTTTATTTTACAGTGTTTTATCTTAATCGTATACCTTTTACTTTAGGATTTCTCCTTATTTCATTCAATAGAGCTTCTAAACACAAAACAAAAGGCTGAAAGACAGGGGACAACCTTGTCTTTCCCCTCTCCCTAAAGGAATGCTTTTGTAAGGACATTGTTAACTTTTATCCTGGCAGTAAGTGGATTGTAAACTGTTTGCATTAAACTGATTAGTTCTGATGGAAACCCCATTGTCCCAGAAACCCCATCAAATAAAGACACCAACAACTTAAGTCTGGTTGCTTAGTTTGGCAATAATTTTACTCATTTGTCAAATCATAGTTCATGATACATTGTCATCAAATGATAACATTTTCTACATTTTCATTTTCATCTCTTCACATTATATTTATATACAGTATATACATTTATATTAATTTTCAAATGCTACATTCTATCATCTCTTCTTTTATCTTCTGCCCTCAGGCGTATCATCTTGGGGGCTCTGCCTCTTCCTTTTATACTGTCAAAGTGCAGACGTACCATACCCCTGCTTCTTGGTTCTCAATGCTGTGTCCTGTGATTGTTTACCCTTTCTTTCCTGTCCTCCTCCCCTTTTTTCCACTAGTCCACATCCAGCTTGGATGGTGGACTTCCCTCCTCAACTGTCTTCCTCCTGCTCCTCCCCGCCCTTCCCTGCCCCCTAGCTCTTCTCCCTCTCTGTTGCAGCCAACCTCTATGGCGTTCCCTATCTCTCGTTAAATAATGCCAAGCCTAAACCTGATAGGTGTACCCCATCTCCTCTATAAAATTCATCCACCCATTCCAAAATACCATGCGGTATGGCTGTTCCCACCATGCTCTTGAATAGTCTGCTGACCCAGGCATTCATGTGCTTCCTGGCCCTGTCTACACCCTTGTGGTTTCAGCCTGTCATCACACCCTTTGGGGCATGATCTCTGACCAGGCCAACATGACCTCAGCCACCACTCCTTTATTTTTCCACATCCTGTTTTATTTGGTAGAATATGTCCAGCCAAGGCCTTGTACCCAGGTCATTGCCTCCCAGGTGTATCACCAACAAATCTGGCTTTGTGCTCCATCCTGAGCCCCTGAGTTCTGGTAGCAGTTGTACCCACTTCATTCACCTCCAACCTCTCCAGACTAGCTGGATGGTATCACTGTCCACACACAACTGCTTTCCCTCTTGTCTCCTGGCCACCCATTTCTCTGCCCAGTGTATAAATGAATGCCCGCAAATTCATGCCTCAAGCCTCTGGGACCTCCCTGTATAATCCAAATTATAAACTGATTAGTCTCTTATATCTTTCAATGTCCATTCCCCTCCTCCCTTTTCCCCATACCCAGTACCTGCTATGGGAAAGAAAAAGACATCATTAGTGTGGTAATTTCTATATGTATTTCTTATAAGAATCTGACTTCCACCTACCCTTGCCCTGAATCTCTCCAGGCCTGCTGCCTTGCGCTGCCACAGTACAGGCTGCTCCAATCCTAAAGGGTGGGAGGGTATCCCTCCCTGATTCTCCAAGGCACCTGGGGCCTTTGTGCAGCACCGCTATCACCTGATATCCTGACACCGGCCTGCTGTCCCCATGTAGAACAGCTCCATGCCACTGCCCTCAGGCTCTCTGCCTGATACCCATGCAGAGCCCCCCACCGGCAAATGCTAGTGTTGGGATGCTTCCTTAACCACAACTTACCTACTTGCACTTATTGATCTGTCTTTGAACCCTTAAGAAAATGGCAATTGCTTCCCGGTCCACTCTAAGTCCTCCCATTGTACCCTCTCTCTGTTTCTCTTGCCATGCCCTACCACTTCCTCACCCTGAATGCCCCACCATACATTGTGGCATACAGGGCTTTAAACAGCACTGCCTTCCCCCAGAGCTGCAGACTTGAGGGTAATATTCCCAACAAGTGCCCCATAAAGTCTCTGATATCGTTTTTGCCATCCTGCCTCCTCTCAACCCTCGCATCCATCCCTGCATCATTATGCATATCAGAATGCTTTTGTTGGGTCCTCCCAACCCTCAAGGTACAAATCTGTCCTATTGCCACCAGGTGCACCCCATGGTTGCATGTGCCATGTCCCATTGCCATTCTTCCACTATGAATAGGGCTACCTGTTCCTCATCACTGCTCCACTTACCTGCCCATCATATTCTTCCTGGAATTTTTGAAATGCTCTCCAAGAGGTTTCATAAGCTCTATGGGTCCTGGGGGCCCAGGGTTGTGGAACAGTGCAGCAGCTCCCCAATCCAATTGTCCATACATACGTCAGGTGGTGGTCCCCTGATCTCTGCTTCGGTGCGATGGTCGAATTTGTCCATCTGCAGTCATGAGGCAATCAGCAATCACGTTTTCCACACCATCAATATGCTTGGCCCTGAATGACATGTTCAGGTCAGCCAAACAACCATCCTACTTAAGACCCTCATGACCTATCTGTCTTTGTCCTCTTTTATTCAGCACCTCCACCACTGCTTTGTTATCACTCCAGAAAGTTACCGTCTTGTCCTTAATTGCATTCCCCACACACCATGCTACCCATATAGGGAAGAGTTCCAGGAGAGTGATGTCTTTCATCACACCTTCCTTTCCCACTCCTTGACCACACTGCATAGCAAACCACCTTCCCTGAAAATAGCTCCCATGCCTAAACCACCCACTGCATCTCTGTATGGCTGGAGATTGGTATTGAATAGCCAATCATCCTGCCAAAACGTTTGTCCATTGTACTGCTGAAGGAAATGCTCCCATATCACCATATCATCCCTGCTCCCTTGTTAAGATCTACCCAATGGTGGGGCTGTGATGCCCCCTCGTTGCCCATGCCAGCCGCTGTGTAAATGTACATCCTGGTGCAATAGCCCTGCATGTGAAATTCAGGTGTCCTAGGAGCTGTTAGCCTGCTGTAGCTGAACCTTCCTGCACCCCCATCTTCCCCAACAATTCCCGTAATTTTCCACCTTCCTCCTTGGCAACCAGCAGAGCTCCTGTGTCATGTCCAACTCCAGCCAGGAACTCTATTGTTTACTAGGACCTTCCATTTTGTCATCTGCTGGGGACTCCTAAGTCCTGGCACAGTGCTTTGAAGTCATGCAGCATGGCCTCAGTCTCTTCTTCCCTTCCCCAATGAAAGAAAATCATCTAGGTAGTGCATCACCATCTGGTACCCATACTGGGTCTGGAATGCCCACTGTACTCATGTACTGAACATTTCAAATGTGGCACATGCTATGGAACATCCCATCGGCATGGCCTTGTCAAAATAATACTGTCCCTCTACCTGAAAACCCAGCAGATCCCTGTCTTCTGGCCTTACTGGCAGTAAGCGAAAGCAGCTTTTATGTCCGTTTCACCAGGCAGGCCTTCTCCTTGGTCCTGATAAGTCACACTGCATCTTCCAATGTGGCGTATGTGACTCTACTGTCCTCTTCTCCTATTGCATCATTGACTGGCGTCCCTTTGGGGTATGATAGGTGATGTACACCCAGTACTCCCGACCTGTTTCTTGGGCACTAGGCCCAGGAAATCCTTAGTTTTGAAAATGGAGGAGGTGAATGGCCTCTACACCCTCAGCGCTGCCACCTCTTTTTGGATTTTCTGTGTCAATCGTCCTCTTTCTCCTGGTGGATTTGAGGTTCCTTGCCACCGTTGCCTCTCTTTGTCCTTGAAACTGCAAACTAAAGCCTGATCTGAAACTTGCTGATAATTTTCTAGCTGCTTCCCTATCCAGGTAAGCCCCTGGCCATCTCTCCATTGCTTCCACTCTTATGGGTGTCCGTGCCAGCTGGAATACCCTTCTCCCTGGAGCCCTCAATTGTCCTGGTGTCGGGTTTGATAGTTGTGACCCTTTCCCCCTCCACTGCCCTCCCCTGTTGCCCCTTCCCATTGCTGCCCCTAAAGAAATCAGAACTGGCCCAAAATGGCTGCTAATAGGGCTCTCCTGATTCCCAGTCCCCTTTTCCTAATTGTACCTGTGGCTTGGGCTTGGGTGCTGTCGACTACACTTGAGCATATGTGCCAAAATTGGCAGTTGGGCCAAGAACAAAATGCTCTGTTGTATCCCCAGCATGCCTTTGCCCCTGCCCCTCCTCGCTTGTCACCCTCCATCTCCTTCTCTGTCAGTCCAGTGTATATCTCCAGCCACAGGTCTATCTGCCTGGCATCCCACTTTACATCCTAAAATCACCATTCTCTTCCTAAATTATCGCTTACCTCAACCAGCTGTGGACCCCCTTCTTATATGCATTTTAATTATGGAGTGAATAGGTGAGGAGCAGATGGCTAAATTGCCCGCTTTTCAATGACTATATCCGTAGCACGTGAAACCTGTGGACCAGTTGTCCCATGTTTTTCCTTTCCTGCTTCATCCTCTTCACCTTTACCTAATAAAACCACTGATGCTATATCTTTCTTCTCAAAGCTATCCTTTTCTTTGTACTTATCCACGGCATCAACATTCATGAGGGTGAATATGTCACGTACTCCTTTACAAATGTTCTCTTTCACATCGTGGGGGCGGTGATCCACCAGCCTATCCCTGGGGCCTCTATCTCTTGCCCTGCCATAGGGGTCGCTGTCAGCATTCCCATCCCCACTGTGCCCCCACCCCTTAATCTCACTTAACGCCTTTTCCAATTGCCCCACCCACCCTCCCCCATATTCTTAAGCATTTGCTCTACATATTCTCTCACACTGCTTTCCATTGTCACCACCTGTTTACCTGTTGTGCCTGTCAAGTTGGTCCCAGGCTGGGGTGCTCCCGATGGGCCCGTGTGAGTGTCACTGCCTGTGTCGACTCCGCTGGCTCCGGTGGGGGCAGCAGTGTCACTGGCATGGGAGAGTCTGGCACTGGCACTGGTACTGGCTCCGGGCTAGGCCCGGGATCAGGTCACAGGGAGGCTGGCCCTCAGAGCCAGTGCCAGTATCTGTTTCCTCGGTCCTGGCACCCCCTGCCTTCTGGTCACCCTCTTGTTCCTCTCCTGTTCCTTCCCTTGCCTCCCCTTCTGCTTAGTGCTTCTCTCCCCTCGTCAGGCTGTGCTACTCCAGCAGCCAGTTTGCCTTCTCTACTAGGTCCATCATTGCATGGTAGCATTCCTCCTTGTTAGGCTTGACTCTCTTTGGCGCCATACCATCACTGTTGGGGGTGCCTGGCAGAAACAACAAAATTGATTATATATGTATATATATATATATATAGTTTCTCTTTTTTTTTTTTTTTTGGACCTGCGGCCTTCACTTGTCTTGCTTGGTCCCTAGGCCTCAGGGCTAGGTGCCCCACCTTTATTATTGATACCCCAACAAGCGCCAATCACAAAATCCGCCATTTTGATTTATTTTCTCCTGCATCATCCTCCACCAAATAAGCACCACCCAGCACCTCTTGCTCCACACGTCCTCTGTTAGGGCTCCTTTCTTCCTGTGCTCGGACCTCAGCTCTTCATGGCTGTGAGAAACCTGGAGGGAGGGGTCCTCCTATCCCCCTTTGTCCCCCCACCTGTTCCTCCCATCACCACTACAACTGAAACCCCTGTCTGTGTTTGTAAAGGCCTCTCCTGCTCACTGTATTGATCCTCTGGCCTACCCCACATGGCAACAGCGTCCGATGCCCCCCACATGGAAGGCCCAGTTTCCTGGTGTCTCTGTCTAGCTGCTCGCTCCTCCTCTTAAACTGACCCTTTCTTGTACCAATCCTTCTTCCCTGGTGCTAAGGGTTCCTCTTGTGTTAAATTACCCTTCTTTTCCTTTTCCCCCAAGTGTGGGCTTCCTACTGGCCCTCCGGGCTCTGCATCCGCGATGGTGATGGCGTCGGGACACCATCCCGTGGTAGGCCCGGCTTCTGTTTCTTTCGGTTGCTGTTTCTGTCCTTTTCCCCAAAACTCGCCACTTGCCCCTCCGCATTCAATTCAGTGCTAAAATTCTGGCTCTTTTAACCTGTCCCCTCGTACTTTTGTCTCCCTCACCTGCTCTTCTCATCTTGTCCCAGACGCCCGTACTGCATGGCAATGGCGTCAGGCGGCCCTGCGGTAGGCCCAATTTTCAACATTGTCCATGCTGCTGCATTTCCTGAGGTTTTCAGGGTGAATTGTCTCTCTTTATTTTTAATCTTTTCCCTACCACTGGCTTTGCCCTTCTTCCATAAGCTGTGGGCATCCCAAACCAACTTGCCTCACCAGGAGCATGCTTTGCCTTTCCTTCCACCTTCCTCACCATCCTGCTTCTCTATTGCCTTTCCTTCCCTCTGTTTCCTAACTTGAAAACTCAGTTTGGCCCTCACCTAAGCGGTCCCCTTTTGTCTGTCCGTGTGGGCTCTCAGCACCTTCTCCCATGCTATCTGCCAATCGCTCGCTGCTCAATCAGCTGTGAGCAAGGCCTGGGGCTGAGGGAGAGAGAGAGAGGGCTCCTGAATGACCACATGGTCCTCTCGGCGTGCTCCATGGACCTATGGGTCTATCTCCCCCTCCAATGGCCTGTGTATTCTGTGATCGATCTGGTGTGGCCCCAACAATTTGCCTCGCAAAATTCAGCCACACTGCCTGCCCAGCACCTTCTCTTCTACAGGCTGCCTCTGTTCTCTCTTATGGCCTGGGCAGATATCCTCCATGCTTGCACAGCCTTGTACCAGATGCTGCCTGCTGCCCCTGCCTAGCATATCCTTGGCTCTTTTACTGTGATTAAATCTCTGACCTTACCTTATCTTACTTCCAGTGACTTGCCCAATTACTCACGTATAGAGGCCTCAAATCCACTTGCTCATCTGCTGTATCACACTCTGTTTGTTTTTTGTTTTTAAATTAGTAACATTTCTATTGGTACCTTAATGCCTTTTATGCCCATTAAATAAGAATACCGTTATTCCCTAAGCCCGGTGGCTCAATAATTCTTTGCCAAACTGATGTGCTTCCAAGATTAGAGTTAAAATTCTTGGAGCAAACTTTGTGACTCCCAACTGCTGTGCAGCCCTTTATGAGGCCCTCCTTCAGGCCACCCCAGCTCCCTAGCCCAATCTCTTTTGACACTTCACCTCCCACCCCTCCCTTTCTCTGCCCCTCGTGACCTTAACTGGTGTCCTTCCCTCTGAGGCCCTATGTCTCCCTAGCCCTCCCTCCCCTTCCCTCTTCTACCTGGGCTTTCCACACTTATTTGTTGGGGTCTTGGAACAATGGGGTCCACCCATTGCAGGGGGCAACCACTTTGTTTAAAATAAAAGAGTACCCCACTCAATCATGTCAAATGCCTTTGTGGCATCCAATGAAATAAAAATAGCATTAACTTTTTGTTGTTGTATGTGTTCCACAATGTAATGGAGAGAAAATACTGGTATTGTTCTTCCTGGAATAAAACCAGATTGCTCAGAATGCATAATTGTATCCAGAAAGGGTTTAATTCTGTTATTAATAACTTTGGCTAGAATTTTATAGTCATAGTTTAGGACAGATGCAGGTCAGATACAGGTCTAAATTATTCTACCTTCTGCAAATCTTTGCCTTTTTAGATATTAATATAATTATGGCTTTTGTGAAGGATTGTGGTAATTCATGCATTTCTGGTATTCTCTGAAATACATTTCTAGTAGGGGTAGTATATCCTATAAAGTTTGGCAATATTATATGAAAACCATCCTTTCCTGATCACTTCCCTTTTATGATTGCTTTACGCATGTGCAGAAACATAATGCCATCATCGGAGATTTGGAGGTGTGTCACCTCCTCCTCCAAGTCAGTCAGTGTGCTGGCAGGCGCGGCCTGTAAGCCAATGCATGCTGGAGCTGTCTATGACAAGCTCCAAAATGCAGTGGCATACAAGTTCAAAGAGAGCTACGCTTGATTGAACAGCGATAGAGATGCCAGCCTGCTCATGCATAGCTCCCCCACCACACACACACCTCGCCCACGCGGGTAAGCGCACCCCACGCACTCTTTACACTGTATAGCCGACTGGGGTGCCCAATCCCTGGTCGGCTGTGCTGCATTCCCCCCGCCTCCCCAAAGCCTTCCAAAATGCCATGCTGGGTGCCCACCCCAGCGTGGCAACTATATAACCCAGCGGGGTGCCCAATCCCCGTCGGCTCCACTGTCCTCACCTCCCCGAGTATTGAGTGCCGCTGAGGCCACCCCAGCATGGCAATTGATGCTGAACCCGTGGTGCCCAATCCCCGTCGGCTGAGCGCCCCCAGCATCCTTGTGCCATGCTGAGGCCCACCCAGCATGGCAAATGTCCACGTTGTCCTTTTTTTTTTTTTACCTGGAAAGAAAAACGATCCCACGTAGTCTCCTGGCCCCTCCCACAGCCCGCACCCACCCTGCGCAGCCTGCCTCCTCCCACCCCACCCCTTACCTCTGGACCTTGTCGGCGATCTTGGTGGACCGGGAACAACGTCTGCACTCTTCAAAGCCGACATGAACTGAGGAAATGCGGTAAGCTGTATAATGGGCTAGATAGGGGTTTTCAACTTTGTTGCATATCTCAGGCATTTTTTGAATTTTTGCAAATTTTCAACATGGGCTTTTGGGACCCTTCTCATGAATGATGTCACTGTCATGGCGTTATTCAGGCCCGAAGGTGATTCGCCCAGTCACTGCACGGTCACTCGCAAAATCATCCTTCAGGCCTGAACAATGCCATGACAATGACGTATTCATGAAGAGTCTATCATTGTTGAAATTAGTATAAATCAAAACAATAACTATTTCTGGCGTCGTTGTGCAGTTCCTACGCAGGCTCGTAAGTTCCCGAATTTTCAATATTTTCCTCCATATTTTCAAAATTGCCATTTACACACCTTCTTATAGGTAGTACAGCTATCATTTTTACATCTCACCCAAAATGTGTTTCTGCCATGTAGCGCACAATGGCGCAGTCGGTGTCTGAAATCAATGTACGGGACAAATTAAGAAAATCACAGTGACACTGTTCATGAGCAGAGGTCTTAAAATGGCTATGTTGAAAATTTGGTGAAAAATTCCAAAATGACTGTTTTCTGGCGTCGTTGTACAGTTCCTATGCATGCTTTCGTGAAGTTCACGAATTTTCAATATTTTCACTCAAGATTTCCAACATTGCCATTTTGCCACACCTTCTTATGAGTAGTATAGCTGTCATTTTCACATCTCACCCAAAACATGTTTCCGTAATGTAGTGCACAATGGCGCAGTCGGTTGTGCAAAATCAATGTATGGACAAATTAAGAAAATCACAGTGACACTGTTCATGAGTAGAGTCTTAAAATGGCTATGTTGAAAATTTGGTGAAAAATTCCTAAAATGACTTTTACGAGCATCGTTGCACAGCTCCTATGCATGCTCGTAAGTTTACTAATTAATATTTTCACTCCAGATTTTCAACATTGCCATTTTATTACACTTCCTTTATGAACAGTACAGCTGCAATTTTTCATATGTCGCCCAAAATGTGTTTTCGCACATGTAGCGCACAATGGTGCTGTTGGTGTCGAAAGCAATGTTTAGGACAGATTAAGAAAATCACAGTTACACTGTTCATGAGCAGAGGTCTTAAAATGGCTATGTTGAAAATTCTGTGACAAAAGTCCATAAAATGACTGTGTTACAGTGAGCATTGCGCAGTTTCCACGCACCCTCGTTAGTTCATGACTTTGTAATATTTTCAGTCTAGATTTTCACCAGTGGCATTTTCCACACTTCCTTATGAACAGTACAGCTGCCATTTTTCCACAACATGGCTGAAGTGTGTTTTCACACTTTCAGTGCAGAGATCGTAGTCACTGTGGGAAATCATTGGTAGAGCACAGATAAAGAAAATCACAGTGACACTGTTCATGATCGAGGCACAAAATGCCTGAGTTGACAATCTGCTGTAAAAATCCCCAACCTAATTATATTACTGGTGTGGAGTTGCACAGTTTCTGTATCTTGCTCGTGACTTCACCATTTTTAATATTTTACTACAGATTTTGCAACATTGCCATTTTTACACCTCCCCATGAACAGTACAGCTGTCATTTTTTACATCCTGTTCGAATGTTTTGCACCTGTGGTGCTAAATGCCGTAGTCACTGTGCATAAGCAGCTTTGGCTAACAAACTGATATTCCCCATTCATGAGTGGGGTCACAAAACAAACATGTTGAAAATTTGGGTGAAAATACCAGCAGATGCCTGAGGTATTAGGGTTTCCAACCATAGCGCCACCCTGTAGAGAATGACAGGCATCAGGGGTGTGACTTGGGATTCTTGCCTGTGATGCTCATACCATTCCACACCCTGCAGTCAGTGAGAGGCATCGAGGTATGCCTTGGACTCTTGACTGAAACTTCACCCCATTCTCCTATATAGCACCCATCTCACCATATTTCCCTAATGAAATGGGTTAGCATAAGGACAAAGACCCCAAGAACACTGTGTCACTTGTCAGTGTCTGCAGGGTAGGGGTGTGAGTGAAATGGCGTAACCCGTTATGCCCTGATAGCCCAAATGCACCCCAATCCTGTCACTCTCTGCAGGGTGGTGGTGGGTTGGCTTCAGTTCAATACTTCACTGCCATTCCTATTACGCAGCTCTGTAGCTTACATTACTACTGCCAATGCCAGCAAGCAAACATTCGGCATTGACAGATGCTTGTTTCATTTGTAATGTAACATTTTGATTCCTGATCTTTGGATTGGTGTCTTTAAACTTTCCAGTTCACTAATAGAAAAGAGAAAGGAGTTATGAATGTACTATAATGATTTAAATCTTGATCACGTGGTGTGGTATAATATTCTAAAAACAACCTAAAACACTGGTAGTATCAATCTGAGCATAAGTGCCTAGAAGTGTCATATATTAAAGTTATTTCTCTTTTCCTTGCTCTGCTTTAATTCTTTTTGCTAAAGTTTTACCTTGGATTTCACTGTTGAGATGCCTAGTGCTTTTAGATCTATACTAGTCACGTTTAATTTATTTATTTTAAGTCTGAGTGATCATTCTTTTAAGTGATCATACTTTGTTTTGATTAGTGCTACCCTTATTGATCTCACATTCTTTTATTTCAGTTCTGTTCTAATTCCCATTCCTTATATTTTCTTTGTTTTTTTACATGTTCCAGCATGGTTTATAACCTTTCCTTTGATTGTCGCTTTAAAAGCATCCGATGTTCAAGACATTTTTCTAGGAGAGGATCATTTAAGTCCCAACATTCTGTAATAACATCTCTGATTTTTTGTATGAAGATCTCATCTTGTAATGGTAAATTATTCTCCAGAGCAGTTGCTTTTTCAATGTAGTATCGATTAATAACTCAAAGTGAACTGGATTGTGGTCTGATAATATTCAGGTTCAATTGGCGATAAAATTGCTCTACTTGATGCTACTAAGGATTTGAATACTAAAACATAATCTTTTCTTGATTCGTTTTATGATGCCTAGATAAGTGAGTGAATTGCACGAATCTTTATTTTTCTCTCCATAAGTCTACTAGTAAATTGGCTTCTATAAAGTTATTAAATATTCTAGACCTGTATCTGTTCCAGCATTTATAGTTAGAAGACTTATGTCTAGAATTATCTTGTAAGCAGTTCTAAGCAGTTTCAAGCCCACATATACGATTTTCTATATCCCAATCTAGTAGCAATATATTTATCTCAGCAAAAAACTGAAATGCGTTTATAAAATGATGCATAGATTAAGCCTATGATCAAACGAATGCCTTCCAGGTAGATTCTTAAAGAAGAATTCTTCCTTCCTGATCTGTTTTATATTCTAAGACTTTTCCAGGAAAAAATTGTGTAATATTATAACTGTACCTTTACTGCTTCATTTGGCTGTAGAGAAAAAAAAAAACTTGTTTTAACAATGCTTTCTAAAATATTTGGGACTCAGTTGTATTCAGATATGTCTCCTGCAAGCAAATTATCATAATTTCATGAGATTTCATATATTTAAATAGTATGTTTTTTTTGACTGGGGAACTTTTTCCATTGATAGTTAATGTCATACCTTAATCCAGACCCCCATTTGATAAACCAGAAGACAACAGCATCAACCAGCTATGGTTTTCATGTATGCTATGTTCCCAAATTTTCTTTTTTTTATTTGCTGTGCCCCAAACCCAAAAGAACAACCCCCTTGTTGTGTACCATGTATTATACTGTACACCATCCCAGAAAATGCTTTGCACAGTTTGGCATGCCCAAATTGTGCCCTACCAGCTGCACTGCCCCAGCATTAAACTGTATATCATTGCTAATATACTGGAATATTCATCAACTCGCCTCATATCCTCGTCCTCCCCAAAAAAAAGGTCACTTGTACAAAATCAATATGCCCAACCAGGCTGAAAGAGTTATTCTCATTTGAAGATGTTAGGTAAACATAATTTTAAGTCCCTCAGAGCATCTTCACAAGTATTATAAAGAAAAATCTGGTTATTTAAAAGACTCTTAATTTTGCTGGACAAACTAGGTGTGCTGTTAATATTTCTTTCCAAAGTATCTGAAAACAGTTTATCTTTGTAGTAGCTCATAAGAAAAATCTTGCTCTATGAATATGTACTGATCCCGAATTTACAACTCTTTTGTCAAATGATGGCATTAATTATTCTAAATGTGTTCTAAGATTTCAGAAATTTCACAATAATTAGTCTGGGACCATCTTTATCTAAAGCCTTCCCTGTTGAGTGGATTTGATCGATGGTGACTGGGGAGGGGCTGAAATTGCAAAGTAATTGTGAGAATAATTCATTAGCTAGTTTTGTCATAGTTGAAGATTTTCCAAGATTTGTGACATTCAAAAATGCAGATGTTTTTATCTCCTGGATCCATTTTTTGATCATCTAAATGATCTTTCAGCTGCTCTTGTTTTTGTTTTAAGGCCTTAATCTCTTGAATGACTGGATTTATGCTGTCCCTAGAAAGTTCCATCTCTCCTCCAAGGCAGTTAGCCTAACAGTTCTTTTAGTAACTGTTCTTTCAAGGTCTACCATTTTCCTGCTTAATTCTGAAGGGTGTCAGTTATGGAACTTAATTGATGCTGTTTTGAATGCTGTTAACAGTATCCATGAGCTTTTGCCAATCCAGAAGGAGAATCCTCATTTAGATTTTCTTTTGTTGAACTTTTATATAGTTGGCTCCTTAGAATAAGAACTGGAACCAGGATCGTGAAGCAAATTAGCAACACTTGTCTCAGTTTTTTGAGTATGGATGAGTCACCCTATGTAGTTTGTAACAGCCTGTTTCTGGTAATTCTTGATTCTGGATATACTTCCTTGGGCTTATGTTATAGCATAGTTATATTTTCATTGTTATAATCAAACTCATTTTCTCATTAGCTAGTTGTAATTTGTTGTTTCTTATAGTTGCCATCTTGGGCCAGGCATATTTTAATTGAAGAGGAAAATTATTGTAAGATGGCTTTTGTTGAAGCTGATCTTTTCTTCTGCCTGTTTTATTAAGTAATCTTCTACTCTTGATGTGTGGTGTTCTTCTCTTCCTGTCTAAAGTTTTAGGTGACGTTTAATTTTTTTCCTTCCCATGTGTTCCAGAATTAAAGCAGCATGTAGACTTGTATTATGGCTGTTATTCCTCAAATCTTCCTCAGACTCCTCGGTCTGCATCTACCAAATTTATAGTTTGGTAGAAGCAAGAAAGGATTTCAGAAGGGGCATGCAGGTTGTTTACAGCACTTTACAATGAGAAAAGTAAAGGGAGATGCTGATTTTAGGAAAGCAAAGAAGACCCTCTTGCTCCTGTGAGTTCCAATTTCTAGTGTCCCACAACAAACAATGATTACGAAAATGTTTTTGCCTGCAGGAGTCACAGATTAACTGACTTGTTGCTCTGCTCATAATGCTGTAGTCATCTTTGTTCCCTTATGTGTAAACCACAAGCGTTATACCTCTTTTGTCAGTACAGTAGTGGTACTGAATTAGTCAAAGATTTTAAGGATTTTTAAAATCCCTATTGAGAATTGTGAAACCTTTAGTTAGGGATTTTGTTTTGTTTGTTAGTGTGTTCACTGCTACCAGAGAGGTTGTCTCATCAGATAGCGTAGTTGAAAATCTACCAGATGGCATTAAGTACTGTAATAGGAACTGGCCTCTTTCTGTAAGTATAACAAAAGAATTTTGAATATTTTTCCCTAAATTTTGTGAAGGATAAATAAGGAATCTCACAAAATTGCTTGACAAATCGAGTGCTACTACTGTATTTCTGACTTGAAATTTCTCTGTCCTCTCCTTATCAAAATACACGGCTAAGCAGCAGGGCACATGTTGTAGTCATCCTACAATGATGAATACTTCAAATTTCCCATCATACAGCTAATCCCAATGGCACTGGGCACTGCTAATACTAAAGGAGCCAAAATTAAAGGAGCTGACAGAACTGATGTTTAGGAACAGCAATTTTGGTTACAAAAGCAGGTCAGAATTAGTCTTCTAAAATGTTGTGGAAAATTATACAAAGTGGCAAAAAGTAACATATCTCTTGTCATGTTGGCATGTGCAGAGGAGAAGGCAGCAGATTCCTCATGCTGCTCAATTCAGAGCATGCTTGCTGCGATCACCACCTGTACACCTCCCCAATGTGTCTTGAGTTTCAATTCTGCAATTAAGCTGTCCTCTCAAGTCCTCACTGTTAATATTGTGGCTTCCAGGTTCCCATAGTTTAAGCCCTCCATGGGCCACAAGGGCAGAAAAGTTAGCACCTTCAGAACCAACACCAATAACTACTGTATACATTATCAGTCAGCAGAGTAACAACAAATGGAAGTGCCCAAGCACTCCCTCCTTGGGAGCTGTGTGCATTACCACAATGTTGCATAGCTATTGCATATGGAGGCATAGACACGTAAAATTTTTATCATTCTAGTCTGTCCTGACTGAAATTTGTCTGTCTGGACTGCAATGCACTGTGAATCACATTTTCTTCTGATGATCCCTTTTGTCTGTCCCATTTGTTCTAGAAACCTAAGATGGGTTCAGCATTCACAGCTTCCATTTGTAGCCTGTTTCAGGCAGACACAGAAGGAGTGTGCACAAGGGTGATGATGCTCAGGTTAATAGTTCAGCAACAAATACAAGGAGAACCGCACTTTATCAGCATTTCCAAATATAAGGATGTCACGGCTTAGAGAGTTAATAAATATTTTATTTTCTTAAAATATAACTCACAACATCAAAAGTGCATGTATGTGTAGCTTTCAGAAATATTGCCTTTATCAAAAGCCTGTTTTAGCAATCTATTATGTTTTCTATACAGAAAAACCTCTCTACAACCTTTTATAAATTTACCCCACCAACCTTAGTTTGTGGTCTCTAGTGTTTAACTGATTCCTTGATTTGCACAACTTGCTCAAATCAACCTGGTTGTATCCTAGCTATAGTTTTTTGTAGAACACAGTCATATCTTCCCTTTCCTTTCTGTATTCTAATGACTGCATACTGAAGTTTTGCATCACTTCTTGGTAGCTCCTACTCTTCTGCCCTTGTATAATTTTGTTGTCCTATTCTTTTTCTCTGTATCTTTTCCATGGACAATTTTAGATGGGGCCCAGGTTGCAGAACTGCACAGAGTAATATGAGTGGTATACTGCTGGCCCCAGTGAAATATTCCAGAGATTAAATGTGAAACCGAGTTTCCCAAATGACAACACAACATAACATGATGCCATTGCACCACTGGACCATTGGCTCTTTAATGTAATCTTCACTGTTGAGGCTGTCATTGCTTACTTTGCCCAAAGAATAACATGCATGATAACTAGCTAAAGGGAAGGGGAAATTGTTTAACCAGAAAGGCACACTAAGCCAGAGCTTGTTTCCAGGTGCAACCTGGGAGCACAAGGAAGTTAAGTGACTTGCTCAGGGTCACACAGTATGCAAGTGAAAACTGTGAGATTCAAACCCAGGTCTAGTCTGTTGGATGTCACCAGATTTGCAGCTCAGAGCCTTAGACCACTGCGCTATACTGCCTCCCGACAGCAACTAAACAGTGTTACATCCAAGCATATCAAATATGTTCACATCTGCAATAAATTCAGTATTTCAAGAAGAGACCACACTTCTGTTTAATTCAAACATCTACCCTTCACAACCTAAGATTTCTATTCCAAACTCAGATTCAGTGTTCAAGGTGTAGTTAGCACCTATCATTATGGTCCCATTATTTTAAGAATGCTGTTTATAGTTCTGCAATGAATTCTCACAAATTCTACCTTTTACATGCAAAATGTCATATCTGGAGAATTTTTGTTTTGTCATCAGGATGGTAAGAATCATAGTGTAAATATTTCTTGTATTTAGTTTTGTTGACTGCAACACAAAGATTAGCCAATTCTGCCTATTTTCAACTCTGTTCTGTGTATGTGTGTGTGTGTTGGGGGATAGAGATGAAAATCAACTAAAATTGAACCATAATAAGCTGCTGATGCTAGTTTTAGTGAATGGGGAATTTTGACTAAGACACCAGGGAATCCCTTGTTTTTTCAGAATGTGCCATGGGATCTTTAACGTCCACCTTAACAACTGCTAGAACAGGCAGACAGGACCTCAGTTTAGCATCTCATCTGAAGAAGGCACCTCAAGAGTTCAGCAATCCCTTCATACTGCATTACAGTGTCAGTATTAGGATGTTAACCCAGGTTTCTCGTGTGAGGACAGAACTCACAACCTTTCAATCTGCTGGTTTCAGTGGCAAGGTGCGACCTGCTGAGCCACCAACATTTCACATTTTGGTTTAACTATGCTGAGTATCTCTTCATCAAACCCTAGAGTTATAATGGTAAATACAGTATTACTAAAAGAAACATGGAAAAGTCACAGGAGTTTTATATTAACTTACTTGAGGTAAAGTAAAACTATTTTCCTTAAATTTTAAAATTGGCATGTCTGATCTCATATGCAGTATGGAGCGTGTAATGACCCAACTCAGAATATTCAATACAACTTTGTCAGTAGGTACAGTATTATGACTATAATTTCCAGGTGGCAGAGTCACAAGTGATTTATGAACATTTATACTATACTTTGTAAAGTATAAATCTTTTAAAATAACTTGTTTTGACAAATAAATTTATTTCACTGTTACTGTTGGAATGCTATGCTAGATTGCAGCCTAGCTCTGTTTTGATGTTCTAAAGCTGTTTCACATTGATTAAGTGAAACATTATTTATGAAATACACTTTCTAAGAAAATCATTTAAATTGTGACATATCTAACATAAAAAGCAGATATAAGGATGTTATGTAACTATTCGTTTAAAAAT
The DNA here is from genome assembly GCA_016271365.2 of Neoceratodus forsteri. Taxonomy (NCBI): domain Eukaryota; kingdom Metazoa; phylum Chordata; order Ceratodontiformes; family Ceratodontidae; genus Neoceratodus; species Neoceratodus forsteri. Next base: position 1,528,966,918 of record CM028131.1, read on the forward strand.
TGTACACAAAAGCACTCTGAGATGAAATGGCTCATTTCCAGGAATGTCACTAGAGGTGAAGGAAATAAATATATACAAAGAAAAGTAATAATGAACATATTTTAACATATTTAAACACAATTAAGTAAAAGGAAACAATAAATACAGTATATGACCTCTACAAGAATAAAACATTGTAGAAAATGAGCGAGCAAAATGCTGGCATGTGATTGACTGATAACATTGTTTAGCCATGTGTTTATCAGACAACACTGCCTGTTAAAAAAGCTGATGCTATGTGACTCACAGTTCCTTCCTCACAACTTATACAGAAAACCCTCAGCTCTGCTTACAGCATTGCTGTATTTCTCCCAAACATCCCAGTCTTATCATACTTAATATATTACACTAGGCCAACACAGCAACACAGCTCCATTTCTAAGCATAAGACACTTACTGATGTGAGGTGATGGGGATACATAGAAACATAAAAGTTGATGGCAGATAAGGACGTAAGGCCCATCCAGTCTGCCATTTCTTTTTCTACCTTATGAATGTGCCATTGGCCTTTCCTCTATCAATGGCACATCTAGTCATACCATCTGTATTGCTCCCTTATGCCTATCCATGCCTGTCTGAAGCCCTGCACTGTATTCATATCCTCCACTTGCTGAGGTAGGCCGTTCCATGCATCCACCACCCTTCTGTGAAAAGAATTTCCTCACATTACACCTTAATCAGCCTCCCTCTATTCTCATGATGTGTCCTCTTGTCCTGCTATTCTTCTTATATTGAAACATGTTAGACTCTTTCACCTTGTTAATGCCTTAAAAGTGTTTGAATGTTTCAGTCATATCACTCTCTCCTCCTTTGCTCTAGAGTATACATATTGAGCTCAGTTAATCTGTCCTCATATGTTTTCTGATGCAGTCCCTGCACCATTTTGGTTGCCCTTCTCTGGACTGCCTCAGTTTGGTTACTGTCCTTGTGAGTGGGCCTCCAGTACTGCATGCAGTACTCCAGATGGAGCCTAACCAGTATCTTGTAAAGAGGGATTATTACTCCATCTTCTGACTTGTGATACCCCTACTAATACACCCCAACATCCCTCTAGCCTTACCTCTTGCTTTAGTGGTCTGCTTGGATGATTTCAGGTCATCAGTGATGATGACACTCCAAGTCTCTTTCTTCCCTTGTGACTGCCAGCAACTCCCTTCCAGCCTATAGGTGGCTTCAGGGTTTCTCTTCCCTATATGCATGATCTTGCACTTCTTTGTGTTAAACTCCAGTTGCCACTCTTCTGACCATTTGCTAGTTTATCCAGATCTCTTCTCATTCTGTCCACCCCATCTGGATCATCTACTCTGTTACAGATCTTGGTGTCATCTGCAAATAGACAAACCTTACCCTCCAGTCCATCTGCAATGTCACTGATGAAGATATTGAAGAGGACTGGCCTCAGAACTGATCTCTGAGGTACCCCACTTATGACTTGCATCTCTTCTGACTGTATATCATTTACCTCCACTCTCTGTTTTCTGCCCATCAACCAGTTTGCCACCCAGTTGACCAACATCTGACCCACCTTGAACATACCCAGCCCTGCCCTTCCAGGAGCTGTAAAGCCCCTCCACCCACAGGATTTGGTTTCCACTATGCCCTAGGATGGTGGTTTCCCCAACACCTCAGACTCTGTTGGGTCTTTTGCTTCTCCATATTAACTAAGAAAGGTGATCATCAAAAGAAAGGGTAAGATGAAAAGGAATTAAAAGAAATAATCCTGAGAGAGAAAAATTGTTATTTTTCAGGAAAGAAGAAAGAGGAAATGAAAGTTATGTACAAAAACAGACATGAGCAAAGTGATCCTGGAGCAAGTGCTTCAGAGCAGAGGAGGAAGTTGAGTCACAATACTGTGAATGTTTAGACCAGAGAATGAGAAGTCTTTTTAAAAATGCAGCCCACCCAATAAGCATCTTGAAAAGTGAAGAGAGAGGAAGCAAGAGTGAGGATTGCTAAGGTAGTAAGAAGAGGGAAGGGGATAAGCAGGAGAGAGGAATGTCATCAACATTACAACAATGACATATTGAGAAATGTATCCTCGCTTGTATGGAATAAGCCAAGTTAATAATTGTCACAGCTTTCAAATCATTTGTCATGGTTTACGTGCCAATTCAGAAAAAATCATCTATCCCACTTAGGTCATTATTTATTTATTTGTACTTTAGCAAGGAAAAGCACACTGAGCTGTGACATATACCTATATATTGCATGGTTGACCCCAGTTTACTCTCTAGTTTCCATTGCTGAAAACTCCTGTTACCCATTCAGATGTAATCACACAGTGTGTGACAAACAATTAACATTTCAGTTAACACATCATTATTTGCCAGGTGATGTCAAAGCAGTGAATAGGGTGTATTAGTTGACATGTCAATTATCTGTTGCCCGTGCATGATGTCACACTTACTGTTCCCTGCCTTCAAAAGCAAACAAAAGCCACTCAACATATAGCTCCCACTTAGCCCATCTGCCACACAGTCTTTCACTGCCTGCAAAACCAAAGGAAAAGAACAAACCAAACTAGGACTGTTCCCAAACAAATGTGACAGGCACTATACTAATGCTTCAGAGTGACTTTATTATGAAAACAGGACACAACAAAAGGCACCAGTGCTTAGAATCTGTGCAAATTCTTTCTCAGGAGGAGCTGTCATTTCAGTTTCAAAGGTTGATTAAATAACAGTATCATAAAGGCATGTGCATATGTTAAATTCATTTATCACAAAGTTTCTGAATTAGACCAATGTTTTAAATAAAATCCCTTTCACACAACACCCTAATTTGGATGGGAAAATGTAATTTATCTATAGTTAGACAAAATTAAGAAAACTAGAAAGTTCTGATTAAGGAAAAGGGCAAATAAAAATAAACCACTACAGTACAGCTGCATTGGGATATATATATATATATAATAAACTTCAATTAAACAGTCCATAATTTACAGTATGGAAAATCATGCAATCTGCATTTTTTGAGTTGATTTTAAAGAAGAAACTGACTAAAACAATTCAACAATTGGACCTAAAAGGAAAAAAACATAACAAAGTTTCAGTTTATTTATTTAGTTTTTGTTTACCAGTTAAGTGCATTGAGACAAAACTGCCTATTTTAGGCACGACCCAGGAGAAATACAACAATGTCAGATAACATAGGACAGTGCAGTACAATAGGACAGTAGAACACAACATAACTTCAAAAGAAGATACAACAGTTAGTTAAATAAAAAGTAATAAAGTGGAGGGAATGACTAGAAAAATAATCAATACATTAGTTTTAAATGTAGGGTAATAAATCCCATCTCTCATTGAGTCTATCAGTATACAAAATCCTCAAAGTGTAAATAATCCCACTTTCTCTTTGTAGGAGCATATGTAATCTGTCTCCTCCTCTGACCAGAGGTGATACCCAATCTACTCCGTAAATCTAAATGTGCTGACATCTGAGTTGTGTATAACACTCCAGTCAGAGCCAACTGGACTGTCACATCTGGCATGTGAAATTGACTGCACGTGTTTTTGGATATGATCTTTCAAAGGATGTTTAGTTCTTCCTATATAGAGTTCGGTTTGTCAAAGTAGAAAGACTCTGCATACAAATGAAAGTATCACCGCACCAAACAAAAGTCACATAAACCTATGGCAAATGTCCTAGAAATTAACCAAAGAAAGTATTTTCACATCATATGAAATCATAAAACACGGCATTATTTCTTCTTATGCTTTTATCTCCTTTTTTGCAGACATTATTACTATTTATGTTTTGTCACTCTTTGTGTCCATACATTATGTCTTTGTCACTCTTTACCACCATGCTAAGACATGTATGGCAACCAAGATGAAGGTTCTTCTGGCTGCATGTGCAGGGCCCTTCAGGCCCTGTACCAATCAAAGGTTCATCTTGTTGTGTGTAGGGCCCAGTGGAGCCTGCATGAATTGTGTAAGAAACCATGAATGCCAAAACCATTTTCAATGATTCAGATAATGAAAAATAGCATTACTGCTATTTACACTTTTGTCACTGTTTATTTCCAGATATTACTGTATTTCATTTAGCACTTTACCACTCTTTGTTTCCATGCATTATTATATGGTTTCATCACTCATTACCACCACACCAGGACATGCAGGGCCCTCCAGGTCCTGCACCAAGACAAGAGTTTATCTGTCTACACAAATTGCTCTGTTAGTCCTGTCCACAGGCAGATTCCAAACACCACCATGCCAGGATGCTCATGGCCCTCTGTGGCCTGCACAAAGAAAAGGTCGGTCTGGCTGTGCACATCAGGCCCTATATGCAGACAGACACCATGAACTGCCATATCAGGACACAGTGTCCTAATCCATAAATGTTCCCAAATTGCTTAATAAAACCATCTAGAAAGCAAAAACACCTTATTCAAATAGTGACTGTATAGATCAAATGATGCTATATTATGAAAGGACAAAGTAAAACTGTTTATTACACTCTGGTTCTGCAAAATGGAAGTGCCATATCCCTCATAGTGCCTTAGTCAGCTGGTGCAAGGTGCACCAAAACTGTCTGCTGTTCCATTTACTGTGTAATAATTTGGCATGAGGAAAATAATGTTGTATATGTAATAAATGCATTCATGCACCATGTTACTCTGCATCACATTCCATCATAACTAGAGATTTCAAGATACTGCTGTCATGATATGCTCAGTCACAGCTAGTTGTAATGCTTGGTATCACTGTTTCTAAATGTTAAAATATACTTTGTCATCTGTAAGGTTTTTAAAAGCCAGCAGATGGTATTGTACAAAGCAATGCTGTGTATGCGTGAGGCTTCCATGAGGTCCTTTAGCCTGAGGACTTTAGTAGTCAGCTGGCAAATTGCAAGTAGGCATGCACATGCAAATTAATTTAAACTGTTCTTCATTCAAGATATTCATCGATGTGAGGAATGTGATGCTGGTCACCACTATAAGTGCATGAAATGCTAAAGAGCTATCCACTCAAAAGGTGCACATTAACACAAACAGATGTAGAATAGAAAGACTTGTGCTGTATTGGGCTTGAGTGCATTATGTAAAAGGCAGGTAAACATACCTGTATTTAGTTTTAGGCAGTATGAGACTTTAGTGAAGAACCCTATTTTTAAAGCTATCCTTGTAAATAAAAACAATACAATGTTGTCCTGGGTATTAAACCTCAGTCTACTGCAATCTAAATTTAGAGGGTTTTCAGACATGTATAGGATTCTGTTTAGTGCAGTAGTAAAAGAGATTGACTTCACCATAATTGGCAAAAGTGACAGAACAATTGACCTAATCAGAAATAACATACCCCATCAACAACTGTTCATAAAAATGTTTCTACTGAATGTAGTATATATCACAGTGAAACCTAGGGGCAGCATGTAACTTGACCTAATCAGAAATAACATACCCCATCAACAACTGTTCATAAAAAAATGCTTCTACTGAATATGGAGTATATATCACAGTGAAACCTAGGGTCAGCATGTAACCTGCATGCTACTGAAAGTTTGATGAGTGTGCATGCTGCTGGAAATTACAGTAACAAGGGCCTTTCATTCAAAATGTGCAAAGTGGAGCACAAAATCTGTGCACTGCATTGCTGTTCCCGGGTGTCCAAAAATGTTATAGTCAGTAGAACAGAGCATCAGCATTATTCAATTATATAAAGGGCCATTGCAGCTCAGTGCTAAGCTACTTACTGCTGGGTATACATAGCCCCAAATAAGGTGCAATGGCTTGCACCCATGCTAAAGCCTATAACGTTTAAATGGACCCAGCAATCAGCCCACTGGGCATGTCTGTGCCACGAGCCCCTTGCATGCTCATTATGGGCTTATTTCATGGGGAGTGAGGTGGGACTGCATGGCGCCACCCCAATTACCCATTCCCTCAGATCTATTCATAGTGCTAGTGGTCCTCGCCACCACCGACCACTGTACCAATGATTCAATGTAAAAGTGTCCCTGGTGTTTAGTGCCCCTCCCCACTGATCACTGTACCAATGAGTAAATGTAAAGTTTCCCTAGTTTCTAGTGGCTCTCCCCACTGATCACCACCAGTAAATATAAAGTTTCCCTGTTGTCTAGTGGCCCGTCCCCACCCAATCCCATGCCTGATGTAGACTACGGTATCCCTGGTGTTCAGTGGTCTCCCCATCAAATCTGATGTCCGCTGTGTTGATAAATATTACCTGGTGTCCAGTGGTCCCCCATCCTGATCACCAATTTTATATCATAATCCGGTCCTGACTAACGGACCCCTCTTCCTGTCCCTAATCCCCTGTATTTTTAAATACCATTCACTGGGTGCTAAATGGACCCCCATCTCGATCCCTGTATGACCGAAAATAAATCCATTCCCTGGTGGCTAGTGGACCCCCCACTCCTGAAGGTAATGCCCACCACCCCACTCCCCCATCCCAACCCTGATCCAGCGAATGACACAGCCCTCCGCTCTCCACCATGCCTGGCCACTGAATGAGCTATCAGTGAGTATGTACTGTATCCAGTATGTGCACACTGACTGCCACAGCACTGCCAGTTAATGAGTGCATATTGTATATACTACATGCTCCCTGACAGCTCAGTTGGTGGCTGGCCATGGTGGAAGTGGAGGGCTGTACCAGTTGCCAGCTTGGGGTCTGGATGGGGAAAGGGTGGTGGGCATTACCTGTCAGAGTGGGGGCCCTACTAGCTACCAGGGAATGGATTTACATTCATACAAGATATCATGGATGGGGGGTCCACTAGCCAGCAGGGAAATTGCACTATTTATAATACAGGGATCGAGGATAGAGGGGGTCTTCTGCCCACCAGGGACAGGTATTGTGTATTATAAAACAGGGAGTGGGACGGTATCACTGGACACCAGGGAATATTTATCAACACAGTGGGCATGGGATCAGGTAGGGAGGGACTCTAGACACCAGGGAATACATGTTTACACCTGGCATGGGTTTAGATGGGGAGGAACCACAAGACACCAGGGAAACTTTACATTTACTCATTGGTGCAGCAATCAGTGGGGTGGGCACTAGCACCAGGCACTACTGTGTTGTGGGTTGGGTGCTAATGCACTTCCTCTGACAACCACTAGAGTTGCACAGGAGTAAGTTGTGGTTTTGTTCAGTAGTATCTGTGCTGGCGCAGGGGACCCTGCAAAGCATCCTTGCACAGTGCACATACTTTGAATATTGGACTGTACTAACATTCAGGTCCCTGCCCTTCATTTGAATTCGCCTCTACTGAATATCACCTGGGTGCAAACCCTGTTTGCCTGCTCTAATGGGGATTTTCAAAATAGGGCAGCAGTGCAAAACCCGCTTGCATGGGCAAACTTGGCTTTGCCTCTGGCTAAGGTTTTGAATATAGGGCCCCAAATGTTGTAAGACATTACAGAATATTTTAGTGTTGTATTTGTATTTATTTACTTAGAAACATAGAAACATAAAACATGATGGCAGAAAAGGCTGGGGTCCATCGAGTCTGCCCAAAAAGTTTCTCAGGACCTAGTGTCAATCCAGGGACCTACCCTCTCCCTTCATCTCACCCCCAACTCTGTACTGGAAGCGTAGCCCACTTTTGTGTCCTTACTCTGTCCCACCCATGTTTGAAACCCTCCACCAGGAAAGGCTCCATTGTGCACGGAAGATTGTTGTTTTGTATCATTTATTTACTTCACCAGGAAAAGGCTCCATTGTGCAAGCTTATTTACAACAGGCCTTGGGTAGGACCTACATGGGGTACATATGATTTGGATAAGAAAAGTATATGGCAATATAGCAATGGTTTAAGGCTCTGAGCTGCAAATCTGGAGACCTGGGTTTGAAACCCACAGCCCCCACTTGCATACTAAGTGACCCTGAGCAAGTCATTTAACTTCCCTGTGCTCCCAGACTGCACTTGTAAACAAGCTTTCAGCTTAGTGTGCCACTCCTGGTTAAACAATTGTAAAGAAAAGGTGATAAGACTTGCAGATACTCCAGAAAGCTGAATGATAAACTTTTGAAGAAGGACATTAACTTCACATAAGCAGTCCTTACCATATATTGTTGCTACAGTACCATGACACAGTCTGAACAAGGACATTTCAGGGTGTGCATCCATACTGCACATGGATACATTGCTGCACAGCACTGTTGGTGTGTGTGTTTCTGGGATATGGTAATGCTTTTAAGAAGCTAGTATGGTCTGGGCCTTACAAATGTATAAGGGCCCTCTATCCCATGTGCAGTCTGTGTAGGGAATGTGATGTGGATGAGATTAAAAGCTCAACAGGCAGCAATTTGTGCCTGTATATATGTAATAATGGAATAATGCCCGACAGGGTGGGTGTTATGCTGGGATAACATCCTGTCGGGTGGTTGGGCCCAAGGGCAGCAGGCTGAGGGTGTCCAACACCCGAGAAGGGATGTAATCCCAGCATAACAACTACCCTGGAGGGCATTATTCATATTATATACTGGCTTGTTGTTTTGTACAGAAGAAAAAAATAATTTTAAAGAATGTTTTTGTTAGTGTGTAAAAAATTTTTGTTTCTTAAGAGAAGATGCAAAAATGATAATGCAAAAAATCAGCTAGGAAGTTATGCCAGGATAACATCCCTGCTGTGATAGCCAACTGACCAATCAGAAGCCAGGATTCTTTCTTGCCACTGCATAATCAAGTATAACTATTTCTCACAAACTTTATTTCATTTGTGCAGCACTGATAAGTATTCAGCCAAGTGATTTTTGTGCATTGTCAGCAGTCAATTAAACACCTATTTCATGATGCACTGTGGAGTTAATGGGATGCATTCTTGCACGGTGCTCACCACATAGCTGTATGTCATGATCACCATATCTTCACTCCACTGTTGGTCACAGAATGCAGATCTGAGAGGATCATCACTGGCTACAAAGACTGCATTCAGATTGAAAACGGAAGGATCATCAGAAATCTCACTGATAGTGCATTAAGAAAAGCACAGCTCACTTGGAGTTCTGTACTCAGGTGGAACTTCTGATCCTGCTGGCAGTTTCGTGGTGAGACATTTTACAAATTGCACTTAAGGCCAAATATTTTTAAGAGACACAGAGACTGTCTATGTTGTGTAAGAGCTTAACTGCATTTACAAGCTATACAAAATGAAGCACTGTCTGTATTCCTGCTGCAATCTGAATCATATGCACATATTTTTACTGCAGTGTGGGTATGCAGAAATGTGTGAATATTCTGAAAACATATTTGCATTGCAAATTTTGAGTTTTACAGTTGTATGACTGCACTGCTGTCTTGCTCAAGTATTGATGAGTTGTTGGGACTTTGATTCCAAAATACACTTAGCCATGACAGATTTAGTAAATGTTATGCAGTTCAAGTGGCCACCTCAAGTTACCAATGCTAATGTTTCATGGCCCTGGGGTCACTTTTTAAGGATCAACGGTGGTCCTACAGGTATGTCAGAACATCAGAAAAGTAATTATAGTGAATAATCAACATGAAGTTTAGCCAACTTATTCAATAATCATTCTTCTGTTAGGACACAAACCCTTTTATAAAACATTCACTTCATATTATATATTTTGGTCCCTCGCTGTATCAGAAATAATTATTTATCAATTATTTGTGAGTGTGTCAGATTTTCTCTTTGCCTGAGGATATGTATATATTTTATCACTGTTTGATGTTTCAGTCCTTATGTATTATTTATTTAGTTTTTACTGACCAGGTAAGTGCATTAGACAAATTCTGCCTATTTTCAGGCATGACCAGGTGGAGGGGATACAGATGAATGCCAACTGACTTTGACCAGATTAAGCTGTTGGTGGTATTTTAGTAAATGGGGAAATTTGGCCAGGGCACCTGGAAATTCCTACTGCCTGCAGGGGTGCTGTCACTTCCTGACAGTGGGATGGAGGACCCAGTTCACAGCTGGACACAGGAGGAGGAGGAGGAGATGATGTGAAGGAGAGCAGGTCTCCTCTCTTTTATGGACATGCCAGAGGCTAAAAGCAAGAAAAAGACCTTTTGAATGGAGATTTAGATGAGGACATCGGTGAAGTCTATATTTCTACTGAAGATCTCAGTAATCCTACCTGTGTGGACAAAGATGCGGTTTTACTTCTGACCTTGAAGGGCAAAAGTCAAGAAATGACAAAATTAATGTTTACAGAGGAAATGAGTAATGGGGTGGAGAGCGAGGGCCTTACAGCACGCATTGCAAACTTGGCTTTTCCTGTCACTGGTTCCCAGCCTGTCCACTGTCTAGAGGAACTGCAGCAGTCAATGCCCTGACTGGGCCGGGTGAGTAAGATTTAAAGCATTCAAAAGATATCCGCTTCAGGCTGTCAGTAGAAACACTGACAACAGTGTGTGCCAACAGCCTAAACTCTGAAATTCCCAAAGTAGCTGTAGCTACAAACTGTGATAACTCTAAGACAAAGCAGAATGTGAGTTTAGAGCAAACTGCATAGGCGAAGCCTGAGAAATGGGCTCCTGCAGCTACACTTTCCCGTATGGCTGGGTTTGTTTTTAAACCAACACAAAGCGTAAATCTTTCGCATCCTGAGATGTATTAGTCCAAATCAAATTGTCAATTAGGTACTACTGAATTTACCTTCACCAATAACACCCAGAAGCAGATTCTTTCTTCTAAAGCTCTGTTAAATCAGATTGTTTTAGATAGTATTGACAAACTAAGCACTACACAGGGTATGGAGTCTTCTGTTTTAGCACCATCTACTGTCCGACTGAGCATTTTCTCTGAGCAGCTCACAGACTCCACAGAAAGCCTTGCAAAGGGCTGGTTGGCAGCAAACTTTAAAGGAAACTGGGTGCCTGATCCTCACAAAAGTGGGTCCAAGACAGAGGCAGGAAACTACAGACCTGTCAGTCTGACCTCTGTGGTAGGGAAAGTGATGGAGTCACTTCTGAAGGAAAGAATAGTCAAGTACCTAGAGGCCAGTGGTGCACAGGACCCAAGGCAGCATGGGTTCACAGCAGGAAGGTCATGTCAGACAAATCTAATAGATTTCTTTGACTGGGTGACCAAAGTAGTAGACCAGGGAGGGGCTGTGGACATGGCCTACCTAGACTTTAGCAAGGCATTTGACACAGTCCCACACAAAGATTAATAGTCAAATTAACCAGCCTGGGAGTGGGACCCAGAGTGGTAGCCTGGGTAAAACATTGGCTGGACAACAGGACACAGAAGGTAATTGTAAATGGAGTCCATTCTGAAGAAGGGGGTTACTAGTAGGGTACCGCAGGGTTCAGTATTGGGTCCAGTCCTTTTAATGTCTTCATCAGTGACATTGCAGAGGGACTGGAAGGAAAAGTATGCCTTTTGCAGATGACACAAAAATCTGCAACAGGGTTGATACACAAGAGGCGTGGAAAGGATGAAAAGGGACTTGGCAAGGTTGGAGGAATGGTCAGAAGTATGGCAGCTAGGATTCAATGCAAAGAAGTGCAAAATAATGCACCTGGAAACAAGAACCCAGGGAAGAATACACAATGGGTGGGGAGGTAGTAACAACAACAAAGGAAAGGGACCTGGGGTAATCATATCAGATGACCTTAAGGTTAGCAAGCAATGTGAGAAGGCAGTAGGGAGGGCTGGGGGTATACTGGGATGTATAGGGAGGCATCAGCAGCAGAAAACAGGAAGTTGTTATCCCTCTGTACAGACAGTTGGTGAGACCCCATCTGAGTACTGTGTCCAGTTCTGGAGACCCCATCTCCGCAAGGACATAGACAGGATAGAGGCAGTCCAGAGGAGGGCAACTAAAATGGTGCAGGGTCTGCAAGAGAAGCCGTATGAGAAGAGAATAAAGGAGCTTAATATGTATACCCTTGAGGAAAGAAGGGAGAGGGGGACATGATAGAAACTTTAAGTACCTCAGTGGAATCAACAAAGTCCAAGAGGGTAGCATTTTTCAGAAAAAGAGACTTGCAAGAACAAGGGACACAATTTAAAGATAGAAGGAGGGTGGTTCAGGGCAATGTGAGGAAGTATTATTTCACAGAGAGGGTAGTGGATGCATGGAACAGCCTTCCTGAGGAGGTTGGGGTCTAAAACTGTGGGAGAATTCAAGAATGCATGGGACAGACATAAGGCAATTCTTGTGGGGGTAGGAAGAAATAGGCTGTTGGTTAACTAGGATCTACGGCCTATCCTGTAGGTAGGAAATGGGCAGACTAGATGGGCCTAGCGGTCCTTATCTGCCATCAAAGTCTATGTTTCTATGTTAACTAAGATCCTTTTCCTTTTCACAAACCTCCCTGAATGGAAACCACATGTTTCGGGCAGTATACCACTTCAAACTTGCCTCAGATTAAAAAGAAGTACTCATTAAATCTATAGCTTGACTCTCCCACAACCCCTCCCGGGAAGAGGTCCAAGGAAAATATTTACATGACTTTCCACCGTTAAAAATTCAGGAACCGTGAGTTGGGGACAAACCTTTACTAAAACAAGACACCATAAATAAAGACTCAAACTCTAAACCCTTGTTATCAGAGTTGTTTTCTAAAGTTAAAAAGAGGCTGCACCCAGAAGGAATGCAGTACGCATTAGTTATAAAGGAGGGTTGACAGACAGGCCTGATCGGCATTCGTTGGGAAGCTTCTTTTGAAAGATTCATTACAGTTTACTCCTCAAGATGTTTTGCCTTTATAAATATTTCTGGGAGGATAACTTTGATGTCAGTTTTAGAACTGCATGTGCACTAGATTTATTCTGGGAGTGATATAGGCAGGTGAAATGTTCCCTCTGTGGACTCCTTTTGTGGTAATCCCTGACAAAGCCTCTGGTAAAATATGTCACGGTGATGTTTGAAATGAGGGTGTACATGTCGATGACATCACTTACTGGATTTCCAAAGGAGTGAGGTGTTGGGAACCTGAGACCATACTAGACAGTGAATGTTTTGGACAGGGGTTGGAAGTACAAGGTTAAACTCCGACAAAATGAAACCGGAATTGAACATATCCAATTCCTTCTTGTTAGGCAGAGACCGAGGGTATGTTTCTACATGGGTTAGCCTCGAGCATGCTATAAATGTGGTTGTCGGACTCATCTTTCGAGTTCCTGTGATAAATCTAGATGCAATAACTGCAGGGAAATAGGCCACATTGCCATGCAGGATTATGGCCATGTGTTTGGGGAATGCCAATGGGCAGCTCGAACAAAGCATTGTGCAGAAGTCCTGAACTGCTTATTCAACAAGCACAAGACTTAGCAACTACAGTGGTTGCAAATCAGTCAGCTCCTCCCTCAGAACCTACCTACTCCTCCTTCTTCTTCTATCTGTACCCAAGGTTGTTGATCTTACCTTGACCCTGGAGGACCTGTCTGTACTATCAGACATGCCACCTTTAAATTTGACTTCACTTTTGACCCCTGAAATTTTGGCCCGTCTGTTATTCTGATCCAGTGAAGAGAGATAACAAAAAGATGGTCAAACCTTCCAGAACCATTACCTCCTAGGAGGTCTTCTCGGTTTCAGAAGTCTTTACCTCCGACCCCTATCCCACCCTCCCACAACCCTCATCTCCAATATCCCAATCTCCTCCGCTATTTCCATCCCTGGTGGAAACTCAGAATTCCTACTCTGCCTTGTTTACATCCTGGGGAGATTCTGAAATGGAGATAGGAGATTCTGACTCCCAAAATCCTTAGTGGAACAGGAGACTTGTGGTATAGAGCAAGGCGTACAAAGAGAAGAAAAAGAAAAAAAGGAAAAAAATAGTTGATTTTGTCTACTCTGACACTTACATGAATGGCTTTTGGTGTTTTAGGATCAGTGAATGTTCATAGTTTACTGAATCCAGTTAAAAGACAGACGTTTTTCAGTATCTGCATGATGCAAATTAGATATTTCTCTCTTACAAGAGACTTGGATGAGCACAAATGATCATGCTTGGAATTTTCAAAAGAATGGGTTTGAGGACCTTCATATTGGTCTTTTGGTTTAGAAGTTGCCGATAGGGTAGGAATTTTGTTCTATTCTTTTTCTTTTTACATTATACAAATTAATAGATTTGGTTCCAGGAAGGGTTTTTATTTTGGATGTTATCTGGAAAGGAATTGATTGTCATTTTATTAATGTTTATAACTCACAAAAAAAGCTGAAAAAGTTCACCATATGCAACTAATTCAGCCTTTTTAGTTACCACTTATAAAGTTTTCCTTTGTGGGGACTTCAATTGTAGTATTTTTCATAACAAAAATGGAAAAGAGAAGAAGGACAGAAAGTATATTGCGATTCTAATGCCTTAGCACACTTGGTTGGCACAGCTGGCTTCATTAATTGTTTTAAGTATCATACAAGTGGTCCTAAATTTATGTTTATAAAAATAAATATACATCTACTATTGATTAAGTTTTCATCTCCACAAACTTCTGAAAGGGTTTTATCCATTATATCGGATGAATTTTCAAACCCTTATGCTAACAATATCCTTTACTCATGAAATTAGCCATCCAGCCAGGCCTGGTAGGTGGAAACTCAATACTTCTGTTTTATCAGATCCAAACGTTTTTCAAAATCTGGCTGTCTTTATATCAGATAGACTGTCAGTAGAATTTTATATACTGATAAGGGGGCTGGTAGGCCGATATGAAAAAGACATTAAGGATTGGTGTATACGGTTTGGCAAATCACGAGGCAATAATATTTTTTAAAATATTTATCTCTTAGGCAACAGCTACAACATTTGTATACCAAGCTAATATGTCCACGCAAGATTACACTCCACAAATTATGGCAATAAAAATTAGATGAATGTGTACCAACAAGACAGAGCCAAAATACTTCAGGCATTGCTGCACAATGGTACCCAAAAGACTCAATTGGGGACCCTTTTAGCATGAAAACAATTAGGGATAAAATGAACATGGATTTTTTAATATCCTCAGAGAGGAAAAGAGTCAGTTCATTGGAAGGGCTTGAAAATTTGATAAAACAGCACTATGACTCCTACAGCCACATAGTTCAATATCAGAAAATGATATTAAATCTTTTTTACAGTCTGTCCATATCCCAATTTTCCGACTGAACTCCTAAATCTACAGGCCCCTATTACTAAGTCAGAAATTTTACAAGCCATAAGTTCCTTGCCCAATAACACAGCACCTGGATCAGATGGTATTCTTCATTTATTGTATAAGTCCTTTTGTCAACAGATTGCAACCAGCCTAGAAATGATACATGAGTATTTTTCAATTCTAATCAATTCCTTCCTCCTTTACAGAAGGTTTATTAATATATCTTTACAAAAGGAGATAAAACTAGTATAAATAATTGGAGGCCAATTGTTTTATTAAATGCTGATTAAAAATGTTGGCACATATTTTAAACTACCGCTTTTCAGAGATATGCTTCACTTGTGATCTCCCGCAACAGTATTGTGAGCTTTCAGAGAGAAAATTCAGCATGTGCTGATGACTATTCGAGATGTCATAGAACATTGTAATTTACTAGGATTACCTGGGTGTATGGTGACAGCAGACCAAGAAAAGGCTTTCAACAGGTCCATCATCCCTACCTGTTCTTGGTTCTGGAAGCATATAAAATTCCAACAGTATATAGTACACAACTGAAGTTGCTTTATTCAAAGTTTAGTACAACCTTTTCTTAAGGGACAGATTGGCATGGGTTTTGAGGTACAATAAGGGGTCCGACAGGGATACCCTTCAAGGTCTCTTTTATTTGTTTTTCACTTGATCCTTTACTCCGACACTTCATGGCACAGTCTCAATGGGTAGATTTATCAGGTCCCAGTATCCCACAGCCTTTACAAATTCAGGCGTATGCAGACAATATTGTGGTTTCTTTTTAAATACACATCAGGTTTTGTCTTTTTAGAGGCACTTGGACACTACCAATTGGTGTCCAATGCAAAATTAAATGTTACAAAAGTAAAGGGCTTTTGATAGGACCCAGAGTTTCAGCTCCTGTTGTGGTAGCTGGTATTTCCTTTCATATGATCCAATTGAGGTTTTAGGCATTATTTTGGGTCCCACAACCTTCCTGAGGAAAATTGGGATAGGTCAATTCTAAAAGCAGAGTTTAAGATAAATAGGTGGAAACAGTGGAAGGTATCCAAAGTGAAAAGAATTGCGATATTATAAAAATTATTCTACCACTTTTACAGTATGTAGCCATGATTTTCCCTTTACCTGTCAAATATGAGACAACATTTTATAGCATATTTTTCAAATGTTGTGGGGTAGTAGTTAAAGTCCATTAAGAGGTGTAATATGTATTTAGGGAGAAGCAAGGAGACCTTGGTATGATAGACCCTATTGTGTTTTACATACTTTATTTTTAAATAGACAATACAGGTGGCTCTTGCTGACTCTTCATCTACTCATATTTCTTGGTCGTGGCAATTTTAGATAGATACATGAAACTGTGGACAAATCTGGCACCCAAATTACATCTTCAAATTCACATTCCTTCCTATTTTGAGACCAGCTCGACAGAAATGATATAAAAGGAGCATGACACAAACAGCCATTTTAACTATGAAAAATAAACAACTGTATCAGGCCATTATGTCCAGAATATATCCATCTGAACCATGTTTTAAAAAGTGCCCTACAGTTGACAATTCATTACTTTGAAACAACTTAATAATCCCAGAATCCTCCACAGAATGTGGGAAAATGTATGCTTATGGCATATGGTAAACTGAACATAAGGGAAATGCTAAACATAAAATTTTGGAAGAAAGAACCTGTCCATACATGGACTGTATAGCTGTAACTGAAACCATGGAACATTTTCTTTTGGAATGTACTTATGTGACAGCAATGTAGAAATATCTAGCTGTCAAATGGAAAATGAGTTGGCTCTAAAACTTAACCTACAACATTCTAGTTCTTGGCAAATATGACAAAAATTGAAACGATACCATCCGGATACTTTGGTACTTTTTCTGCTGTATTAGAGTTTATTTATGGCAGGCAAGATGTCAAGGGTCTTACAACAACGCAGGATGTCATATGACTGTCTAAGTAATTTGGTCTCAACGGAGTTGGGTCACATTTATTTAAGGGACCAAAGTTTGTATTCTTCACAACGGTGATGCACTGGTAGAATGGTTTTAGTTATTTCATTAAGTACAAATGAGAAGGTATTGTGTTGTTTTTTTTTCTCCCTTGAATATGTCTCCACTTTGTTTAGCCTTTATGGAGTTTTATGGTTTTTTTTATTTTTTCCTCAGTCATTTTCTAGGTTTATTTGTTTATCATTTTGTTATGATTTATGATTACAATCAGGTTTTTCTGTATACTGTATGTGCATTCAATAAAATTTCCCTACTCTTTTTGAGAAGTGTCATGGGATCTTTAACATCCACCTGAACAGGCAGATGGGACCTTGGTTTAACATCTCATCCAAAGACAGCAACTCAGGAGGTTAGCACCCCTTCATGCTGCACTGCAGTGTCAGTATTGGTATATTAACCCAAGTGCCTGGTGTGTGTGACTAGAACCCACAGCCTTCTGATCTCCTGGCCTCAGAGGCGAAGGTGCCACCTGCTGAGCCACTGACACTGCATATTCAGAATAGGTTATGTAAATAATCAAGTACCAAATGATACTAAGTAAAACTAAAACTAATACATGTAGTAATATGATGGGGAGATTGCAGATAAACATGACCCAAACACCTACAGCAGCCACCTACTGGCTTTTAAAAATTATCTTGCCTAACTGTATAAAGTTATCACTTGCTTGTGTTGGTCTCTATTGGGGAATAAAATCACGGTAAATACAAACTATGCCAGTACACAACACATTTAGCTTGTAGTTCCCAGCAACAGGACATCTCTTGGTTAGCCTTAATTCTTATTATACAGGAATAATACAAACATACGGACATGCAAAATTGCCAGCAGAAACAGACCGTGTCGGTCTATCAAGTCTGCTCAAGTGTGCAGCTCAGTCTAGTTCTCTGGAGCTGCCCCACCTTTCCTCCAGGGTCTTCCTCCCACCCCATTTTCTCTCCTCCTTCCACCCTCCCATTTTAATTTCTTTTCACCCTGTTCCATCCCCTTAAAACTGCCCACTGTATTCACTGATATCACCTCTGCTGGCAGCTCATTCCACCCTGGCACCACCCTTTCAGTGAAAAAGTGCCACCTCGTTCTTTCCTAAATCTACCTCCCACTAGTTTCAGGCTATGCCCCTTGTTGTACCCTCCTCTTAAATTGAAGATGTCCTCTGTTCCCACCCTGTTTATAACCTTTAAGTACTTGAAGGTTTCTGTCATATCCCCTTTCCTCTGTCTGCCAGGGAATACATGTTTATCCCCATAGCCTCTCTTCATATAGGTTGTCTCCCATGCCCTGGATCATTTTGGTCACCTTCCACTGACTCCTCTAGTAACTTGATGTCCTTCTTCAGATAAGGGCACCAGAACTGTACACAATACTCCAGGTGTGGTCTCGCCAGTGACCTGTATAGTGACAGAATAACTTCCTCCTAGAGGTGATTTCTCTGGTGATGTAGCCCAGCATTTATTTGCTTTGGCTGCTGCCTTATGGCACTGCACAGAGTGTTTCATGTCACCCTGACTAACACTCCTAGATCCTTTTCTCCTCTTAGATGGTCACCTGTACACCCCCCAGCCAGTAGCTGGACCCTGGGTCCTTAGTTCCCAGGTGCATGACCATGCATGTCTTAGCACTGAATCCCACTGCCAGATGCCTGACCATTTCTCTAGCATAGCCAGATCTTCCTTGAGCTCCTGTCTACCCTCTTCTGTGTCTACCCTCCACAGAGCTTAGTAGCATCTGCAAGTAGGCAGATTTTACTCTTGACCCCATTGGCTATGTCACAAATAAAGATGTTTAATAGCACTGATCCAAGTACTGAGCCCTGTGGTACCCTGTTGGTTACAGGTCTAGGTTTGGACAGTTCTCCCCTGCTGCCACTCTTTGGTTCCTTTCCTACAGCCAGTTCTTGACCCACCTCAGCATCTTGTCTCCAATTCCCAGATCACTCAGCTTACCAATCAACCTGCCATGTGGCACTAGAATACAATGCCTTGCTGAAGTCCAGGTATAGGATGTCCACTGCCTGCCCCGTCCAATGACCTTGTGACCCAGTCAAAATGTCTGTCATGTTTGTTTGGCAGGATTTCCTCAGACAAACCCATGTTGCTCTATCATCCTGGAGACCATTTACCTCATGGAAGGTTACTAGCCTTTCCTTTAGAATGGTCTCCATTGTTGTCCACTATGGAGGATAGGCTGACCAGCATATTGTTCCCTGGCTTATCTCTGCTCATCCCTGGGACCTCCCTTGTGGAGTAGCACCACATGTGCTGTTCTCCAGTCCTGCGGCATGCACCCTTCCCCAGCAAGGTGTTAAACAAGTCCACCAAGGAGGCTGCTAGTTCCTCCACCAATTCCCTCAGGACCCTCAGGTGTACTTTATCCAGGCCAGATGCCTTGTCCACCGAAGGTCCCTAAAACCCTGTAAGACCCTGTCAACCCTAATCTACCCATCAGATTCATCCCCACCCCAAGTCCTCTCCCAATTTTCCTGGTGGCATAGACCCGTCCTTTTCCCTAGTGAAGACAGAGCTAAAGTACTCGTTTAGTGCCTCTGCCTAATCCTCACTATTTTCCACCCATCCACCCTCCCTCCCTCTTATCCGAACTATCTTTTCCCTACTAATTTTTCTCTCTTGATGTACCTGAAAAGGTTATTTTCCCTTCCTTGATCCCTGTGCCAGCCTTAGTTCTTTTGCTGCTTTGGCTGCTGGACCCTCGCCCTGCTCTCGAGCTTTTCTGAGTAGAAATCTCTGTCCTCCTCCTCAAAGTATGCTTGTACTTCTGGAAGGTGGCCCTCTTTTCCTTCACTTTCTCTGCCACATTCCTGTTAAACTAACTAGGTCTCTTGGTCCTGGAGTTCTTATTACGAGCCTTCATGCAAGTGTTTTTGCCTCATTTAACCTCAACTTAATTTTTGAAGTTAAACTTTTATTAGTTTTATATTTCATCATCATACAACACACTAGTACAACAGTCCTGCATGTAAATATACATACTGTATGATGAGATACAAGTAAAAGTTTTATACAGCAGTGACATGCAAACAGATACATCAATAATGTTGAGGGTACAGTGTAGTAAGATAAAACCAGTAATAATAGTACCATATGATCAAGTGCAGGTACAAGTGTATGAAACACTCCTTCATAAGTATGACAGAGTATATGCTGTAATGTGAAAGTTATCTTTCAGAGAGTTATAGCCTGTTGGATAATTCTAAAAGGTAGCAGTAACAGTATCCATGTTTGTATGGGTATTTCTTCATATGCCATTACTAACATAGCCTTGGCAAGGCTGGTAGTAAGGATCCTGTAACCGTTAGTCAACTGAACTACAGTATATACATATCTTAGAAGCAGATATACCACAAAGAGGAGAGAGTATTTGGTGGTTCTAACAATGAGAGTCATATCTGAGTCAAACAGAGCTACCTGAAAGATACAATATATCATATAAGACACACTTTAAGTGGTCTTATATTGGCTCTGAGTCTCAACCAGTGCCTTGTCTGGGATGGGAAGGGTACACTATGATGCCTTATTTTGATCTTACCTAGGTATTGGTAAAAGGTTCCCATATTCAAACGTGGGCAGGAACAGTGTTATCTGTGATATGTGAGAGGCGGTCCTAGGTAGCTAATTGGATAAGACTTTAAGGAATTCAGTTACCATAGGTACTATTGAAGTACACCATTTATGGAAAGTAGTTGTTTTGGTATCACACTGGCTTGCAGTAAAAGATTTTTGGTTAGGAGGGACAGAGATTGTGTCTCTGTCCAGACCTATGAGAAAGAAATCAGGAGATAGGGGAACAGTGCATTGTAAAATGTTAGATACTGTTGCAGCAACATTTATCCAGAATATGTTGATGACTGGACAGCTACACAATATGTGGTATTGGTCTCCATGTGGCTGAGAGCATCTCCAACACTGATGAGATGAGATCATCTTAGTCTTTGTATAGTATTTAGGTGTGTGGTACCAGTGATGAAGCACTTTATTTTGGATAAGACAACTCTTGTGGTCTTTAAGTTTGTGGTGGGAGGTTATTCAACACTGGAGCCATTACTCATCCAAAACAGAGTGATCCAGGACTCTCAACCAATAAGCCTTAGCTGGTATAGTTTGATCAGGAATACTGTCCCTGATTTGTGAGTAGATTATTCCTTCTCTCCCACTGGTGGTTTTAGCCATTTGGTCAAAGGGTGTGGATGGGTAATAGGGTATGACTGGTTAAGTTTGTGAAGGAGGGGGTCAAAGAGCTCGTATCTGGAGGTATTTCCAGAAGTAAGCCTGGATAAGTGGTATCTGAACCCAACTTAATGATGGACCATTTCTGATCCACATTCATCTCCAGTCTTTGCTTTGCTAGGTGCCCAACTATTATGTCACCCATTTTACCAAAGTTCATCACTCTCTTTGGTCTTAATTGCTTCTTTTCCATGTTGATGTAAAACCACACCATGCAGTGGTCCCCCCTGCAAGGGGTCCTTCACTTCTACCTTCTGGACCAGTTCACCATCTAACAACACTAGGTCCAGTATGGCCTCCTCCTGGTTGGCTCTGTGATGCCCTGTGTCAGAAAACACTCCTTGATAGCATTCAGTAGGACTTCTTCCCTGTAACAGGAGGTAGCCAGGGTGCTCCAGCCTACTCCAGGTAGGTTGAAGTCACCTGTTATGACAATGCTTCTCTCCCACCTACCTTCCTGATCTGGTCTCCTAGCTCCTCACCCCGTGAAGGTGGTCTTACACCCTTCAATCGAATCCTTCTCCTTTGTTGTTCTGGAGCATTACCCCAAAGGCTTCTGTCACTCCCTCTTCCTCCTCCTCCTTGGTGCATATTATCCCTTCCCTTATGATTAATGCCACCCCACCACCCCACCCCTTCCCTTTGTCCTTCCTGTACATTCAGTACCCAGGGATCTCAAGGTCCCAGTCATGGTACTGGGTTACCCATGTCTCTGTGATGGCAGCTATGTCACCTCTCCTTCTGCCATCAGCACCTGCAGATCTTCTGACTTGTTAGTCAGACTCCTTGCATTCAAGGACACCCACCTTCCAGTGTGACCCCAGTACCTCTTGCTCTTTGACACCTTTTGTGTTTCTTCCCTTTCCTTGATCCTACTTTCCCCATGTTTACTCCTTCCTTGTGATTACCCACTGGGGCTGATGGTCCCCTTTTCCTTGTGACTACAAGTACCTTGCCCTCTGTGCCCCCCATCTACAGTTTAAATTCAGTTTATCTAGCAAAGTATCTCTCAGTTTATCCTTCAAGATCCTGGTGCCCTCCTTACTTAAATGCAGCCTGTGCATATAGGTCTTTGCTCCCAAGTTCTACCCCACTCTCCCACCAGCCCGTACCCATTTGTCTCACACCATCTCCCCAACCATCAGTTGAATTCTCTATCCTCCTCTACTTTCTAACAGTACTGGCCCTTAGGACTGGCAGTACTTCAGAGAATGTTACTGTTTTTCCTACCCACTACAGATCTTTCCCACCTCCATGAGCCTTTCCTGCACCCTATTCACCTCACACCCAGCCAGATCATTGGTACTCAAATGGACCACAATATGAGGCTTCCCCAGTCCTGCCCACACACTTTGGTATAATTGCTTCCACCCTCCTGCCATTATGCTTAGCATACACCCACCCATCTGCTGATTTTACTTATACCTTTGCTTCCCCATCGTATTCCTTTCAGTATTGAGTCCCCCAATATTACAACCCTCTCCCACTTCCTGACTCTCCTCTCATAATGCTTACCCTGTAGCCCTCTCTTATCCTACACTGTCGCCTGTCCCTCTCATTTTGCCCTCCATTTTGATCAACTCCCTGAGCCTCACTTCTTCCCCTAATCCTGGCTTCCCCTATTTCTCTGCTTACCGTCTGCTTTGCTTCCACCCATAGGCCCCCATCTCTCTCCCTTAGTCTCTCTTCCTGGACTCACCCTTTTATTCCCTATTCCCTGCCCTTGTTCATCCTGTCCTCCCCTCCTCCTGCCTCACCTGCCTCCCTGTCTCTATTCCTGGCCTCTGCCCCTCCTGCTCTTTGATCTCCCCTTCTCCCTGTTCATCCAAACTCTCAATACTGTGAACCTGTTTGAGGCCCCCTCCCTTGTCAGAATTGCTTTTTTCCATCCCTGCTGCCCTCTCCACCCTCCTTGCCCTGACTCTTCCTCCTGCATCTACCCTCACCACCTGCCAATTCTCCACCCCTCTCCCTCGGTCTCTGTGTGTGTTCCCTGGACCTGCATCATCCTCCTTGGTTTGGTCCTTTGTCCACCACTGTGTTGTCCAGGGGTGACATCCCATACCCTTAGCTCACTGAACATCCTCACCTCTCCCCTTTAAGTTCCCATCTCAGCTGCCATATCTCATCCCTAAGTTGCCCAAGCTGCCTACAGTCTAGACATAGACAATACCTTCAAAAAGTAAGAGCTTTCCTGGCTGAGTCCTCTCTCTTTGCATTGTACCTAAACCCTGATTGCCATTCAAATGTAATCTGTCTAAAGGATACATTGTTTAGGTAACTCAGATGCCTTAATGTCTGCTGGACATATCAGCATCAAACAACTGTTTATCCTATTTTTAGTAAACAACTCTTCAGCTGAGATAAACATCAATTTGTTTTGTGTCTACTGCAAAATGTGCATACTAAACAATAATTGAAACATTCTATGCCAAAGTCTCTC
This sequence comes from Neoceratodus forsteri, assembly GCA_016271365.2. Classification (NCBI taxonomy): domain Eukaryota; kingdom Metazoa; phylum Chordata; order Ceratodontiformes; family Ceratodontidae; genus Neoceratodus; species Neoceratodus forsteri. The sequence goes on from CM028131.1 coordinate 1,528,990,705, forward strand.
CAGTCCAGGAGGGCTCCTGCAATGCAGCTATATGTTATTCACCTTCAAACTTTGCTTGTGTGACAAGTTTGATTCACTCCTGTTCCTCTCATGAGCAGTAAACATTTTAATAAAATATTCTGTTTATTTCTTTTCTTAGCATGATAGTCACAGTTGTTTATGGGCTGAGTTGTAAACAAAAAGTACAAACATATCAACATCGCTATAACCAGCCAAATGTTTACTGATGACTGTTATGTTTGCAATGTAGAGTCTGCAGCTGTGGCATGGGCAATGGGCATCTCTCTTGTTCCAAGTGAGATATGTAGTTTATCGAAGTACAGGATGTCCTTTGCTGCCTACTTTGGCCCATGGCTGCCATGTTTTTACATGTCCTCATTATTTTCCTATGATATATGGAAAACCACTCTCACTGTTGAAAAGACATTTGACCCCAGTACCACATTCACTGCACTATCACCACCATATCAGTAATCTAATAAATCAATTGTGATATTATAAAACATTACACTAGTCTAATAAAATCAATATGTCATCATAAAGCACTTACACTAACATAGTAAAATGAATTGTGACATCTTGATAAGAAACACCTAAACCTAAACAATAAACCATGACATCACTATTAAAAATAACAAGATTTTTGATGGCAAATCATTACATTTTACTGATAGTTGAAATTCCAACCTCCTTGCCCCACCCAAGCCCTTAAAATCCAATGCAAACAAGACACACAAAAACACCACTAAGAAGAATTGTAATACATTCCAGACTTAAAGAAGTACAGGTCTTTCACAAATAATTTAGATAGAAGGGCAACTGTGGTTAGACACACTCACCTTAACTACAGCAGGTAAATTGCTGAAAAGAGAACTGTAAAAGTCAACATGTTCAAAAATACTGTGCTAAGCAATTTCAATCCTGCCCACTGAAATAATTAGTCTTTTAAACATTTGTTTGCAAAGTAATAGAGAAACACAGATGATTTCCTTAGCTTTCCAAACTCTAATTAGAAAGCAAACACATGCTCACTGCCAGTAGCTATATAGAAGATCCACACTTGCATCTGTAAACACATCCACTTTCAGGTAGCTGTGAGACAGACAGCTGCCTGATGGCTACACACACACACACACACACACACACACATATATCGTGCCCTAATCAGGATGACAATTCAAATTATCAGTACCTCATTTACTCTTTTACTGTTGAACAAGTGTTGAAGATTTCAGGAGAAAGATAAACTCGGCCATTTTCCATGATACCAAGATATTATACAAAACAAGCAATAGTAACATTTTATAATATCTTGAATATGTAAAAGGTTAATGCCACTTACCCTTCAGGCTTATGGCTTATTACCTTTTTACACCCCAAGTTAATTTTCCTTGTCTGCAACACTTACCATCACTTGTCATCCTGATCACCTGAAAGTAGATACACTAAAACTGCTTGGTTCAAACTTGCCTTTATTTGGAGCGGATTTTCTTAGTACAACTTAAATATACATCTTTTAATTTCCAACCACCACCACTTTATTTTATATACAATTCCACAATGGGTCTTTAAAATCTTACAACCTGATTGGTTGACTGGCACCTTTTACTCATAGTAAATCCTGTGATATACCAATGGGTAAAAGTGCCAGTCAACTGAATCTACCAAAAATCAATGTGGCCCCTTAAGTCAAAACAAATGCTTCCATCTTACATCACCTGCAAAGGGCAACTTCCTCTACAACTGCTGAATAGCTTGCCCTGAGCGAGAGACACTTCCTGTAAATGAAAGGGAGTGGAGGAGAGGGAGGGTGTGTGTGTGTGTGTAGCAGTAGCAGCAGCACAGGACAGATCCCCATCTGACAGAGAAGGTGGAATGTCTGCGAGAGAAACCCAAGTTGTTTGAAAGGAGCCCAGTCAGCCTCCACTGTAGAAATCAAACAGAAACTCGCCCACAGTACCTGATCAGGCTGCTCTCTCTTGAGCTGACCAGTAGCCAGACTGTCATTTTGCAGAGGACTGTCTGGATTTAGACAGGACTGAACTGCTTTTCCCTTCTAGCCCGGACACTGCAGTGTCTCTGTGGCAGCTTCCAGCCAGTACCAAGGCTCCAGGGAGGGAATCTCTCTGTCTCCATCTTTCTTCATTATCCCATCCTGGGACCCTCTCCTCCAGTGCCCAGTTCTTGGGTCCCCACACTGGTGCCTGAACCTTTCTTCTCCTCTCCGGTACCTGATCCCTGAGTTTGTTGGCCCAATCTCTGATTTACTTACCAATAAAAGTGAGACTGTCTACCCCACTTCTAGGCTCATCCACCGCCAGACTCTGCTGCCTCCTGACTCCCGCTCTTACAGCTACCCTGACAGCAGTGCTGTCTTTCCCAGCTGTGGCTACTTGTGTAGAGCCAGTGTTGTCAGTGCTCCTTCCACCTTGAATCATGTGGCAATGCTAAGGTGTGGCGGCAGCTGGAACCCAACCTGGTAAAGTGGGAGTTTCAAATGTTGAGAGGGAAACCACTCCTGAAAAGAATGAGCCCACAAAATAAGCTCCTTTTTTTTCAGTACCTCGTACCCACCTCACCACTCAGTTGTGGTTGGCTATGAAAAAAAGGCACTTCAGACAAAATTCAAAATATTAAACCACCAGTAAACCCCGATCTCATCACAGCCCCTGAAAGTGCACAATCACATGCCACCATGGCAAAACAAAAAGCACTGCATCCCAAAACAATTCAATGAAAAAGGAATACGATGAACCTCATGTACAGGTTGTTGCTCTAAGTTTTTGGCTATACTGCACCTTAGCAACACCCTAGTAACAGAACACTATTTTTCTGGTGCAGCAACAAAGGCACAAAAAATCATATAAAACAGAGAGAAAACTTTTCTTTATTTTGTTTTGTCACAAAAATGGAACATTGTATAATTGTAATAAACCACTCCAGGGTGTGGGTTATGCTGAAATTTGCCCATGGCTGTCCTGGTTTGACCACTCAGCCTGTGGCCTCATGGCCAAACCATGCCAGGCATGGGTAAATCCTAGCATAACCCACACCCTGTCATGGTTTATTGCTTAATTAAAACATTCCTGGGTTTGCCCCTTTATTTACAATTTCAGAACCATTCATTCATTTTACCATTCTTTTCTTTCTTCTTGGCTTAGTTGTAACTCCCTACATGTCTCCCAACTCCTGGATCTCTCTTCCTGGGGTTGGGTGTCCCTGATCCCCAGCTCTATCCCCCTGGGGTGACTACCCCATGGGGCCCTCCCTTCCAACTGGATCATTCCTGGCTGGGCCCAGTTTTTCCCATTGCTCTCACTCAGCAATCTACTGTCCTTCCAGACCCTTGTCCTGTTGCCCCTACTTGGCAACCCATCCTCCAGCTTCTGCTTGCATATGCTGATATTTATCTAATACCATTTTCCCTTTTTAAGGATGTGGGAGAGCCTACAGCCCTTCTGTCATCGATCAGACTGTAGCTCTAAAATGACTTTTTGTGGAACTCCGTTTTAGACATTTGAAAGTATTTCTCCACAGCTAAAGAACAATGCACTTCCTCTCTGATTTTTGTTATTTGTTGCTATATGGTAAAGGCATCTGAAGGGAAGGGGATGCTACTGTATTGTGCCTCATATCTTCTCAGGATATTAACAAAAAATCCAAACTGTTTAAACTACTGTTTCTATCATCTGTCCAGCTCAGTCTAATAGATGTATTCTATTTTTTTTCTGCAATGTGACTTGCTATCTTTGGAGACTAATAATTTGCTGACATGGCATTCAACAGATAACAGCATCTAACTGCAGAGTAGTGTCAAATTACAGTCTTAGTCAACTCTCCCAGTGTGTGTATGTGTGTGTGTGTGTGTGTGTGTGTGTGTGTGTGGCAAAGATTTACAGCATTTCCTCTGAATAGTTGATTGATGTTAGCCTTTTCTGGACCTAATTAGTGGCATTGGATCAAGGAAGGGTTTTAAATGCTAGGCAGCTAATGTTTTATGGAAGGATTTACAAAGCATGATAGTGGTGTCAACTGCAGTGTTGCCAGATTGAACAAATCCAGAAGCAAATAATTTGATACCTTTTATTGGACCAACATAGATGATACACAAAAAGAACAAAATGCTCTAGCTTTTGGATCAACCAGGTCCTTCTTCACAAGCTTTATGACAGTTATTTAGAAAATCTTATACTATTAACACACAGATAATGCATAAAAACAGAAATAATTCTCATTGGTTTAACATATACACTTAAAACATAACAGAAGATTACATCAGAGAAGCTAATTAACACCAGTATGCTTTTAGCTGAAAAGCCCCTGAAGGCAAAAGTTATCGAGAAGTATTAACAGGCAAAGAGTTCTCACATAAATTTTAAAATGCCTCAGTATGCTTCAAGAAAGCATTCTACTGATAAAAAACCTTGGGATACTATTCTCCCTAATACATGTAAGATGAGCTTACAATTTTTATTGCAAGTGTCCTTGTGTTTTAAAGAACAGACAATGAAAGGCAAAATACTGAAATGAGGCCTAATTGCAAGTTGAAAACAACCCCAAAATTAAACATACACATACATACACACATATATACACACACACACACACACACACATGCACATATCTATCTATATCTATATATATATATATATATATATTATATCTATATATATATATATATATATATATATATACACATACATATAGATATGGATATATATATATATATATATATATATATATATATATATATATACACACATATATATGTGTAAATTCATGCATATACACACACATACATGTATGGCATACAGAGGGTTTAAAGTGAAGTTTACTCAAAGTGAGCAAATGTTTCACACAAAATGTAATATAGAATTTACCTTGAGACATTTTCCCAACTTCTCTCAACCAGTTAATACATTGCATAAACGTTAAAGCCTTCAATGTTGTAGCAAGATTCAAATCATGATAATATCAGTTGCAAGTATAAGTGCCAAATGAAAAACAAAATCAAAGCTACTTGTCAAGGACCCCCAAGAAAATGAGACCGTGAGCCTGATATGTACAGATTTCAACACAGTGCCATTGTATAACAAACATGTACAGTATCACTCTAAGGAACCTAATTAAAACTCATAAGAATAAAATCCCCAGCCCCCCTCCTTTTTCTGGGAAAGATAACTAGTAGGAATGAGATATTTGTACAAGAGTCCTAATACATCATCATTCACACCAATCGTTGCAATATTTACCCAAAGGAATTAAACCTTTTATGAACCCCCAAGTAAATGAGATATGCATCTTAATATGAACAGATTTAAAAATGTGACAGTATGTAATCCACCCACTGACAACTAGTAGAAGGAAGTAAATGTTCACTATATATGAGAACTAAGAGTCCTACCCACTGTAACATCATTATGTCATCTGCTTGAATGAAAGCCTACCTCAATATCACCACAATAACCACACCCATTATACCCACAAAAACACCCCAACATCCACATAAAAATTGCCCCATGCCACACTCCCCCACATACATATATACACACACACACACACAACACACACAACAAACACAACACACACACAACAAACAACACACACACAAAACACACAACACACACACAACAATACACACACAAACCACACACAAACTATACACACACACACACATACAAACCACACAAAACAATACACAACACACACACACACATTCACACAGTACTAAGGTGAGAAGCCAACATATAGATAATCAGAAACTAACAAAATCAAAGGCTCACTGAAGAACTAAAGTATTTATGCCCATCCTTTAAAGGACTGTGGAAGTTTAAGTGAATAATGTGTCATATAACCCACATCAATGTTCATTCCATCTGCCACCATATTGAGAAGTAAAATAAGTCTAATTTTAGAAGCCTGTCTCTGTTGTGTACTGTTGAAATGTCCTTTTAAGACCATCACAGACATATTTGAGATTGAGTGACCATCCTGGGAGAAGTGTTGTACTACAGGTTTGTCAGTCATCTTCATATTAATAGAGTGCCGTGTGAATTAATTCTAGTGTGAAGTTGTTGCTTGTCTCCCCACATAACCTCTGTGAGGACATTTCTTGCATTGGATGAACAGATGAACAAAGCATTTCCTTGTAGGGCACCTCCTTTTCCCTGTATTTTCCATGTAAAACTGGAAAAACTACTGTACATTTTCTGTATGCTCAAATCAATACATGTACACAACTGACTTCATTATGCCTGTCAGTAAAATCACTATAACAAATGTTAAGGCTATTTCTATGTATTTTAAATGGTAAAAATCACCTGCACATATCACAGAGGCTGTGGAAAAATGCTGGAATTTCTCAATCTTTGCTCTCAATGTTCACATGTCTCCAGAACCTCTCTATGGTATTATAGCATTGTTACAATGTACTGACACAGTTGGACAGCCTGGCTGAGATGCTGTATGTCATATTCAGTGGAGTCATACTTTTATCCATTTTGGCAATGTACTGAAAAGGATAGTTTAATGAGATGCAGTATCTCATTTTCAGAGGTCCTAATTTTACCCACTTCTACAATGTACTGATACATGTTAGCCTGGCTAAGATGCAGTATCTCATTTTCAATGGAGTCTTACTTTTACCAGTGCTGACTTAAATGATGCATATATGAGTGTGGCGCATATGTAGTCATGTCAGTGCTGCTATATTATATGACTGACTAAAGGAAAACTGCACATGTGCAAGTATCACACATGTGCAGTTCTGTAATAGCAGCAGTATCAGTTACATCTGACTCTGGTGCAGCGAGAGCACCTATATTCTTTTCAATGCTCTTGCCACTCCAAAAGCTCTCCACAACATATCAGCTCAGTGCTGGCAAAAGCTAAGGGATGGGCAACACTGGGGACTGCTCTACAGTCTATATTGGCAGGTCAGTTTAGAAGGCCATCACCTGTCAGCCCAGTTGTGCAGAGGATTGAGGATCTAGCCTTATTGTGTCATGCCAGCGAGCCAGGATGGGGAATGACCTCGGGTCGTGGGGATCCAGCCAGTTGGGATGAGGCAGGTTCATCACAAGGCTGTGTTGATAAGTTGGTGTACAAATATGAAAAAATACTTTTCAATATTTTTAACCCAGATTCCTCTCCTGCAGCCCTATCGGCTCTGGCCAGAGTTTGTTTACATAGCCATGAATGCACTGTTAGGACAGCAGATTACAAAAGTAGGCTAGCCTTCTCTTTCTCCTATACTGGCTTTACATACCCTCCTCACAAGTAGTGATCCATTTTCACTGCATGTAATTTTGAATATAAGGAAAACTAAGTAATGTTGTTTGTTGATGAATCAAAGGAAAACAAAGTTGAATTCTTTCTTTTAGTTTTTGCTGACCAGGAAGGAGGAGTAGACAATGTTTTGCCTATTTTCAGCCTCATCCGGGAGGGGATACAGATGGATGTCAACTGAAATTTAACCAGATTTTAAGCTATTGATGGTATTTTTAGTGACATTTAATGCTTTGCCCTGCATAGCAGAACATTGGATCAATATATTACAGAAAGGGAAAGGGGTGAGTGGAAATTGTTTAACCAGGAAAGGGACACTAAGATGGAGCTTCTTTCCAGATGTGGCCAGGAAGTGCAAAGAGGTTAAGTGACTTGCATAAGGGTCACACAGTATGCAAGGCGGCTGATGGGATTCAAACCCAGGTCTGCAGTACAGTCCTTTTGACCACTATGCCATACTGCCTCCAAAGGGTTTCAGGTTTAAATACTTATGATTTATATTGGACAATTGCCTAACATTTAGTGATCATGCTGCTATTTTTAATTAAAACTGCATATAGCAATTTGTATATATTATATAGAGTATATTGCTGTGTGACTATGGAGTCCTAGAAAATAACTGCTAAGTGATTTGTGATCTCCCTGGTTGGCTATGGCATCATTTACAGTGCTGCTACTCATACCGTGTTGAGAAGGGTTCATGCTCATCATAATAATATTTGTAGGTTTGTCCTGGGTACAGATCATAGGACCATCACTGTGACCTGTACTGTTAGTTACGGTGGTTGCCATTTGAAAATCATAGTAAATTAGGTTATGTTGACAAACCTATGGCACATTCTTTATGATGATCATTCTGTGCCTTTAAAATTTTTAGGGCTGTGGGTGGAGCCTACAGCCATTTTGAGATGGAGCATAGCTCTAGAAATGGACCTTCCATTGGACTTTTGGAAGTAGCCTTCCGAAGTCCAGCGAGCTCGAAACCCTCTGTCATGATCAGTCACTACGGAATAACAGCCGCACTATTTCAGCTGTTACTTCCGCATTCCGGGCATGAACTGTGCATGCATGACTCATGTGCATATGCGGTTCTGCTGGCACTGTCATGTTGTGAATGGCAAACTGCCATTCATCACAACTCGCATCACGTGCAGTTCGTCCACCACCGCCAGCACTGGCAACAAAAACCTGCCTCACACCCTCCAACTGCTGCTGTCCTCCCCACTCCTTCTGTTCCCATCTCTGCACAGACATCAGGGTCCCCAGTCCCTGTGTCAGCATTATGTCATTTCCACACATGTGGCATGGAACCCACCCCAGTGTGCCCAAATGTCTTTTCCCCACCCTCTGCTGACATTGGGGTGCCCAATTCCCATGTTAGCATCATGTCCCACCACCCCACTCATGTGGCACACTGAAACCCACCCCAGTGTGCCCAAATGTCTGGTTTATTTAGATTGTTTCCTGTAAATCCAAGTCATTTCTGAAAATGGGCTCGGCTCAGTATGCTTACCAGGTAAATAAAGTAAATGAATGAATAAATAAAGAAAACCATCCTCGACGTGTTTTTGTTATCTGTAAAAAGAAAAATGGTCCTCATCATCGTCCCAGTCCTCTTGCCTCATCCCCACCCAACCACTGAGCAGCTACTTTCTCTAACCTCCCTTACCCCATACTTACCTCTGGAGGTTGGCAGTGTCATCGTGTTTGGACCAGGACACGTCTCACACTCTTCAAAGTCGAACTGCAAACTGAAGAATCAAAGGTAAGTGTGCTATAATGCCATTCAGTGGGGTTTTCAACTTATGTTGATAAATCAGCCATATTTTGGAATTTTGGCCTCACATTTTGAACATGGGGTTCTTGGGACCCTTCCTAAAGCTTTCACTGTCATTTCGTTACTTGGTTCCAAAGGTGATTGCATGGTTGCCGTGCAGAATCACCTTTCAGGAGTGATTCATGAAATGACAGTGGCTGCTATTCATGAGGAGGGTCCCAAAGCCCATGTTGCAAATTGGTGAAAAAATTCAAAAATTACTGCATTACAGCGTTGTGTTGTGCAGTTTCTATGCACGCTTCTAACTTTGGCAAGTTTTAATATTTACTCCACATTTTCAACATTGCCATTGTTGCACACCCCTTTACAAGTACAGCTGTCATTTATCATATCCTGCCCAAAATGTGTTTTCACACCTGTGGCACAGAATGGCACAGTTGCTCTGTAAAATCACCTTTAAGGACAAGTGAACAAAATGACACTGGCACTCTTCATGAGGAGGGATCCCAAAATGGCCATGTTGAAAATGTGGTGCAGCACCCAAAAATGGTCAAGTTACACCCAGGCGTTCAATAATTTCTATGCATGTAACTTTGCTCACCAGGCAGCATTTCACAGCCCTATCGGCTCTGGCCAGAGTTTGTTTTTCTTTGTTGTCTGGGATGGTGGGCGGAATTTAACTGAACTGCAGAAGAGAGGATTTCTCTCTGCAGCCCCTTATCTACCACTTCAAGGATCCTCCTCCCTGCTCCCCACCAATCCCTTTCCTGTCAATCATCTGGCTGACCTGCCCCTCTGACCTCATCCCCTTCCCTTTCCTGTGCAACCCTTCTGCTAGTCCCCACCTCTTTGTTGTCCTCCTTTCAGGTGCCTGGGGACAACCCAGGTTGCCCTTTAGAAGACAACCCTATTGTCATCCTGATCACCTGAAAGTAGACACGCTACAACTGCTTGGTTCAAACATGCCTTTATTTTGAACAGATTTTTCCTAGTACAACTTACATATTCATCTTTTCATTTCCAACCACCACCACTGTATTTTATATACAAGTAAAACATTCCTGGGTTGCCCTTTATTTACAATTACAGAACCATTCATTTATTTTATCATTCTTTTCTTTCTTCTTGGCTTTGGTGTAACTCCTGACACTCTCCCAACTCTGCATCTCTCTTCCTGGGGTCCAGGTGTCCCACCCGATCCCCAGCTCTATCCCACTGGGGTGACTACCCCAAGTGAGGCCTTACTTCTGCCCACTGGATCCTTCCCAGCTGGGCCCAGTTTTCCCTCACTAGCCCATATCCACTCAGTGGACTATGAGCTTCCCCAAAAAAAATAGTTTGCCCTCCTCCCTCCCATCTCTCAATGGCTTCCTAAGTTCCCCATTGAGTGCTGTGTATTTCCTTCCTGGATAGGTGCACCCATCATTTCTGTACATGCCCAGTTCATCATACATGATGACCCTGTGCATGATATACATTCCCCATTTCCTGATCCATGCCACCATCTTCCTATTGCCCTCTTACATGCTCTCTCTGCTGCTTTTAGATCCTGCCTCCAACACCTCCTGGGTATGATTTCCAACCATGCTATGACCAGCTGAGGCCACCAAGACTGTATGACCTTGAAATCCGCCTGTATTTGGTGGACCAGCTCCACCCAAGGGATGTCCCAAGGTCATTCCCACAGCATGGACAATCAGCAGGCCCAGTCTCAGCCATCTTCTGCAGCACTCATCAAGCAGTGGTAAAATTTGGACCCATCAAAGCCCTCAAACCCCTTTCCATTTTACTCTGATACTTTCAGGATCCTGTCTCAGTTGGAATGTCCCACTAGCCATACCACTTTTCATCAGTCCATCCCTGCAAGATATGAAACATATGTTAATAATCATCATCTGATGTATATTTTAAAGGCCTGAGATGTCCATCTGCCTAACCTCTTTACATCCTCTGAGGACCCCCTGTGCATGCAAATCGGTGCTGCCCTGATCCAAAATGAGTATGATGCAAAACCTGGGGTTCTGTCCTATGAATACCATCCCCTTTTAATTACAGCTGTAATCTGGTATGCTGGGGTTGGCACCCCATTCCCATGGATGACAATACACCTCCTCCATGTGGCCTCACCTCCCTGTATTCCATGAGGCCCATGACTGCACATGGTCTGAGCTACTGCCTTTACATAACACTATCCTGGCTTCCTTCCCCCTTAGTTTGTCTTGAGACAGTGCAGCCACATGCACACCTTGTCCCCACCCTATTATGTCTTCCCACTGCAAACCTTCTTCCAGATCCCATTTTCTGGGCCACCACCTCACTGACCCAAAAGCCCTTGCTGCATTACAAAGAAAACTGCCCTCATAGACTGGCCTCCATATGGCAGGGTACATACATGTTGTGGCTGGCCAGTAACCTGTTGAATACTTCCCCTCAATGGGTCTCCTCTTGTCCATTCTCTGTCCCTGCAATCATGACCCACCCTTGTTGCCTCTGACACAGTGCTGGCATCCTGGTGGGCTGCCCCACTCTTGCAATTGGTATACCATGCCATTCCTGCCAATTGCAAAACCATGGTAGTGCCAGACATGCCCGGCTTCCATCAATAAACCATGTACCTCATCACCTGTGCTTCTGTGACTGTGCCACTTACCTCCAGCCCAACTCCCCACAGGAACTTTTGGAAACCCCTCCATGCATTTTCGTAAACCCTCAGCATGTTGGGTGTCCATAGCTCTGGAACAGGGAACTGGTCTCAGTCCATCCAATCTCCCAGAGGTGTGATGGCACCTGGGTTTTCTGGGCTGCCACTCCCAGCACCAAGAACTGGAACCTGTCCAACTGTAAACGTGAAAGGCTGTCAGCTATGGAATTCTTTGCACCATCTATGTGTCTTGCTCTAAAAGATACATTCAGTCTGAGGCCTGTTATCACCAGGTATCTAGTCACCCTCAAAACTACCTCTGAGGATTCCTGACTGCCTGTTCAGAACCTCCATCACTGCCTTGTTATGCATCTGAAAATGACCCTCCTGTTCCTGAGGCGTCCCCCATATGACTAAGGCCACCCATATGGAAATGCCTCAAAAGGTGATGTCCTTCATGAGTTCCATGTCTACCCATCTTTGTGGCCATCTTTCCAAGATCCACTTCCCAAAAGTATATCCCCATCCCATACCCCAACCACATCCATATAATTCTAAACCATTGTCCCAGAGCCATTCATCCTGCCAGAATGTGATGTAATTGTGCTGCATCAAAAACTCATTCCATGTGTTCAAGTCCACCTTCATCCCTATGTTAATGTCCACCCAGTGGTGTGCAATTTTGCCTGTGGTGGCCCTGGCCAGTCAGTGTGTTAACACTCTGCCTGGTGTGATAGCCCTGCAGGCAAAATTCAGATGCCCAAGTAGCTGCTGCACATTTTTAGTGGTACCCATCTCTTGCCCTTGACCACCCTGGGAGCTCCCTCAGTCTGTCCACTTTGTTGGCTGGCAAGCAGAAACACTTCTGCTCCACATCTGTCTCTATGCCTAAAAATTCTAGTTTTTGTTGGGTTCTCTGTCTTGTCCCCAGCTAATGGAACCCCAGCTCCTGCACATGCTCTGAAAGTCTGTCAGCATCTGGAGGGTGGCATCCTGCCCATCATCAACCAATAGGAAATCATCCAGGTACTGTACCACTGCCTCATGCCCATACCTGTCACTGAAAACCCATTGCAGCACGTACTGAAAATGTAAAATGTCGCACAGGTGGCAGAAGAGCCCATAGGCATATCCTTGTCAAAATAGTACTCCTCATTAAAATGAAAACCCAATAAATCCCAGTCCTCAGTTCGGATGGGTAGCAAGCTAAAAGCTGCCTCGATGTCCATTTTTCTAGCCATGCTCCTGCTTTGTTCCTTATTATCTCAACTGCATTATGTAATGTGGTGTAGGACAACATGCTGTCCTCTGGGGTGATGGAGTCATTCACCAAGTCCCTATCTGGGTATGAGAAGTGGTAAATGAGTCTAAATTCCCTGGGCTGCTTCTTCAGCACAAATCCTAGAGGGGATACCATAAGCACCAGGAAAGGTGGAGTTGAAAGGGTCCCTCTACTCTGCCTGCTGCCACCTCCTTTTGTATTTTGGTCCATACTATCACTTCCTTCCCTTTTATTGACCCTAGGTTCTTGGCTCTCATGTTTTTCTTATCCCTTGTAAAGAAGGCTAAAACCTGTCATGAAACCCTCCTCAATGTTCCTTCACTCCTGCATCAGGGTACCCCTCTGTACATGCGTGCAAAATATCGGTCTTAATTAGAGAGGCAGCCCTACTGAACCATCCCCTGTCTGCCCATCTAGAGGCATGGTCTTACCTCCCCTGAAACCCCTTCCCGTATTGACCTCTGTATCTGCTGTTCTGCCCCATGTGACCCCTTTCCATCCCCAATTGACACCATAGAAGGAATGCCCTTGTGACGAAAACCTGATTTTTCTGCTTGTGTGCAGCACTTTTGACTGGGTGAAAACTGCCAAACCCAGAACACACATGTTTGAACTTACAGCTGGTCCATGTGCATGCTTCCTTGTTGTAGGCCCAACAGGCCTTGGCACCAGATCCTCATTGCCTTTTTCCCCTCACTGTTGGCCCCACCCTGAGCCGACAACATCCTGATCTATAGTTCTGTGAGTGTGACATCCCATCACACATTCCCATGGGACACCATCCTCTGTCTAAACCTTTCATCATATATCAGCCAACCATACCTGCTTTTTACCCTCTAGGCATCCCTGATTATGGCTGAATATGTCAGCAGGAGTATCATCAATTCTGGTTTCTTTTTGTAAAAGGATTGCACTGAAGTGCATAAAACCTTCTATCCATGCCCAAAAGTTTTTCCCTTATTGGTGGTATCCTCACTAGTCTTTCCTCTATCACCAAGGCCACTGCCATCTCTGATTTTCCTACCAGTTCCTCTGTTCATACCTCTTGGCTGTGTCCTTGTCCACCAGAGCGAACATGTCCATAGATTCACCCTTCCATATTTTTCTTTATTGATTGAGGCGTGGTCGCCCAGTGTTATGCCTGGGGAGCACTGGTCCCACATTTTATGGTACCCATTACCTCTCCACCTCTTCTCCTGCTTTTTCCCCTTCATCTCCTGCCAGACCTTATCCTCCTCCACCCAACCTTTTTCACCCTTTTCAGCCATATCCCTGCCAGGTAGTCCCTCAGACTACCATCCACCATTAGACTGACTGTTGGTTTCTTACCCTGGTCAGGTTATGCTCTCCCTTTCTGGAGGACTGTTCTCATGACTCTCTCTTCTTTGGTGGCTCCATCCACATTGACAGGTTTTTGTTCTTCTTATTCGCCCCTTACCTCTGCTTCACATCTGCCTCTCTGGACTCTTTGAAGAGTGCCTGGACTTGCTCCATCAACTCTGCTGCTTTCAGTGCCAGTTGCTCACTGGTATTTCCTCCTTAGATGTGGCCTCCTCGTTGCCATCCTGTAACTAGTCCACAAACACTGTCAAAACCTGTGGCTTGTAATCTGTTGCATCATTGTGCCCCTGAATGATATCAATATACAATTTCTTGTTCTTCTATTATGCTTGTCCCCCATCCCTTCTCCTTCCTTCCTTCCTTCCTTCCTTCCTTCCTTCCTTCCTTCCTTCCTTCCTTCCTTCTTTCCTTCCTTCCTTCCTTCCCAACCCCAGGCTCCTATGCCACAAAAAGGCAGTGTGACTAGAGTTTCTCTTTGATTAAACCATCCCTGCCTTGTGCTCCAAAATCTGCCTATTCCCTTAACCTGCCTGAGCCCTCCCTTGTCCTTCCTGTTTCTTCCCCAAATTATATATATCTTTTGTTTATTTTATTTATTTACCCTGCCTGGCTTCTACCTCCTTATGCCAGTGTTGTCACTCTAGCTGGAGCTCCCATGTTTCTAGAGCCCCTCCTTTGTTTTTATAATTTTTTGGCCCATACCCCAAGTGCTATCATATCCTCCCCTTTATGGCTGTTGAAACAACTATGCCCGCTCATTGGCTATCCACTTTTTCTTGTTTTTTTTTCCTTATAGGCCTCCCCACTCCATGTGCTCTCCAGTCACTGTTCTTCCCTGATTCCTTGGAGTGAACACCTGACTTGCTCGCTGCCTGTTGCCCTTACCTCTGTGGGTGTAGCCATGTGGCACCAGTCCTATCCCCTGCTGCCTCATGCTGTGTGGGGAACCTGTCCAGTTCCTCCATACTAGCTGCTTGTTCAGTGGTATGTTAGGTCGAACCACCAGCAGCCTACCTGATGGTACTAGGTTGTCCAAGCTCCCTGTATTGGAGTGCCTTTCACTTCCATCTTCCCAAAACAGTAAAACTCACATTTCTTTTTGGTGCCCTGGCCATGTGGACACTGGGGTAAGCCTAGGCCCCCACCAACCAGCATGTCAGCATCCTCGATTGCCCCGGTGCTGTGGGCCTAAATCCAATAGCGGGCAGCACTAAAACATCACACACACCTCTAAAATCCAAAACCTAGGATGGATACAATGCCCTAAACCACTCTTCTCTCCTTACATTTTTTTAAACTATCCTGTGGCAGTGGCCATGTGGTCAGCACGGCTAACTAAATGAAACCTCCACTGTTCCCACACAGTGTGTGGATCAGCATGCATAGCTGTAAAGTCCTTCACCAGCCCACCCATCGATGGCCCTCTGGGCCAGCCTAGAAACACCACCCCCACCAGCTCATTGATGGGACCACGGATCTCCCTGCCATCCTTTCACCCTCCGGCCACATTTTCCTTCCCTGACTCTGTCCATGTAGTCTGCATACCGCATGCTGGCCACCCTCCATTCTTTTAAATTTTTTTTTTTTAGGCTTGCTGACCCATGGCCTGATTCCACAACTCGATTCAGCTCCCCTGTGTTCCTGGTCTCTGGGCTGTTACTCTGACTGCAGGCCCCTCAGTGCTCAAGCACTGTCCCCTATGAAGGCCCCTGCCAGGGTCTAGGGAAGAACACAACCGCCAGCCAGCTCATCAACAGCCCTTGTTGGGCCTAGTTGCAAAAACCTCCCACATTCAGCTCATCGACAGCCATTGCTGGGCCCCTGCGAGAGACTCCCCACAAGTCAAACTTGTTGACAATCATTGCTAGTAAAACTGCCACCACCAGCCATCTCATCGATGGCCCTTACCGCCCTGATGAAAAACTCAAAAATACAAGCCCACTCATCGACGGCACTTACTGGGCCTCTCATAAAACAACTCCACCACCAACAACCAGCTCATTGATGCTGGGAAAACAAAACTCAGCTACCAGCCCCACTCATTAGTGGTTTCTGCTGAGCAACCAAAAGACTCTACCAACAAACTCACCTGTCAATGGCCCCTACTGGGCTGAGCCAACAGACTCCCTAATAAACTCGCTCATTGATGGGGCCTCCATGGCCTCCAGGCTGCCCTTCTGCTCCCCAAGCCACACCAAATACTGAACAGCAATTCATAAACCTGAACAGTACCCTTCAAAATCACAATGAATGAAACAAATAATACAAAATAATAAATAGCAAATCACAATGAATGAAACAACTAAGGCAAAAATTAAAATAATAAAATAATACAATTGTAGCTCAATCACTTAAAATCTTACACATGCATGCTTGCTGGTCCATTGTCTGCACCAGGGCCAAGGCCCAGTCCTTACATGTTGAAAATCTGCCCAAACCTCAGAAAAAGGCCTATTTTGTGCTGTTAAGTGGTCAATTTCACTGAACTGCAGAAGACAGAGGATTTTCTCTCTGCAGCCCCTAATCTACCCCATCAGGCTCCTTCTCTCCCTGCTCCCCACCAATTCCCTTTCTTGTCAATCATCTGGCTGACCCTCCTCCTCTGACCTCATCACCTCCCCTTTCCTGTCCAACTCTTCTGCTAGTCCCCACCCCTTTATTGTCCTCCTTTCAGATGCCTGGTGACTACGAAGGTTGTCCTTTAGAAAGCAACCCTCTATTATTCTACAGTATATGTACTCAAATTTCAGATCCTTCTTCTTTGATCTGAACTCCTACAAACAGTAAATAAACACATGATATAAAGTACACACATAAAATAACAGTGTCACAGTGCTGAGACTGACACACTCATAGCTAATATACTTGTACTGTACAGGCCCAGGTCATTGCACCTGCCACGTAAATAACTTGCATACAGTCGATTGCATTTTACCATTTGGGAGCTATTCTCATCCGTCTACGGGGGTATCAACAGGTAGCTGAGGGTTTCCTTTACCAGCAGGTAATGCTCATTGTCATTTGAAACATCATCCTATACCAGCTCCAATGTGTACCACTTTCTCCATCTGACAATGTTCATTCACCATGTTAGGACTCTGTTTTGTCATGGAAAATTCTGAGAAAATCCTGGAATTGTCATTATCAGATTGTCAGAAATCAAGGAAAATTTAGTAAAAGCCATGAAAGCTGTGGTTCTGCTGTATGTTAGACTATTTACCTGTAATTTGATATATTTTCATACAAGCATATCAGCAAAGATTTAAATGTTTTAAAAAACTATTGTTTGTCTGGTCCAATAGCAGGAGGCAACACATTGTGCTGCCATCTGTAAGACCAGGTCCTTCATGCAAGCCCTGAAATCCACACTGGGACAAACTGGTGACCTAGCGCATTGCAATGATGAGGCACAACGTTATGATTCTGACATTTGCAAACACCAGTAATTAAGGTGGTTTCATGAAAAATGCTTAAGATCATACTGTTTTCTAGGAAAATAACAAGCGTCACAGGGTTTTCATTAAAATGCCAAAATCAAGGTGACATGAAAATGGGAAAATCATTCATGACAAGTAGCAAACCAGGCTT
The DNA here is from genome assembly GCA_016271365.2 of Neoceratodus forsteri. Classification (NCBI taxonomy): domain Eukaryota; kingdom Metazoa; phylum Chordata; order Ceratodontiformes; family Ceratodontidae; genus Neoceratodus; species Neoceratodus forsteri. The sequence goes on from CM028131.1 coordinate 1,529,008,621, forward strand.
CTTGGGGAACACACCCAAAGAGAACACTCTAAACACCAGTTTCAATTAAATGAAAAGTGGTTTACTTTCAACAACACACAACAACAAAGCGCTTGCATTCAGCTTTACAAAATAGGTTCTTGCAATTCAGTATCTGGCTGTATCCATATAATATAAAATGTAACCTCCTTTTCCCATACCTTTCAACCCCTGTCTTAAAAATCAGGGTCAAAATCAGGAATATATCTTTTGAAAAAAAGGTAATATCAGTTCCTGAAGCAGTTTCAATAACTGGTTAAGTGATAAAAGTATTTTCTGATGGAGAACTGGCATGTAAAACTATTGTTATGTTTGATTTCTTTATTCAAATCTCTACTCATCAGTGGCAAATATGCCAAATCTAAAGCGGGACAGAGGCAATTTGTACTGCCAAAAGAGACCTCCTTGAAAATCAGGAGAGTGGAGAGTTATGCTTTTCCCTAGTTCACCTTCCTCAAGTGTTACTTGTTAACATTCCCCCCTCTCCCTGAGGATAGCCAACAAGTGGAGCATGAGGATTAATGAAGTCTTAAGGGCCAACTTTAAAGTAAAAGGAGTCTGTATAAATCCCTTCCTAGCCCTCTCCAAACCTGCTGCCTGTGTTGCAGGACTCTGAATGGGTTTACAGCTGAAAGAAGTGTGATTAGCCTACTCATTACTGTGTCACCTAGAGGTCCCACAATGACATTGGATTTTTGTTGTTGTTGTTAACATGTTAGGCACTGCATTGCCACAATTACTCTATGTACTTTACCCAGTTGTTCATTTCTGATTCTTTTCTTTTGTATAATTTTAATGTTTTGTGACAACTTATTGTACAATGTATCTCATGTACTTGTTTTCATTTTTCTCTTGTTTGTGTTGTTTGTGCCATAATTATGGCCTGGTCATAGCTGAAAATGATCTCTAGGATCAATGTATTCACCTAGTTAACAAATAAATAAAAATAAACTAAACACTGTATCACATCATGGAATGCATGATTCCCATGACTTCTGTGTCCAATGTGCAGCTCTAACCATGCCTCAGCCTTCCTTGCTTGTTATAAGAAGTATTTGACATTTAGACTGTCCATCCAATTAACAGTCTCAGAGCAAAAGTTAGACAATAAATTGTCTATATCTAGTCTTAGAATCTGAAGTAGAAAATAATAATTACATTTCCTATCAGTGTTTAGCATGCAGTACCAGTAGTTTAGTTTCTATTTTACAATGGAACCACAGTATAGGCAGGTCTAATTAAGACAGGAACTAAAATATGCCTGCAGCTGGAAGACAGAATCAAATGGTGGGGATCAGTGCTGAGGCACTTGGAAGCAGAAATTAGAAATAGTTAAAAACAATGTCAATTGAACTTGATGGCCAATGGTGATTACCAAAGCACTATAATTGGAGCAAACAATAGCATGGTATTCACTTAATTGAATTTAAGAAAGATGATGAATATCACATTGTGAAAGCCAGTAATGCACAATAGAAGCCAGATGAAGTGTGCAGCAATGGGAAACCTAATATTTGTAAAGAGGGGCAAGGAAAAATACAGAAAAATAAGAGGAAATGAGTTGTTAGCTTATTTGAAATAATTTATTTGGAGGTATGAACGAGATTAAGATTATGCTATCTAAATTAGATGAAAAAGTTGGAAAGGAGGTTATAAAAGAGTTGTATACACTGAATATAATTCCAGAGACCTGGAGAAGCAACTGCATTTGAAACACAATGAAAATATGAAAAACAGATGTAGAATATCAAATATGAGAATTTATCAATTAGCAGAAGGAAACATATACAGTTCTGGATGTCCAGTAATCTCAACAATGGAGACTGGTGGGTACCAGTAATGCTTACATCCCAAATAGCTTATTTTATCATTGATATTCATTTTCTGGTAGTAGCAGTGATACTTTTGTTTATCCAAATGCAGTCAGAAGTTGCTTCAATAAAAGTACAAACAGAATCTAAATGCAGCACTGATTAAAATGGCATAATCAGAAGTAGGAACTCATGTCCAGTTCTGAAAGTGGATCCCAGTGGTGCAGTTCAACATATAGACAAAGGTATCATCTGTCACACAGGCAAATTATGTTGAATGCACTGAAGGTATTCAGTTCAGAAACTACTCAAGAGCTGAAGGTTATGATAACAGTTTCTGTAAGTGAATTGCAATGGCAGTATAATTACAACTAATACATGCAGCATATGTTTAACTACTCTGCAATCTTATTGTACTTTCACTTTAAAGTGTAAAATACATTATTTATTGATTACATACTTTGCAAAATGAAAGTACATAAAGCTACTGTACATGATAGTACTGAATGCAGATGCAACTGACAATGGTGTTACCAGTGACCAAAGCTTAACTGTACTACCATGAAGTTCAGCATGGTTGAGAGAATCAGGCCTTTTGTTCACCTACAGTACTGCTAAAATAATGAAACTATGTTTACTTTTGTGGTCTCTGAAAATATTTGGCACTCATGTTGGAGTGATGTTGAAGGCTTCTATTTGCACACAAAGATTCAACTGCCCATTAACCACACTGCTGCGATATTGTTGTTTCTATTCTGTGAACAAAGACAGAAAAATGTTGACAATTATTCAGCCAGTTAGAAGCAACAGCCACTCAACCATGCCAAAAATTCAGAGTGGTTCACCAAGATGTTCAGAACTGACATGCAACTTCCCTCATTATGTTTGCAGTTGCAATAGTACCCTATCAGGCACAAAATAAAATAAACCAGGTAAAACAACAAATAATTTTCTGTCAACTTTATAGATAAATTGGACTGCAACATATTTAAAATGCAATGGACACTTACATTTAAAAGATTATCTTTTATAGAGTGGGCTGCCTTTAGGGCAGTAGTTCTCAAGCTTCAAATTCTGATGGTCTCAAAGTGACTCAAAGTGTGGCTACCAGAGTTGTTGGTGGCCTCACTCCTACTTTTGTCACCCCAGTCCCATTCATATACCACAACTTCCTGATACAACACATTCAGTTTCACATAATATACATTAAATCAAGTCCCTGATGTAGTTTCACTTGAAATGCGTCTCCTATGTTTGTTTAAAATTAATAAATTGCCTATTATACTATTTTTGTATTTGGGTCTCTAAAGAAAAATTGCTTGTGGCCTCGTTTAAGAAACACTGCTTTAGAAAGACTGGGACTGTGCATAAGTGGTTTGAGGTTATATTATACTTATAACACTGCAGTTGTAGATCTTAAGTGCTATAAGGCTTTATTATGGACTATATGTGCAGATGATTATTACGCTTGTGGGTCAGTTATGACTGATTTAAGTTACCCATTGTTCCATTAGAACCTGCTCATTATTTTAAGATGCTTTTGCAGGTGAAGCCTGTAAAAGCAAGGAAAAATAGGGGTCACTAGAGGGAGGGTAACATATTTGCAATGTGATTAGTGGCATAAGATGAATGGCTAGTAGGTTGTAAGCTCTATGGTTTATAAATAAAGCAGCAATGCATGACACTGGTGGCCTTTTACCTATACTTTTTAATTTTAGATTGCCACTTGTCTCCTGACTTGTATGATATCCTTTGGTCTACATTTTAGTCCGCGATTGCCAATTTTGTTACATTTGAAATAATAAAAGGAACACTCCTTTACTATGAGTCAGACCAGGTTTTCATCAGTATTCTATGTTGCTTTTGAAATTGTGACTATAATGAACTAGCATGCAGCAGGCACTGCTTTCTGACCTTATGGACAACACGCACACAAAAACTGCTGAGAATACTTATGAAAACCCGAAGTAACACTCAAAGTATTACTAACCACACTGCAACTGTTGTTTAGCTACACTGTAACAACAGTACAACTACTGTGCAATTACATTTAACTACAAGGTAGTTGATATATACCTCAGATTGTGAACTGTGAAGTTGTACAATTTGCCCAAAGAAATAATTACACATGTAACAACTACTGTCTCCCTTTCAGCACTAATCAATTAATTCTGACAAGTGTAACTACATATCTAATAGCTGATATGCAAGTTGTTCATACAAAGGTAAGAACATGTGTAATAGTTATTGCAAATTGTAGCAGAAAATATATTGTGTAACTGCTACATTATCTCTATTGACATTATTTTAAATATTTTCTGACTGTGTAACTGCATGTACCTGTGCACAGCTCCTGTGCATTGTAATAGCAGTCAATGGCTATCTGATATGTATTTAGAAGGCAATCACACAGAAAACTTAAATGCTGGGATATTCAAAGGGTTGCGCCTGGTGCAACTGAGTTACACTGGTGTAACCCTGCATTGCGCCCAGCAAGATACTCAAATGGTTGCCAGGCACAGTGCAAGTCCCAATGCACCAGGGTGCACTGTGATCCTAAGTGGCTCAGATGCAGGCATGCCCATGCATATGCGGCACATCCTGATATTCAGCCTGGGATGTGCAGCACATATGCTGGTGCAACCCTGCACTGCATTGCACAGAGGGGCCCAGAAAAGCAGGAGCAAGTCCCAGCCATCCACAGGTGGGTTGCTGTATTGCACAAAACAACACAGCAGCCGCCAGCTGTGGGTGGCCACCCACCCTGGAACACCGTTGCCAGGCACACATACCCCACTGGTGGGTTCATTCCATATCTGGTCCTGTGTAGTACAATATGGCCTGCAAGCCCATTGATCAACACTGTGGACCAATAGGCATACAGATCATACTAATGCACGCTGTCATTTGGTGGTGGCGGCGGTATGCGGCTGGGTGCTGCTGCCCGCCGATGATGAGGGGTGCTGGATGTCTGGGGCCCTCTGTGGGTGGATGGGAGGGGTACCACTGGACCACCAGGTAACTTTTATTTCCACAGCAGCCCACATTCAGGTGAATGGGTGGGTTACCACTAGACCACCAGGGATTTTCTATTTGTACAACAGCCCATGATTGGACAAATGGGGGTTACCACTAGACCACCAGGGATTATCTATTTTACAACAGCCCATGATCAGGCATACAGGAGTGGGGGCTGCAATAGCCCATGGGGGTTCCTGAACCCCAATGGGTGCTGCCTGGCAGGGTGCTAGGTGCAATTCTTGGGAGCCAGTGCATCGCATGCAAATGGGGCCATAATGACGTAAATGGACCCATTTGTGCCTTGCATATATTATGGCCTCATTTGCATGCCCCCCACTGAATATCGCTGGTGATGCACCTATGCACAGCACTTGCGCCAGCGCATCCCTGCCGTTCCTTTCTGTGTCTTGTGCACGCACAGTGCCACTGTGCCATGTGCAGTGTGTGTATCTCTCTCTGCCATATTCAATGGTGCTGAGCCATGGTGCATCACCGCTGAATATTGCCTGGTCCTGGTCCCGGCGCAGCCCAGTTGCACTGCGCCAGGCTTGCGCCACTGCCCGTGCAGTCTGAATATCTGGCCCAAAGTGTAAACTGAATACTAAGATCTGATTACAAAGTAACTTCAGTTGACTACACTTAAATGGATTGACTGATAACTCTGTAGATGATGTTCTGCCTCTGTAAATCAGTTCCTCGTGAACATATATGTTTATAAACATACAATCTAATACTGATAATTGATTTGTAACTAGGCAATGAATTATTTCATTTGCATAATTACTGACTGGGTTTGTAACAATGCTGTGGTTAAAAATAATGTAATTGTTTCCAGAGTTAATGCCTATCTAACATGCATTTGCATGGTAAGTGCACAGAAAAAGAAGAATGATAACTAACAGAGGATTACAGTTTAACTAATATAAATTTACATTTGTCAACTGTCAGTGATGTATGTGTGATATACTTTCACATTGGGACATTAATTTGATGCACATAATAACACTTAATACACATGCAGTCTGATATTGTTAATTGATATGTAACTTCAGGGCCCCATTCAAAGCTTCTGGGCAATGATGCAAAGGACTTGCATCAGATAGAAATGATGCAAAGGGATTCCAGTGCCATACCTTGCATCATTTGCAATTCTAGAATGCCACCTGTGCCAGGAGGGGGCTGCCTGTGCCAGAGTCACCTGTGCCAGCTCTCCACCTGCACCACAGAGGTAGGAGGCTTGCAGGGATGTAAACTGCAGTATCCCCAAGTATGGAATTCACTAATCCTCCACAAGGTGCATGGACTCATCACAGTTAGACCAGCCCAGGCTAGTCTAACAGCCCATGCACTACTCCTTAGCTGTCACTGGGTGTAGGTGAATCTGTGCCCCTGTTGCCACAGAGACAAATGCACCACCAGCATCTACCGGTGTGGTGAACATGCCATCCTTTTATGAAGCTGTCACAGAAATGGAGATGTATGACAATGTCTGTTGGACTGCTATTCTATACAATTGCCTGACAATGTCTGTTGGGATGCTATTTGATAAAATTGTAACTTACTGTATGCAACATTATCTGTTAACCACTGTAAATGTGTTTATTGTTATATGTATTGCACCTGTATGTTACCAGTGTTATACCTCACACTGTTTTCTTTGTCCACCCTCCCTGCAATGAGTTGCCTTTGTAAATGAGTCCTTGACTCAAAGGTTGTAAACCGACTCTCAAATAAATAAATAAATAGGTGTGGAGATACTTATGTTCCATGTGAGGTATTATGCCATACCACTATGACTTAGGTATTAGGTATTGACCATCACCACCATATATACTGCATGTGCAGTCATGTGGGTGAGCATTTGGAGTAGGTGGACACTACAGTGATGGGAGTAGCGTTATGGTACCACCTGCCCATGGTATCCCACTCCCCCAGAGCTCCTAGAGAAACTGTGCCCTCAGGGTCCACCTCATGGTTCCAGGCATATGGCTGCCACCCCTGCAAACATGGACTGCACTGTCATGGTGGCAACCATGCACTGTTCCCATTGGGGATCAATTGCCACCCTCCTCCCATCCTGACTTGCTATGCCCTTCATTTCCCAGTTCTGGTGCCATGACCCTGCTAGTATCCTTGGTGACTGGCCAGCAGGTCTCCGACATTGGCCACTGAGGCACTCAATTGCCCCACAGCTTGTGGCAACCTCTGTGCACCATGTGCTTGGCACATGGGAGTGGGTGTGGCAAATCAGGATTCTGTACCAGGACTCCTGCCATTCTTGAATAAGAGGCAGGGCCCTGGTGATCACTGATTGATGCTAGCTGCTGTTTGCTACAGCTTGCATCAATCTAAAGGTGGCATCATGAATCAGGCCCCACTATTTATTTATGTAGTTAAAATGTTCATTTGCATTATTATCAACTGTCAGTGCTGTATGTATGATGTACTTTCACTTTGGGATATCAAGTCTGTCATGAACATACTGTTTAATACACATTCATTCTAATATTGTTAATAGATATGCAACTAAATTGTTTACTTATACAGTAAGAAATGTTCATTTGCTAATTATAATGGTCAGATTTTTGAAAAAAGGATGCCATTACTTAAGGACCTGTCCCTGGGGAGGGGGACAAGATATCTTCCTGGTCAGGGAGGGATCACATCTGAAGCTGGGGGCAAGGTATCTTGATTACTCTGATGTGGATGCAATGTCCTAGTGACCTTTCTGATCTGTATGCCCCAAGGCAGAGGAGGAATCCTGGACTTTGCCCTGCTTGTCCTTGTCACATGAGGGGCAGAATAACCCACATAATGTGGAGCAGGCCTGGCATGGCACTTCTTATACTTGGGGCTCAAGATCTAATGTCCTTCACAGATGCTTCTGCCCATAGTGGCCAATATCGTGAGGCAAAATCTGAAGGTCTGAATTGAGGCTCTAAAAAAGCAGTGAGATGGAGAAGGAGTCCTTAATATCTATTCCTGATGCAGATGCTGTAACCCCACTGAAGTTCCTTGTAGCCTGAGATAGGTCCTGCACAGAAAAAGGAAAAAATAGACACACAGGTGCTAATGGTAAAGCAGTAAGGTGACTGACAGTCCTGCTCCTGAAGAATGTTAAATTGAGAAGAAGATGCCAAATCTAGAACTATTGATGTTTGTGGCCCTGGAACTTCACTCCAATTAGCCATGGTGAAACACTCCAGCTGAAGCAGGAGGCACAGAGTGAGAAAGTATGGCAGCATTGCATCACAAAAATGTCACTGCACCATTCTAACACATGCACAACTGGGTGCAACATGGCCACCACTCTATAGAGTGCATGCATGGCTGTGAGCAACATGGCCATGGTGCTAATAATGCAAGTATAGCCATGCTTAAATGTTCAACATGTGTCCAATGACTGGAAAAACACTGCTTCCCAAAAGGATCTGCTGCAAATGTGCAGGCTTAGGCACTGGGACCACCCACTCCCACAGTTGCCGAATCTTGGTGGTGACTGGACACTAGGACACCCCCTTCCTCCAGCATGGACAGTTGTACAGGGCCCATCTGGTCCAGGAGGGAGCTGTGCCTCCCAGCACCAAAGGAGAGGGCTATGGCAGCCCATCCTAGGCTGCAGCCCTAGGCATCTCTGGTAGCATTCCCAGCAGCACACCGCAAGTTAAATGGAGGACCTGATGTCTTCTACTTCTAGACTGCATAGGAATGCTGAAAATCATAAAAAGAAACACTGATAAAGAGGGTTGCCCAATTAAAGGGCAGACCCCATTGTCACACAACCCTGTCAAGAGAAATGTGGAAGCTCAGGGGAAGAGGAGGAATAGGGAGGGGCTAAGGGCATGAGGTCACAGAAGGGGAGGAGCAGTGGGGTCACCAAAGGGGTGGGTAGTGAAGTGAGAGGACAATGAGGTGGCAACAGGTGAGTGGATACAGTGAGCCCAAGGGGCAGGAGCAAGGGGCAGTTATAAGGGACAGCACAGCAAAGGAGAGCTCACAAAATTGCTCCAAAGTACTTTACTCTGGGTGCACATCGTTTTGGCAAGATTTTATAGAGCCAGTGGGCATTTTGTTGGTATTCTGAGTTAATTACACAGTGGAATTGTATAATTACAGTTAAAATGGATAAAGAAGCCAGAGGAGCACAGCAAAAGAACTGGGATTTCAGGTGAAGTGAATAGACACACGAGTGGCTGGGAAAAGGTAAGGCGAATATGTGGGAGTGAGGAGCAGTGAATGCAATGGAAGAAGCAACCAGAGGGGTTGTTAAGCATGGGTTGCAAATGGGCACTAGAGAAGCAGCAAAACGCTGAATGAATCACTAAGGCGAAAATTTGTAACGACAAGGCCAGGAAAGGCTTGAGGAAGTTCATGGAGGCGAGCGTCATTTTCCATCAGGGCTGAGAGTGCACCAGCAACAGGGGTTTTCAATAAATGGAGGGAAGAGCAGCAAGCAGGCTGTTTGGGGGCTGAAGGATCGTGGAGCCAGGCAGTGTTTTCCACCAGGGCTGAGAGTGTACACCATCAACAGGGTTTTCAGTTAGCATGGGGAAGAGCAGCAAGCAGGCTGCTTGGAGGGCTGAAGGATGCAGAAAGGACAAGGGACAGGCAAAAGAGAGAATAGGAAGGAGTGAGGGAAAAGGCATGTGGCCCACCAGGGATGGCATGTGACATCATCGCCACGCGGTCCAGGGAATGCCTGATGCTTCTGAGGGAATTCCAATTGTGTGACAAGAACTGTACTGATAAGCTAGCATAACCACAACCAGCTCCACATTGCTCTTACACAATGGATTTCTTGGCCACAGGATTTTGGTTTAAGAGCAGCAAGGAGCAAGGGAGCAAGAGAGAATGCAGGAGCCCAACGCTGGGATGGCGATAGACGCCATTGCCATGTCCAGGGAATACCTGATACTCACAAAGGAATGCCAATCATATGATTAAGAGCTGGAGAGATAAGCTAGCATAACCTGTATGGCAAGAACAGGTGCCTCATACTAATACTACTGCTAATGGAAATAGATAATTAAACCTCTGTTAGCGATAACATGGTGCAAATAATAGGACAGAAATAGTTCAAAGGAGAGAGGGTCACACTATTTATAGGATGCCACTGCAATTTTTCATCAATGGGGTAGGTAGAGGTGTTAAGTGCAGGTATGATATATTGGTGGAATGTGTCCTGCAGCCACCATAGTGGTATTGAGCAGTATTTCTGGAACTCTCAGGCTGTATGAAAAGTATGAACCAATGCCTGGGTCGGGTGCTTAATTTCGTGGTGTATTACCAACCCACAGGGTCACTCAGCATGGGCAGTGCTCTGGATATCGAGACAGAGACTGAAAAGGGACTCGCTGGCCAACTACAGGAGGAAGGGGTGAGGATCCAAAATGGCAGAAGGGCAGGATGCATGGGCCCACCTCATGGGATGGTGTCTGATGTCATTGCCACACAGTATATGGTCCGGGGGACAGGATGAAGAGGGTGGCAGGCCACAACACAGAGACCCCCATTGACCAGGGCTGAAGGGGAGCCATGGAATTAGGAGGCCAACTTTTGGACCCCACTTAGCACATGACAGCATGGCAAGTTAAAAAAAGGGGAGGAGGAAGGAGGGTGGCGGCAGCAGACCATGGGGAGGGAAGACCACAGAAATGTGAAAAGGCAACAGCGGGTGAGAGAAAGAGGGAGCTACCCAGCAAAGTGAGGGAGGAGACTCACAGGGTGTAGGAGGTCGATGGGAAGAAGGCTGGTCGTTCAAAAACAAAATACTAACTTGTCTGATGTTTCCTATTTAGATAAGGCAGAGCAATGCAAGGATGGCACCAAAGAAGGCAAAGCCAAGCAAGGAGGATTTACAGAGCAGCGATGGACCTAATGGACAAGGCAAATCAGTTGCTGGAGGTGGCAGAGAACGACCTGAACTGCTCACTCCTGCTCCTAACCTATTCCCTCATCATAAAAATGCATATAAAAAGGAGGGCACAGTTCATTAAGGTATGATGAGAAATTTAGGAAGAGAATGGCTCATTTTGGGGACGTGAAATGGGACGCAAGACAAATAGAACTGTGGCTTGAAATTTATACATGCCCCACGGCAAAAGAGACAGAGGGGAGAAAGGGGGGCAGCATTGAAGGCCTGTTGGGGATACAACAGGGCTTCCTGCTCATGGTCAAACTGCCATTTCCGACATGTAGGCTTCTAGCGCGGGGGCATCATCCAGCATCAAAGTGCAGATACAACTGGAAAAAGGGTCCAGCAGCCAGGATAACGCATACCAGTCATCCTTTCAGAGCAACTAGGGCTCCTTTCAAGGGCAGCAATGGGGAGATGTAACGGGGAGGGAATGGGGAGGGACATTCTTATCAAACTCGACACCAGGACACTTGAAAAATGGGAGGGGGGTCTCGCTGGCTGGTCACCCATCAGAGTAGAAGAAGTGGAAAGGTGATTGGGGGTTACTGGTACAAATAATTGTGGACAGGTTTCGTTGGGTTTTAGCTTACAGTTCCAGGGTTATAGTAAAGGGATGAAGGCAAAGAGCCTCAAATCCATACAAGGAAAGGAGGCAATCCTGGCACACAAAATTCATAAAGAGGTGGCAGCGGGAAGGGTGGAAGGCCCATTTGCCTCCCTCCATTGCTAAACCTGTGGATTTCTCCACTGGGCCTGGTGCCCAAAAAGCAGATATGGAGTACCGAGTAATATATCACCCATCCCACCCGGAAGAGGACTCGGTCAATGACTCTATTGGGGAGGAAGACAGCAAGGTCACCTATGCTACCCTGGAAGAGGCAGTGCGATTCATTAGATCTAAACAGGAGGCGTGGCTGGTGAAAACGGATATAGAGTTGGCCTTTTGGCTACTGCCTGTCAGGCCAGAGGACTGGGATTTGTTAGGTTTCAGGTGGAGGGGCAGTATTATTTTGACAAGGCCATGCATATGGGATGCTTGATAGCATGCACCACATTCAAAATGTTCAGTACCGGGTCTGCAAAGGGCTGCCCAGACTTGGTATGGGTATCAAACAGTGGTACACTACCTAGATGACTTTCTGTTCATCGGGAAAGGGGAAAGAGGAGGCAGACCATGCTTCAGGACTTCAAGGTGTTATGCCAGGAGATGGGGTGCCACTAGCAGAGGACAAGACAGAAGGGCTCAGTTGGACAGTAGAGTTCCTAGGGTTGGAGCTGACATGATCGGGTAACTATACCGATTGCCCGATCAAAGGTTAGGAGGCTACGGAAGATGTTGAGAATGGTGGGGGGCACAGGAGAGTGCAGTTACAACAGGTGTAGCAGCTGTTGGGGCACCTGAACTTTGCTTGTAGAGCCATTGCACTGGGCACACATTTACATGGCATTTAGCCTGTGCAACGCTGGGGTCCAAACAGCCTCACCATTGATAGACCTTAATAAAGGGACCAGGGAGGATATGGTAGTGGGGAGCATTTCCTGCAGGCATACAATGGGCAAACGTTCTGGCAGACTAATGGCTATACAAAATGGATTTGCAGCTGTATACAGATATGTCCGGGGAATTGGCATGGGGGTACTTCCAGGGTCAACCATGGCCGGAGGAATGGGCCCACTGGGGGTGGTGATGAAAGACATCACCTTTTGGAGCTGTTTCCATGTGGGTGGCAATGATCATGTGGGTAAGGAAGTCAGGAACAGACAGGTCAGCATTTTGAGTGCTAATTGGGCAGCGTGGAAGTGCTGAACAGGTGGACAAAGTGAGAGAGAGAGTGATGAGGGTGTTAAGGAGGATTGTGTGGTTTGGCCTGACCCTGAACATGTCATTCAGTGCCATGCACATTGATGGTGTGGACAATGTGATTGCTCTCCTGATTGCATATGGACAAATTCAGAACCATTGCATCTGGGGCAGAGGTCTGGCAGACCACCATCCCGATGTATGTATGGTCGATTGGACTGGGGAGCTGAAGTACTCTTCCAGAACTCCTTTGCCCCAGGACCCTGAGAGCTTATGAAACCTCTTGGAGGGTGTTTCAAAAATTCTGGGAACAATATGGTGGACAGATATGGGGCAGTGACTGGGGAGCAGGTGGCAAGATTTATTGTAATGGGGTGGAACCAGAACATGGGCACATGACCATGGGGTGCATTTGGTGGCCATAGGGCAGATTTGAAAGATAAGGGGTTGGGAGGACCCAACCAAAACAATCTGATCTGCAGAATGGTACAGGGCTGGATTTGGGGATCAGAGAAGAAGCAGGATAACAGAAGGCCGATCTCTGAGAGTTTGATAGTAAGACTGATGGGGTATTACACCACATCTGCAACTCACAGAGCGAAGCAGTGCTGTTTCAAGCCATATATGCTACCATGTACAGTGGGTCTTTAGACTGAGTGAGGTGGTTGGGCACAGCAAACAGATGGAGGGAGGGGCTACAATAGGAAGACATAGAATGGACAGGGGAAGCAGACACAGTACTGTTAAGGAGGTCAAAGACCGATCAGCAAGGACAGGGCAGGAGGGTGTGGTTAAGAAAGCACCCTAACAAAACCATTTGTTAGTAGGGCTCTGCACATGTATGTGGCAGAGCACCCAAAGGAGGGAATTCAAGGATGTTTATGCATGGGACGGCAGGCCAGTTTCCGGGTACCAGGTGACAGTGGTACTGCACAAGGAACTCAGATTTTTAGGGGAACGGGAGGCTATTCCTCCCACTCATTCAGGATTGGGGCTGCTTCAATGATGGCAGCACAAGGCAGGCCTAAGGAGATCAAAGAAAAGGCAGGTGGGCTTCAGGATGTTATAAAAAATACATACGCGTATACAACAATAACGATTTCTGTTTTGTCTCCTATAGCAGGTGCAAGAAGAAAAGAAAAGTGGGGGGGAAGTGGAGGGGTAGCAGAGCTCATATATTAAACTACGTGTTTGGTTACGCAGGTTCAACCAGGAAGCTCTGAGGCATGGATCTGTGGGCACCGCTTATCCACTGGGTAGAGAAGTGGGCAGCCAGGAGACAAGGGGGAAAACAGCTGTACTTGGACAGTGACATAAATCATCAGCGATCCTCGATTCGAGGTGATCTCTACCATGGTTCACTGATGGGTCCTGAGGTGACTTAGTAATCCAATCCTAGAGCCACAGATTCATCCACAGAAACTGCAGATGTTTCCATGTAGGAAAGCTGCCCACTGGCTGGGGTTTCTTCCCTTTCCTTCCTACACTCTCTTTTGGCTTCAAGGGCAGGCTTTCTTTGAAGCAGGCCCCTCACTTGATGGAGGTTCTGGCACCACTGAGATCAGTTGGTGGCCAGCTCCTTCCAGCTCATGATGTCCACATTTGTTTTCTTGAGATATGCCTTCAGTGTGTCTTTGTAGCATTTCCTTTGACCACCACAGGATCTCTGGCTGTGACTGAGCTGGGAGTATAAAATTTGTTTGGGGAGTCGAGAGTTGGACATCCGTACACAGTGTCCAGTCCAGCAGAATTGATGTCTGAGGATCGCTGCCTCAATGCTGGTGACATTGGCCTCAGCGAGAACACTGATGTTAGTGCTGTGGTCTTCCCACTTGATGCGGAGGATTTTCCAGAGACATCATTGGTGGTACCTCCTCAGGCTCTTTAGGTGATGTCGGTAAATCACCCAAGTTTCACATCCATAAAGAAGGGTAGGGATGATAATTGAACTGCATACCTGGATCTTGGTGTCCTTTCATATGTCACGGTCAGTGAAGACGTAACAAAGCAGTTTCCCAAATGAGGTACTAGCGCAATGGATCCTGTGCTGAATCTCATCATCGATGTTCACTGTTAGAGAGGTGGCTACCGAGATAAGGGAAATGCTCAACTGTCTCCAGGGTCTGTCCTCAATGGTGAATTGTGGAGGGTCATTTACAAGGCCTTGAGCAGGCTGATAGCGCACCTTGGTCTTCTTGATGTTAAGTGAGAGTTCCAGACTTCAATAAGCTTCCGCAAAGAGATCTAGTGCAGACTGAGGTCGCTCCTGGTGTGCAGGATGGCACAGTCATCAGCGCATGCAGGTCAATGACGGATGCTTTGCAAACTTTGGTCTTTGAACAGAGACATCCAAGATTAAAGAGCCCTCCATCCATTCTGTATTCGATGTCAATTCCAGTGGGAAGGCGGCCTTGGTGAGGACTAGGATGACTGCTAGGAAGATAGAGAACAAGGTTGGAGCAATGACACACCTTGCTTGACCCCAGTTTGGATGATGAATGGGTCTGTCTTTGAACCATTATGGAGAATGCTGGCAGTCATCTGGTCATGCAGAAGCCTCAGGACCTTGATGAATTTTATAGGGCAGCTAATCTGGCCAGCACCTTCCACAAGGCTTCATGACTGATGGAGTTAAAGGCCTTTGTCAGATCAATGAAAGCCATGTACAGGTCCTGATGTTGTTCCCGACACTTTTCTTGGATCTGCCTGGCAGTGAAGATCATGTCGGTTGTCCCACAAGATGGTCTGAATCCACACTGAGATTTCAGCAGGACTTTAGGCAATGGGAAGGAGACAGTTCAGAAGAATATGGGTGAGGATTTTCCTGTGGTGGAGAGTAAAGCAATGCCTTGATAATTTCCACACACCGACTTGTCTCCTTCTTGAAGATGGTAACAATGTTAGCATTCCTCAAGTCTTCTGGAATCTCCTCATTGTTCCAAATTTGGAGAATGAGTTCGTGGAGCTTTAGTACCAGTTCCTCGCCCCAGCCTTGTAGACTTCAGCGTATGCCATCTGATCCCGCAGTTTTGTTGTTTTTGCCAGCTTGCTGGCATGTCTTACTTCTTCATGGTAGAAGGCTAGTGAGAGATTTCTTTCAGGGTGTTGGGCACAGAATTGACAGTGGCATCTGTCACAGATGACTCATGGTTCAGAAGTGTCTCAAATTGCTCCTTCAATCTTTCTTGAATGCCTTTCATTTCCTTTAGGAGCGCTCAAGCCATCTTGAGATTGAGGGAGGGACCATGGGAGCTTGGACCATAAATGTCCCTTTGTAGCCTGGAAGAAGCTCTGCATGTCATGTTTGTCAATATAGAGCTGGACCTTCTTGGTCTTGTCTTGCCACCATTTGTTTTGATGTCTCAGATCTTCCTTTGGCTTCTGCCTTGAGCTGCTGGTATGACTCTTGCTTTTGCTTACATGAGATGTCATCTTGCCATGTGCAGTGAGCTCTTCTTTCCAGTTGAGCAGGTCTTGAATCTCGGTATCATTTTCATCAAACCAGTCCTGGTGATGCCGGGTGACATAGCCAATAGAATCAGCACATGCAGAGTGGATGGGGGTCTTGAACTCCTTCCAGTATCTCTCAATGTTATCATCAGCTGCGGCATGGCAAAAGCCTTGCTTGAGATGTTGCTGAAGTCCTCTTGAACCACTGGGTCTTGAAGGGACTTGGTGTTGAATTCTTTGCATTGATTTTGACTGCCTTCAATGTTTCTGAGTGAGTCAGATGTTCATGACAGATATGACAAGACGATGGTCTGTCCAGCAGTCATCGACTCTTCGCATGGCCCTCGTGATGTAGACATCCTTTCAATCATGGGTTCTGACAATGACGTAGTCAAGGGGGTGCCAGTGCTTGTATCAAGGTTGTCTCCAAGTAGTCTTATACTTGTCGCTCAGTCTGAAAATGATGTTCGTGATGACCAGGCCATCTCCGCACATTTGTTCAAGAGTAGGATGCCATTGAGTTTGTCTTTCATACCCCTCCTTCCCAGTGATACCATTCCAGAGATCTGAATCACACCCGACTCTGGCATTGAAGTCACCAAGAAGAATGATCTTGTCTTCTTTAGGGTGTTGGTCAGGACTCTGTCAAGGTTGAGTAGAACTGTTCCTTTGACATCCTCGCTCAGCATTAAGTGTCGGGGCGATACACTGATGACAGTGGCATGCCGATTGTTGCTGAGCTTAAGACGAAAGGTCATGAGGCATTTGTTGATGCCAATTGGGAGCTCTGTAAGCTGGTTGATGATCTTGTTCTTGATGGCAAGGTCAACACCATGAATGTGTCTGTCTTCAGCAGACTTCCTTTCCAGAAGAAGGTGAAACTCCATCCTCGCTCTCTCAACTGGCCTTCATCTGGTCATCTTGTCTCACTTAGGCAGCAATATCGATGTTACACCACAAGGTCCCTGGCAATAATAGCAGTTCTTCTTTCTGGTCGTTCACTATACTGGTTGTCCATCAGAGTATGAGCATTCCATGTTGTAAAAATCATTGTCTGTTTCTGTTTCGACCACATAGAGAGTGATCCTACTGGATGCAACTATCCAGCCAGGAGAAGGTGTGACAGCCTAGGTTTAGGGCACCTTTTCTAGCCACTTCCCCATGTGGGGTGAGCAGAGGTAATCCTAAAGAAGACTGCTCACTCACAGTAGCAGCTAAATTGCACCCCTGTCCCAGACCAGGTGCCAGACGACCATCAAACTACCACCACCTAAGTGCAGATTCATGGCTAGAGACTGCTGGATTCACTGGTCCTGTCCCTGTCACCACTAGTCTGTCACTGCAGGGCTTGGAAGGTTGGTTGGGGGATGTTGTTTCCCATGGTAGAAGCCTGTGTGTGACTTCTTTAGTGTGGGGAAGCTGGTGCCCACAGCAACCACTACAAACTTGACAAGCAGGAGATCTAGCGCCAATGGCAAGGAGAGATCCCCATCTTGTTGCAGCCTGCATCCACCTTCACAGCCATTGAGATCCTAACATCTTCTTCCACCTGATCCACCACTGAGGACTTTGGAGGTTG
This sequence comes from Neoceratodus forsteri, assembly GCA_016271365.2. Lineage (NCBI taxonomy): Eukaryota > Metazoa > Chordata > Ceratodontiformes > Ceratodontidae > Neoceratodus > Neoceratodus forsteri. The sequence continues at coordinate 1,529,026,218 of CM028131.1, forward strand.
GACCACACTTAGTCTGGGACCTCGCCTCAGGCCTGTTCTCCACAGGTGACCCCTGCCAGGAGTATGAGACTCAGATGACATAGCCCTGAGGGTCATTGGAACATACAAGCCTCTCCACCATGACAAGGTCTCAGTCCAAGGAGAGATCCAAAGAGTGACACAATACAGCTGGTGTGGAAAGGTTATCGGGAATGAAATGGGCACAGCTGCTACCAGAGTTCAAGGGAGATCAGGAGGGACCATAGACAGCCAGATCTGATCGTGGTACAATTTAGGGGGCAACGACCTGGGAACAAGGCCCTGGCTGGACATTTTTTATCAGTTAAAGCATGTGTAAATAAATAAAGGAATGGTGGTTGGAGCTTAATTTGGCCTGGTTAGAGATCATGTCTCGAGGGTCTGGTGGCAAGCAGAGAGCCATAATGGTGTGAGAGGGCCTGAAGTGCATGAATGCATGGGTGGGGAGATTGTTTGAGAGCATGGGGCATTAGTCATCCACCATGGAATTCTTGAGTGGGTGGATGAGTACTACCAGGGTGATGGCATACACCTCTCGGCCTGGGCCTGGCCATGTTTAGCACTGAAATAGCAAATGCCTCTGAAGTATGGCTGGTGCAGAGATAAAACAGGGCAAGAACAGGGAAAGGGGGCAGGGGGAAGTCCACGTCCATCACAAGCTGGAGGTGGACTAATGGAAAAGGGGAAGGAAGACAGGAAAAAGGGAGGAAAATTAAATAAACCTAAAAGGACACAGTGTTGACAAGCAAGAGGCAGGGGGCTGCGTGTACACTCGTGCCCCTTCACAACATAAGAGGAAGAGGCCAGGCCTCCCCATGATGTACAGCCTGGGGGCAGAAGAAAGAAGAAAGTGGTAGAAAGTATGAAGAGAACAAGAATGTTAAAGGACATAATGTATATGAATATAATGTATGTAAATATGATGGTAAAGAGATTGTAAATGAAAGTTTGAGATGTACCAGTGTGAAATATGTTATTGTCAAACTATGATAGCTGTGGGATGATTCAGTAATATTATTCAAACTGAGCAACCACACACAGTATGGTCTGTGTATTATTGACGGGCTCTGGGGTCAAAGAGGGTTGCCAAAATAAAGGGGCAGACCCCATTGTCCCATGGCCCTGCCAAGACATGTGGAAAGCTCAGAGGAAGGGGAGGGGAAGGGGAGGGGAGGGAGGGGAATGGGGAGGGGCTAAGGGGCATGAGGTCACAGAAGGAGGAACTGATGAGGTCACCAAAGGGGTGGGCAGCAAAGTGAGAGGGCAATGAGGTGGCAACAGGTGAGGACACAGTGATCCCAAGGGAGGGAGCAAAGGGTGGATATAAGAGAATGCACAGCAAAGGAGAGCTCACAAAATTAGCCAGTATTTTCCCACCCACCCACCCTGAAGGAAGCTGCAGAAGGGCACTGAGGTAGGTGGAGCACAGTGGCAGGCTGCATGTGGACTGCCAAAGGTGGAAGGCAGGAAAAGGGGAAGGAGGACAGGAAAGAAGGGGTAGAGGGAAGTCCACCGTCCATCGCAAGCTGGAGGTGGACTAATGGAAAAGGGGGAAGGAAGACAGGAAAAAGGGAGGAAAATTAAATAAACCTAAAAGGACACAGGGTTGACAAGCAAGAGGTAGGGCATGTGTACGCTCATGCTCCTTCTCACAACATATAAGAGGAAGAGGCCTGGCCCCCCATGATGTATGGTCTTGGGGCAGAAGAAAAGAAGAAAGTGGTAGAAAGTATGAAGTGAACAAGAATGTCGAACAATATAATTTATGTGAATATAATGTATGTCAATATGATGGCAAAGAGATTGTAAATGAAAGTTTGAGATGTACCAGGTGTGAACATGTTATTGTCAAACTATGATAGCTGTGATGATTCAGTAAATTATTGCCAAACTGAGCAAAATCACACACAGTATGGTCTGTGTATTTATTGGCGGGGTCCTGGGGACAAAGAAAACATTTCCTGCAAAGCAGGGAGCTGGTTTAGCTTGCAGGAGAGATAGAAAAGATTGACGGTTATGTATGGAGGGGGAGCGCTTCATACTCACTGATTTTACACTAAGTGTCAGTTCCTGTGGGCTTAGCTTGAAATCCATGTTAGATAAGCATTGACTGTAAACACAATGCCACAGAAGCAGTATAGTTCTTTAGAATTGTATCTATTTATTACATTTTGATGACTGGTAGGCCCACTGAGCCCGGAGGTCCCTTTTACAGGGGCAACCTGGAGACATTACATGAAGTGATACAGGCATTAAACAGGTATAAAACGTATACAGGCACAAAAGTTGCAGTTATCATTGATCCAGAGCAGTAATGGTATTCTATCCATAATGGTTTGGTACGAGTCAGGCACATTGGTGAGTTATCGAGATAAGGAAAGTGCTGTGTCAAGTATGAAGTTTGAGCAGGTAAGGTGCTTGGAGTAATCTGTGGGGGAGTGTAGTGCTGGCATTGGCAGTACTTGCCTCCAGTTGATGCGCCTTGAGCCTGGTATGGAAGTTCCTGAGAGAGGGGCTCTGTACCACTGGAGAAAGTTTGTGCCAAGGTAGGGAGTGGCAGAGAAGGATTTCTGCCCACGAGGTCCTGACCCTGGGGTTTCTAGCAAAGTCCCACCAGAGGTCCTCAGGGTTTGAGCGCTATGTTTGGAGGCTAAGGTGGCTGAGAGGCTGGGTGAGCTGATGGGCTGAGTAATTTAAATGCTAGGCAGAGGAGAGGTATTGAGATGTGCTTCCAAAGAAGGCCACTGTAATTTGGCTAGTGTATCACAGTGGTGGCTTGAGGATCCTGTAGCAAACCGCTACCTTGCTATATAGACTTGCAGCCGTGAACTTCCAGTTGCCCATTCCCTGTATTACAGGGGCTGTGAAGGTCAATGTGGGTAGAAGGATGCTTGAGGCAATGGAGAGCCTGGCTTCTAGTATAAGTTGATCCATAATCCAATACAGGATGCCCAGCTTCCCATGGATGGTCTTGGTCACTTGTTCTACATGGTCCTTCAAGGTGAGACCTTGGTCAAGTGTAAGCCCTAGGTATTTTAAGGAGGGCACAACTTCAATGCTGGTCCCTGCCAGTGATTTGAATTGTAGGGAGCTGGTCCTGTTTTACCCCAGGGACCTGGGCTCCTAACAGCATGGCTTTTGTTTTGCTACATGTTCAAGACCATTCTGTTTATTTTTATCCAGTTCTCCAGTGACGTTAGGTCAGCTTGAAGCGAGGAGCCAAGAGCCAAGAGCCTCCAGGTTGTTCAAGAATCGGTATATGACTGTGTCATTTGCTTATTGCACTACTGCACTATCCCCACAATGGAGTTTTAGGTCATTGGTAAACAGCAAGAATAGTAGGGAGCCAAGGATTGAGCCTTGTGGTACTCTTCAGGGGTAGCAGGTCAGACAGTGCACCCTTCTGTTGATACACTGGGTGCGGCCAGATAAATAACTCTTGAAGCACTTAACAGCCAGAGGGTCTAGGCCTATCTTTTAAGTTTTACTAGCAGGAAATTGTGGTAGACAAAGTTGAAGGCCTTGAACAGGTCAATGAATACCGCGCTGGAGGGGTCCATTTGTCCATGACATTGAGTACATCTGTCATGAGATTCGTGAGGGCAGTGTCCATGCCATGGTTGGTCCGAAAACCATGTTGAGAGGGGCCAGTAGTGGTGAGTCTCCAGGTAATTGAGAAGTTGGCTATATATTAGTCTTTCCTGCAGTTTGGTGAGCAGACATAGCAGGAAATTGACCTGAAGTTGCTAGTGTGCTCCTGGAGCCACCCTTTGGATGGGAACAATGTTTGCCTGTTTCACTGGTGTGGTATGGTGTCTTCCAGCAGGGATCTATTTATAAGCCAGGTCAAGGATCTGGAGAGGGATTGTGCTCCATCCTTGAGTAGCCTGGGATTAATTCCTTCAGGTCCACCTGGGCCTTTAATTTTCAGGACCCTCAGGAGGGTTTGCACCTCTTGGTCCTGACCAGCCTTAGGTGGAATAGTGGTCATTGAAGTATTGGGGTTTGGTCTCATTGGGTGCCAGGTGGGGGTAGTCCAACCTTATATGCATCAAGGTTGGTGAAGTGAAGGTTGAGGGTTGTGGCAATTTGTAGGCCATCATTCACTAATTTACCATTTACTTCCATGGGCCTGATTCAGCCTTGGTGTTTGATCTGATCAGCTCATTGATATGAGACCAAAATAGTTTAGGGCTACCTAGTTATTTTTTGAAGGCACAAGACATACCCTTTTAGCTGATTTTGTGGTGCTTTGCATTTGTTATGCAGGGCTTTATATGCCACAAGATTGGCCTGGAGAGAGGACTTCCTAAACCTCTTCCGGGCCTTGTCTCAGTTGATCATTAGGGCTTTTAGCTCTGAGAGATCCACTTGTAGCAGCTGCCTTTTACTCTGAGCTTCTTTACTGGGGCAAAGAGGTTGGCTGCTTTAGTCAATGAGTTGTGGAAGAATTCTAGTGCTTCATCCAAGGAGGGAGGAGTCTGATAGGTCTCCAGTCCAGGCTACTGAGGTAGTCATTGAATTGTACCCTGAGACGTTTGAGTAATTTCGGCTGTCAATATTCTGGGTTGGACTTTGGGTACATTGTTCTCCCATGCAGAATATTGAAAGTGGTCACCAGGGCATTGGCCATGAGTGCAGCTTTCTAGATATTAGTGGGGTTTGTCACCAGAGCCAGTCCAGGATGGTGTGGTTCTCATCTTATGGTTCAACCTGGCAGCTTCTGGATATAACCTGTACCTGATTTGCCTCTTGTGTTAGGGACATGAGATCTTTATTGGGGTCATGGTCCCAATTTAGGTTGAAGTCCCCAGAATGAGAAGCTCCGTGGCAATGTCTTTGGTCGTGGTTCTGGTGATGGCCTCTAGGGATTGGAGAGCCGTCTTTGGGGGATTGTAGACACATCCTATGATGAGGTGCTTGGACTAGTTGAGTGTGACCTGTATAAATATTGATTCACTGTCTGGGCAGAGTCAAGCTTCAAGGTTAGGTTTGACACCATTAGGTAGTCTTTGTGTATATTAACACACCACCCCATCTTTTTCTCTCTATCCTTGCAGAAGGCATTGTATCCTTGTGGCAAAATCTCATGGTCGAGGATGTTGGTCTTAAGCCAGGTTCTGAGATGGCCAGAATATTCTGCTTGTAGAGGTCAAGTCAGGCTTGCACCTCTTGCATTTTGGTCTGAAGCTGCAGACATTCATGTGTGCAATCTTCAAACCCTTGGATAGTGCCCAATGAGAGTATTGTGAGGAGGATATTGAGATATTGGTGATGGAGGGCCCGGGATGGGCTGGATGTCACCTGCCAGGAGAAGTAACGCTGCCAGCAGGCCAAGAAGCTCGGGCAGGCAGATAAGATTTGGATGCTTCTGTGTGTCCTACTGGTAAAGTGGAGTGTCTTGAAGCATATGTCCCCATTTCACTAGCTCATGGGCTATCAGTAAGGATTGTAAGCTAGTGCAGGACTTGGTGCAATGAAGTTGCATATCAATTAGCAATCTTAGACTGCATGTGCCAAAAGTAGTATGTTCATGGGGACTGATTTCAAATGTGAAATTACATCCACATTCAGCATTGACAGTTGATAATTTTAAGTGTATAGTGTTATCTGCAGTTAAATTATAGTATATGGTTAGGGCTTATTATGAATAGAAAGTTGTGACTTTCATAATCTTGTTGTAGGACAGTTCAAAGGTCAAAAAGTTGTACTATTGTTCTGATGTTAGATCGATAATACAACAACTTTTCAGACTTGTTCTGCCATCTGATTGGCTGATTCGATGTTGGCTTCAAAAATACAGGATTAAATGGCGGTGCTTAGTGAGCAGGTCAGGCCAGCAGTTCACTACTAGTTTGGACATGGACACCATGTGTCCAAACTATCCGCTTTCAGTGTTTCTTCATTTTTATATGTTTTTATTTACTGGCACAATTCACGGGGTTGGAGCAGAGTGGGACTGCGGCGAGGAAAACCGGTAACTTTGGGAGTTCGAGAAGGACTGGATTCTTCAGGGTCAGCAGTGGAGAGAAATCAACATACCGAGGACCGACACGGGAGCACAATGAACACAAAGTATGAACCATGTGAAATTACACAACTACATTGGTCACCATATACTATATAAATAGTGGAAGGGTGACCATCCACAACTAGTTGGGAGTTTCAGGAGTCGATGGTGTCACAGAGACCCTGAGCTTTGCCTCAAGGTTCTATGACACCATCGACCCCCTCGATGGAAACACAGCCTTGTTGTGATAGTCACCCATCCACTGTTCTAAAATGTAGTTCTACCTGGTTATCCTAATTTTTTTTATATTAAAGTTTTTATTCATTTTTACATATAATACATACAGAATCCATTACATATTAAGTAACATCTCAACTTAAGAATGCAAAAACATTATGCAAATATTTAAAATATATTTGTAAGGTGTATATAAAGTAATATAGTCCATGCATAGAGGTGCTGCAAAATAAAATTTCACCAGTAAAATTGCTGTGAAATCATCAGTTTTACTATGAAATATTTCAAAAAATGTGCCCATTTCATGAAATATTTACATGGTGCAAAATGTAAATTCACCTGGAATTTGCTAAATTTTGGCCCCAAATTGCAAAATTTCACCCACAAATTTCAAAATATTGCAATGTTATGGTGAAATTTTGCATTTTTAACCCGCTAAATATTTTGTGAAATGCAAATTTCATGAAATATTTTGCATAATAATATTTCTCAGTTTTGCACAGCACTATCCATGGAATGCACAAATTGCATAAACATGACAGTATATAAGCTAATACATAATTAGTGCAGATGGTCTCATGATGGTCTGAGAAAAGACCATTATGTTGTCCAAGAGTGTTCTTTTGTGCAAAGTTGAACTGAGTTCTCCTTACATTTGTCCACACATTTTGAAAATGAGTATATAACTTGTTGTCTGGTGGATATATAAAATCATATACTGATGGAACTGAGCATGTAAAGAGATAAGGGAAGAAAGAGAAGGAAGAAAGAAAGGAGAAAGGAAAGACAATAGATTGATAGGTAAAGACTACAAGGCCCCATATGGTGCAATGGTTTGGGTTCAAGTCAAAAGACTGCCTACAGAATGGTGCTGACAAAAGAAGAAAAATAAATAACAGTCACAGAAAAACAGTTAGGAGCACTACAGTCTGCTCCAAAAACAGCAAACAACTGCAGTGACTTTTTCTGCCTGGGGCTCTGCTCCCCACACTCCTTCATTGCCCATTGGAAAAAACATTGCTTGTGATGATGCAATTCAGGACAGGGAACAATATGGGAGGGGGATACTCTCAGGGGACACAAGTCGGGACAGGGAGAACATTGGGGGACAATAATTTAGGGACACAGACAAACATGGGGGCATAAGATATCTCCATCTGGGGCAGAAGAGAATAAATTCAGGAGGTAGGCAGAATTACAATAAAAGAAAATTCTCCACATAGCCAGTCTCAATATGGTCTGCGCCACATGGGTGGTGACTGTAACCACTGTGCTATGTGCCAGCCCATATCCATCCAAACAATTACCTACATGCTTCAAAACTAACTCGCAATATTGTTGATTGCCAAAACTACAGTACTGAACTTAAGATGCATCTTAATACAAAGTAGCTTATTTACACTCACTATTTTGACCTTTCCAAAACTGACTCATTCAGATTTAGTCACTCTATTCATGGGATACTGGTGGTTTGATTGCTTAAGAAGAAGAAAAGAGCAAGAGAAAGATATCAGGTGTGTGTGTGTGGGGGTACCTGGCCCTATGGAACACATTTTGGATAGGTTACCCTTATTCTTACACTTTATTTTAAAGAGCTAGTGAAACCAAAACAGACAGACAGGAAACTGATAAAAATGTTTTTTTCCATGTAGCTTTTTATGACCCTGAACCCGATAGGCAGCTCTGGTCCCTCTCAGAGGGACTGAGTCTCTGCCACACTGTTCCCCAACTTGACCTCCCCTAATTCCCCCATGGGTCCCCCCATGGCAGGGCCAGGGTGAAGGGTGCCAGCTTTACTCCCACCCCTGGAGGAAATCCTGATGTCGGGGCCAGTCGGGTGCTGGTGGCTACCATGGAGCCTGCCAGCTCCTTTTCTTCTTCTCCCATCCCTCTCCACCGATGTAAGGACATCAGCATCTACCCTCCTGACCCATACTGCCTCCGGCTCCACCAGTCATTGTCTAGCAGGAGGACAAACCCTCCCTCCCTGAGAGAGAGCAGTCCTCACGGATGTGCAATCCTCTTGCCCCTGCTGACCCCATGTTACCTGGGCTCATTCTCAAACCCGAGTCACCATAGTGGGGCAAGTGTAGCAACCAGTGCCTTAGCCTCCAGCACCCTGTGACAGCAAATGATACAAATTTTAAGAAGTAGTCAGCTGTAACTTTTTATTTCTGAAGTATTTTTTCTTTTGTTCTTTGCTTAGTAGAAGGTTTTCTGTGTGTTAATATTGTGCTGGATGAGTACAACAGTTTAGTCTGGCAGCTGACATATCTGTCTCGTTCATCTCACTACATCATCAGCATTGCAATTTCACTGACAGTGATATCACAGGTGACTGAGCTGGCAGCTATGGAGTTGCTGTTCCTCAACAGCAGTGATGTCATAGTCAGTGAGGTCACAATACTGATGATGTAGTAGGGGAATAGAACAAGATATGCCAGTTGCCAGGCAGACTGCTGTTCTGCACAGCAAACCTACTAACATCATGCAAACAATCTTCTAATTAACCCAAAGGAAAAGGAAAAGTACTTCAGATATTAAAAGTAATGGTTCACTGCTTTAAAACTAATATTAGTTCTAGGCAGTACACTAGCTCTTTAAGTGTCAGTTTCAGCATATTTATCTTGAAAACATGTTAGATGGACATTAACTGTGGAAGCAACACTACAGACGTTTCACATTTCTTAATAACCACAGCATTGTTAAAAGCCATAATTATACAAATAAATGCTATTTACTGTATAAGTAAACTATGGAGTTGCATATCAAGTAACAGTATTAAATTGCATGTGTTAAGTGGTAATTTCATTGGACTGATGTCCCAGTGTGAAAATACATCACACCAAAAGCATTGACAGTTGATAAATATAAGTTTATAGTAGTTACATTGTAACTTTCTCTTCTATTTGTTCTGCCCTTCCTTTCCTGGTCTGAAATCTCTCCTCCATGAGTTCTGCATTCACCTCCAGTTGCTGCTGATATTGAGGTGAATTCTTTTTATTTTCTTTCCACCAGCACTGATAACAGCACTGCTCTCCCTTGTTTCAATTATTTCGTTTGTACTTTTGTTGCCGCTTTTTGTTTATTGTTCTTTTGCCTATTCCACAATTTACTTTATGGTAGTTTCACTGTATCACATTTCATTCTGACTTGTTCATAGATTGTATACTTTGATTTATTATTTCCAATTTTATTAAAGGATTTAATGCATTGTACTTGTAAATGTTCTCTTCTTATCTCTTCCCTCCCCCAGAATACATCTGAAACAATCTATTACCAGCTAATTATGTCTTTCCTTATTAAACTTTGAAACAAATCAATCAATCAATAAATAAATACATACATACATAGAAGAAGAAGAATTAACATTTATAAAGTGCTTTTCATACACAGTGTATCCCAAACCACTTTACAAGCAATTCTAGGCTAGAAGTGAAGTGACTGAATGTAGTGGTGGCCATATCGCACATTAACGCCCACACACAGCCCGTATAATTGCATGAACTGTTTTTATGAGAAGGAAATGTTGGCCAGGACACCGGGAATGTCCCCTACTGTTTGCAAAGAGTGCCCTGGGTTCTTTTACTTCCACCTGGACACCCACCAGGACAACACCAGAGGGTAGAAGGGACCTTGGCTTAATGTCTCATCTGAAGGACAACACACCCCAGCAGTATAGCACCCTCAATACTGCACCTCGATGCCAGCATTTTAGGTGCAAGTCCAACTCTGGTGTGGGAAAAGAACCCACGATCTTCTGGTCCAGAGGTGGATGTGCTGCCAACTGAGCCACACTGACATACACACATACATACATACATACATACAAATACATACATACATACACACACATACACACATATTGCAGTCCTACGTTAGTTACTATTCTTCTTACACTTTAAGTGTCAGTTTCTGTGCACTTACCCTGAAAATATGTGTTAGACGGCATTAACTGTGGACACAATGCCATTATTTCTAACCACAACAGTGTTGCTAAGCCAATCATAATTCTGCAAATAAAATATTTTAGTTTACAGTAACAACTCAACTAGTAATACTAGATTGCATGTTTGTTAACCTGTATGTTCATGAGGAAGTGATTTACAGAAGTGAAAGACCATCAGCTACACAGTTGTCAGTCAATCCATTTAAGTGTAACTAACTGAAATTACATTGTAATCATATCTTAGTTACTGCTCTGTTTTCACTTGATATTCTCTATGTGATTGCAGCACCTTTAAATATAGTACATGTCATATACCCATTAGCTGCTGAACCAATACACAATATCTTCTACATATCTAGTTACATTTGCCAAAACAAATGTTATAATTGCAAAAGAGCTAATGGAGTGGTTGCACAATAGGTTTGTTGGTAAATTTGCAATAGCTATTACACAAGTGGTTACCTAATAAAACAAATTACAGTACATAATGCCATAACTACATGTAGTAACCTTGTAAGAACAAATTACAGTGTATAATGCCAGAAGAGATATAATGGTAGTTGCTCAGTAGATTTGCTGTTACCCTTAGCAACAACTGTTACATTTGTAGTTAAGCTTGTGAGAATGAACTAATTAGTGCCAAAAGGAGACAGCAGTGGTTACATGTATAATAGTTTTTTCAAGCAAATTGTGTATACACAATTTGCAAAGGAGAACATATTTAATATATATAATTTACATGGATATGTGCATAATGAGAATTTTCACACACCTAAGGTGTTGATGTTACATAAACCCCAAGAGTGAAACTCGAGGGTTTATAAAGATCCAGCAATGAGTGTGTGTGTCAAATTTCATTATACACACTACTCCATGTCGTGTTTTATATTATTACATAGAATGTTTTTCAACACAGCACTTACATAAATACAAATTGATCTCTGTGCCTGTAAACATGGTTGGGCTAAAGCAGAGAGGAAGTGTGAACATGTGTGGAATGAGGAAAACCTGGTACGTGTTTGCTGTTATAACCAAGTGGTTATAATGATGAATTATAACCCAGTTTCCCTATGGGAGAAAATGCTCCCCAGTTCTTTCAATTACTGACACAGTAGTTACCTTTCAAATACATGTCAAATAGCCATTAACTGTTGATCTGTTGCACAAGACCTGTATGCAAGTACAAGTAGTTACACTTGTCAGAGAAAAGTTTAATAATGCCAAAATATATTTTCTGTTACAATTTGTAATAATTATTACACACGTAGTTGCACTTGTAAGAACAAAATTACATAATATTAGATGAGACAGAATGGTAGTTACATAACAGATCTGTCATTACACTTTGCAACACTTATCAGATGTTTAGTTACACTGTTCAGAATGAATTGATTAATGCTGAGAGGGAGGAGACAGTGGTAGTTGCATATGTAATTACTTTTCAGACAAATAGTGTAACTAACAATTTGCAAATGTGAAAGTACATATCAACTACATAGTAGTTAAATGTATCTTACATCAGTTACATTGCTGTTACAGCATAGTTAAACAATAGCTACAGTGTAGCTAGTGACACTTAAAGTGTTACCACAGGTTTTCATCAGTATTCTCAGACGTTTTTGACACTTGTTGTCCAATAACGTAAGAAAGCATGCCAGGTCATTTGAGCCACAGAAAAGAGTGTTCAAAAGAACAGAGAATATTGATTTAAACAATGCCTGAGTCATATTAGAAGGAGAGTTCCTGTGTAGTTACATAGTAGCTACAGTGCAATTAGTGACACTTAAAATGAGGCCCTCTCTAGACTACAACACGGTTACAGTAAATTGTAACATTTTACAAAATGTTTTAACACTTAGCATGTTGCTGTGTCCTGATTGAGTTCATCCATGTTTTAGCACAGATAAAACATCCGTGCTGTAGGGTCCATACTTGCTGCTGTGATCATGCTCAATAGGGCTTGCTGAACATGTTTTCTGGTGGGGCCAAAGCAGAGATAGAACCATGCCTGCCTTTCCAGCCTTGCAGGTAACAATGGTTTTTATTAATCCATTTCAAAACTGTATTAAACCTAGTTCTTATCAAAGCTTTAACACAGTTTTTGAACCCATGTTTAAACATGCTTGTAGTGTGGATACAATCCATTTCAAATGTGAAAAGGGATGAAACAGACTCAAATGGGAAAAGAATGATATCATACAAGTCAAGAGATAAGGGGCAAAGTAAAACAGAAGAAAAACTATAGGTCAATATTTTATATTATCATTCACTGCTGCTTTATGTAAAGTGTAGTAATTTAGAATTCAGATAAAGTGAAAAGATTAAATCTGTGTTTCTAAATGGTTTCACTTTTTAACAGCAACACAGAAAAGTATCATGTTTGTATAATTATTCATGCATTGATATGCAGAAACAACATACATTTCACATTATCAATATAAAAATATCAACAGTATCTCTGAAAAGTGAAAAACAGCATTGATACACATTTTACAAACATGTTACATTGGCATAAAAAGACCTGTATCTATATCTGAAAGCCATATAGATATGCAGGTCACACTTACTTAAGTACCCTTAACTACACTGTAACTACCATATAACTATGCTGTAACTGCACTGTACAGTAACTAATGTAGTTACATTTAACTACTATGTAGTTGTAACTAGTTTTACATGTGCGTGTTGTGTTGTTACACAACTTGCATACATGTGCAACTACTACTGTCTCCCTTTAGGCACAAATCATTTTATTCTGAAAAGTGTAACTACACATATAATAGCTGTTGAAAAGTGTAACAGAAAATCTATTTTGCAACTACCACCCTATCTCTTCTGGCATTATGCTGTTTGTTCATATAAGGGTAACTACACGTGTAATAAGTATTGAAAATTATAACAGCAAATCTATTGTATACTGTAACTACTATGTTACTACTTTTGGCATTATTAAATCTGTTCTTAAAAGTGTTACTACATATAAATGCAGGTCTTGTGCACTGTTTCAGCTGTCTATGTCTATCTGACATTTATTTAAAAGGTAATCATACAGAAGAATGTTAAAGTATAATAAGAATGGTAACTAAAATATGAATACAATGCAACTTCAGTCTGCTACAGTTAAATGCACTGCCTGACAACTTTAGATGATACTCCATGTCTGTATTTCAGTTTTTCATGAACTTACAGGTTAGTAAACATGCAGTCTAATATTGTGAATTGATATGTAACTGCACACAAACATTTTTCATTTGTATAATAACTAATTGGCACTACAACAATATTGTGGCTAAGAAATAATGGTACTGTTTCCACAGTTAATGCCTAAGTAACATGTATTTGCAGTTGCACACACTTACATTTAGCAAATGTCAGTACTGTAGCTGATGTAAGTTCTCCTTCAGAAATCAGTCCCTGATGAACTTACTGCTTCTTACTTACTTACAGTCTAGTACTGGACCCTGTTCACATAAGTGGCAGGGAATGTTCAAATGTGCATTCCCAGGCCTGGTGATCACACAGCAGCCATCCAATCAGATGGACTGACCAGGAGCAAATTGGATCCTGCACTGAGTGTGGAGTGGGAATTGTAGGTTATGGGTGGTCTTCCCATTACTGCTGTTTTCCAGCAAGGGGACTGACTGGTTTGCCTATGTTTAATGCCACACTCCAGCCCTCATGGTATAGTCAGAGGGCTGGGTTAGCTTGATGTGAAGGATGGTGCTATGGCAGCCACATTATTCAGCCAGTGGAAGGGCATGTAATGGCTAAGAAAGGGTCCCTGCTTGGGTATCTGGTGCCACCCACCATCACTCCATACCACAGATCAGTGATAAAGCATGGTATGTAATAGTGCTGTGCAGAGTTTTCAAATTCGCAGAATAAAATTCTGTGGAATTTACAAATTCCACTGAAATTCCACCAAATTCTGCCAGAAATGGAATGATATAATTTTGCATTAGAACATATTTGTGGAATGATTTTTCATGGAAAAATGCAGTTCTGTGGAATGTTATTCCATGTATCTCAATATTTTCCACAGAAATTGCTGTAGAATAATTTTCCACAGAAAATGATGTTCCATGGAATATTATTCCATGGATCACAGTAGGCGGAATCTCCACAGAAAAAATGTAAATTCCAGCACAAATTCTGCTGGTGGAATGATCATTCCATGCTAATTTCACTGGTGGAATTCTGCATTCCATATAACACTAGTTTGTGCCATGCCCCACCCCCAGCTACCCACCTGGGCAGTAGCATGCCAGGAGTGTGAGTGTAGAAGAGATGTTGGTCAATGCTATAGAAGCAGCACATTTCTTAGTAACTACAGAACTGTTACAAGCCAATAAGTAATTATGTAAATGATTTTGTTTTATAAGTAAACAATGTAGTTGTATGACAATTGATAATATTAGATTGCATGTTTATTAAGCAGTAAGTGCATGAGAGAATGAGTTCTGAAGGAAAACATACATCAGAACTACAGCATTGGCATTCTCATGTAAGTTATAGTAGTTACCTTCTTCTTAACCTTTATTTTAAGTGTCAGTTTCTGCGCTTACTTTGCAAATACATGTTAGGAATTAACTGTGGAAACAATGCCACAGAAGCAGCACATTCCTTGGTGACTACAGCACTGTTACACCTTTCTTCTTACACTTTATTTTAATTGTCAGTTTCTGCATACTTTCTTTGTAAAACCATGTTAGTTAGGCATTAACAGTGGAAACAATGCCACATAAGCATCATGTTCCTTAGTAACTACAGCGCTGTAAAAAGCCAATAAGTAATTATGTAAATTCCTGATTTTTTTTTATTGTATAGCAATTACAATATTATATTGCATGTTTATTTTTAGTTCTTTTTTTTTTTGGTTGCACAGTATACAAGTGGTGACTCTGGGATTAAACCCAAGTTCTCCAGGTTTGCAGGTCAGTGATTTTAATCACTATGCTATACTGCAGTAAGTTAATGAGGGAATGATTTCTGAAGGATAATTCTATCTGTCACTAACTACACTGTAACTACTGTATAACTACACTGTAAAACTGCACTACTATGTAGTTGGTAACTAGTTTCACAATGTGTGTTGTGTACTTAGATAACTTTAAATGTGCTGCTTCTGTGAGATTGACCCACACCTCTTCTGCACCCATACCCTTGTCCTGCTGCTACTACCCAGGTGGATGGCTGGGGTGGAGCATGGTTACCTGATGAGAGTCCTAATTCTTCTGTACCTAAGGCTAAACTGTCCCGTTGTAAAATGCAGAACAGTCATAAGACTGATTTTGCATCACGTATATTACACCTGCACTTTAGTTGCTACTCTATTGTGTTTAGACTATATCTTTGCATTTAATTGTACCTGTTGTACTCAATATATTCAACATATTCTATTTCAGTACCTTTTTCTGTTAATGTAAGTGTATTGTCTTATATTATGTACCATCTTTATGGCTTGGTCAGTGCTTGAAAATGGTCCATTGGTTCAGTGCACCTACCAGTAAACAAACAAACAAATATATATTAATATATATATATATATATATATATATATATATATATATATATAAACAGCATGTATGTGTGTGTGTATATATATATATATATATATATATATCACCGATCTGCTGTGTGAAGTAATGGTGGGTGGTGCAAGATACACATGAAGAGACTTTTGTAGCGTTGCATGCCCTTCCCACTAGCTGAATGAGGTGGCAGCCATGGCACCATCCTTCACATCAAGCTACCACAATCTCTGACTATACCATGAGGGCTTGGGGCATGGTGGTGAACATATGCATGTAACCGCTGAGGAATAGTCCTTGCATGTGCATCTGGCACCACCCACCATCACTCCACACAGCAGATAGGTTATATATATTTATTTATTTGTTTGTTTGTTTGTTTTCTGGTAGGTGCAGTGATACAACGGACCGCTTTCAAGCACAACCTGGGCCATAAAGATGGTACATAGGTAATACAGACAATACATTTACATTAACAGAGAAAGGTACAGGAAATAGAATACACTGAATATATTGAGTACAGCTAGGTACAATTAAGTGCAAGTATACAGTTAAAACACAATACAGTAGCAACTAAAGTGTGGTAATATGCGTGATGTACAATCAGTCAGTCTTACTGTATGACTATTCAGCATTGTACAACAGAACAGTTTAGTCTTAGGTACAGAAGAATTAGGACTCTCATCTGAGGGTAACCATGCCCCACTCTCGCAGCCACCCACCCTCAGCAGCAACAGGACATGGGTGTGGGTGCAGAAGTGATGTGGTTCAATCTCACAGAAGCAGCACATTTAAAGTTATGTAAGTATACAACACACATTGTGAAACTAGTTAACAATCATATAGTAATGCAGTTATAGAGTAGTTATTTATTTATTTATTTTATTAAACTCTATGATTACAAATACCTTGAGCAGGAACTGCTCATTTACAAAGGTTCCACATCAGAGGATGGGAGCAACAAGCACACAAAGGTTGTCAAGAATGTACAATCTTTACACAAATCAAGGTTGGCAACTTTTGAGTTACGAACACTTTAGAAATAGTATACATACTAGCAAGCAACTTAAGTAGGCAGCTGGCTGAGGTAACAGTAAGAGATAGAGCAATTAAGAAGCAATCAGACTTTAAGCATATGTTAGGGTAGGAGGGGAATGGAGGAAGTAGGCAGGCTGAGGGCCACTGTCACTGGGATGGCAAGGGAAGGGTGTCTTGTACCTGGAGAGAAGGGGATCTGGAAGGGTCACATAGAATGACAGGGGCCAGAAAGAATGCTACTCAGGAAGGGTGGGTCACTGGATATGAGAAATTAGATGTTGTTTGAGCAGACCTTTTAGGAGAAACAGTCACCTTGAGTGGTAGAGGTGAGGTAAAGTCAGAGGTTCTTTTAAAGGGTCCAAGCATAGCAGAGGAAAGTGTTTCTTTGTTGAGGTATTGAACCATAGTGGAGCCCTATGGGTGAAGGTCCGATGACCCATAGAGGTATGATATCTGGGAACCTGGAAGGTTTGATATTGGGCACTGTGAGTTTGCTGAGTGCCACTGAAGGCAGTAAGGAGCGATCAACACCATGGGACATGAGTCCAAGGAGAACCTTTGGTAAGCAGGCAAGTCTGGTATTGTATTCTGCTGAGTAGAGGTAGCCAGCCAGCCTGTGTGTAGAGGTCAGAGGTGTGCTTGGTGGGCTGCACCATTAATAGCCTGCAGGCTTTGTTGAGTGAAACTGAGATTCTGCAGAGGGCAGTTGTAGAGGCAGAGCTGTAGATGGCAAGACCATAGTCAATGATAGAGGTGACAGAGCTGTAGACAGTTAGTTTAAGGCATCCACAGACATACAGTGCTTGTGTTTGTGTAACAGACCAATCCAGATATTGGTAGCCTTCGCAACAGTGTCTATTTGTTGAGTGTAGGACAGGGTACTATCCAGCGTGATACCAAGGTACTTGAACCCCGAGACATGTTCGAGTGAGTTTCCAGAGTGGTTCTTGATGGTGAGGGACAGAGATTTGTGCCTGCTCCATGGTTTACAGAAGGTCATGACTTTGGTCTTGCTGTGGTTCAGGACAAGTTTAAGAGAGCTGAACCAGTCTTCAACATGCTTGAAGTCAAGCTGTAGCTGGGATTCAAGGACTAAAGTGTCATGGTGGCTAGAAAACAGGACTGCATCATCCACTTATAGTAATATTTTTGGGTGGCAGACACTAGGAGTCTGTTGAGGGAGAAGAGTAAAGGCGAAAATAGACCCCTGGGGTCTCCAGAGAGGACCAGCTTTTCATCAGAAGAGATACCTGTTATCCTCACACATTGGACCCAATTATCAAAGTAGCTAGCAAACCACGGAAGCATTGGAGATCCCAATGGAAGACAGTTGCCTGAGTAGCAGAGAGTGATTAACTGTGTGTTGAAGGCCTTAGTCAGGTCTATAAATACTGCCCCCAAAGTTTCCTTGGTCGAGCGGCGTGTATGAAAGTTGTAAATTCCAGCAGAGCAGTGGTGGTGCTGTGCCCTTTTCTGAATCCATGCTGTTCTGGGCACTGGACTTCGTACTTATCCAGGAATTCAACTAATTGGTCTAAAACTATACGCTCCAGTGCCTTAGATAATGGGGAGGAGTGAGATAGGTCTGTAGTTGGTGTAGCGTCCTGTCACCACTTTGTGTAACTGCTGTGGCAGTAGCTTTTTTCAGAGTGAGGGAATTGGCCCAATCTAAGTGAGAGATTGAAGATCTTTGTCAGGGGTTCAAGGATTTCATCAAGAACTTGCACCAGCAGTTTAAGGTCAAGGGAGTCTCCACTGTACCCTTGTTTGCAGATGGCCTTGTGAATATAGTTACTAGCTACTTGTGGTGAAACCTCTTTGAAGAAAAAACTGTGGAACTGTATGATCATGTAGGGGGTCATGTAGGAGGTGCTGGAGGAGGTCATCGAAGAAATTAGGAGGAAGGACACTGTCCAGGTTGGTGAATGCATTATTAAAGTTATTGGTGATGGTACCGAGGTCGAGAGTAGGAGTACCATGAACGTTGAGCATAGTGGGTGGTGCCTTAGGATCCTTGCCTGTAAGTTCTTTCAGGTTGTTCCAGAAGCTTATCCCATCACCCCAGGAGTTGGTCAGAGCCTCCTTGTAATATTTGCTTTTAGCATTCCGTATCTTCGAATGCAATAATTTCTGGCTGCTTTATATTTTTGTATATTTCCTTGCATCACAGTTGCATGAGTATAGTGCCAGAGGTGGTCCCTGTGTTTGAGTTGTGATAACAGGTCAGTAGTAACCAAAGGTTGGTCCGTCCTTGGCCCTAAACTTTTAGCAGCGCATAGATCACAGGCTTCGTAAAGCATTTGATAAACAGGTCCATGCTATGTTGGTGTTACTACATGTCAATCACTGCCCAGTCCAGTCTGGTTAGATGGGATTTTAGCAGCTGAAGGTGCCCCTGTTTAATAACCTTGTGTAGATTAGCTTGGGAGGAGGCTTGTGGAATTTGTTAGTCCACAAGCAGATGACAGGTGAGTGGTCACTTATTGCATCTGGGAGCACTGAAACATTAGAGATACATTCAGGGTGGTTAGACAGAATCCAGTCTAGTAGTGTGAAAGTACCTGTCCTATAGTTGCATCTGGTGGGGGCGTGGACAAGCTGAGTGAGGTGCTGCACCATGAGTGCATCCTTATAGGTAGAAGCCTCTGGTGAGAGCCAGTTATTGTTAAAATCACCCATAATTATGGTTTCAGAGTTATGATGCTGGTCCCTTAAGTATTCCATGATGCTATTGAAGCCAGAGGTCTGGTTATTTGGGGGTAGGTAAACTGAGACAGCAGTGAGTTCCTTATTATGGGATCCAAGGAGGTCTTTGATGGCGAGGACCTGAGAGGAGTTTCCCAGGTTAGGGATGATCACATGACCCATAAAGGAATTCCTCAGATAGATAGCACAGCCCCCTCCATTTAGAAATCCTGTCTTGCCTGAATATGGAGTAGCCAGGAATTGAAACAGAGGTGTTGGGGATCTTAGAGTTTAGCCTGTTTCAACAACTGAGAGGACATCAGGGTTGTGTTGTTGGATCCATGTTTAGATGGAATCAAGCTTGTTGAGGATGCTGCAGGCATTGATAGATTCCAGGGTGAGAGTCCCTGTCCTATTTGATGCCTCCGCTGACTGCCCAGGTGGTCCTGGATTGGGGTGAACATTTCCTGAGAGCAGGAGTAGCATAAGGAGAATTTGTAGGAGGAAGGATTTGAGCATGTTGCAGGCTTGCATGATTGTTATGCTCCTATGTCTTTTGTGCCACAATGCCAGTGCTGCTTGGATAGTTTAAAGCACAAGCATGATCTGGGAGATCATCGGTGGGCAGCACGAGTTTAGTATCTGAAGGTAGCCAAAGTGCCATAGAGGGGAGCAGGGGTCAAGGTTTTCATGCTATATGTCCCCGTGGCCATACCAAGGTTATAGTGCAGGCATTGAGAGGTGCATGATGAGGAAGAGAATGGCTTGGGTTGCTCCCTGGGAATGGAACAGGGAATAAAACACATAACCACTACAATCACCAGTGTAAGCATGATTAGGTCAAGGGAAGGATCAGTTTCTGAGAGAGAGATCAAAGATGGAAGTGGAGCTCACAAAGATGGGCAAAAAGGTGGAGAAAAGCTGGTCACAGAGAAAGTGCAGCTAAGGAGGAGGAGGAGTGGTTATAACATGGATAGCCGACCAATTGGATAAGGACAGTCAGAGTGGAGGGTGAAAAGCATATTTAAAGGAGGCCTAGGAGGGGTGGTGAGGGTGGGACAAAATATACAGCATCTATTTCAAATTTATTTACAAATATCCAGCTCAGAGAGATGCTGTGAGACCAAGCAGCAGACCGAGAGAACAGGACAGAAAGTACTCCAATGGCTATGCTGCTAGAATCTGTCCCGACCAATCACAGGCTGCTAGCATCGGCGGTTAACCTATCGGGAGCCAGTAACAGAGAACCGGGCTCCAGCACAAGTTTTGGTAGTACCTGGTGCAGGGATCCATGATTGGGTTCCAGGAGGGTGGTCTTGAGGCAGCAGTGGGGCCGTGCAGTGGCCAAGTTGCCGCCATGGCGCCTTAACGGCAGTCGTGCATACTTGCAGGTAGGCTCCTGAGTGAAAATACAGTAGTTACAGTGTAGTTAGTGACACTTAAAATATCCTTAAGAAATCATTCCTCATGAACTTAATGCTGTATAACATAGTGGTTAAAAGCACTGACCTGCAACCTGAGAACTGGGTTTGAGTCACAGAACCACCACTTGTATACTGTGCAATCCCACAAAAAGAAATAAATATGCAATTTAATATTGTAAATTGCTATACAAAAAAAAACATTAATTTACGCATTACTTACTGACTTTTAACAGTGCTGTGGTTACTAAGGTACATGCTGCTTCTATGGCATTGTTTCACAGTTAATGCCTAATTCAATATGTACTTACAAAGTAGAAGTACAGAAACTGACACTTAAAGTGTAAGAAGAAAGGTGTAACCGGTCTGTAGTTACTAACAAATGTGCTGCTTCTGTGACATTGTTTCCACCATTAATAACTAACATGTATTTGCAAAGTAAATATGCAGAAACTGACACTTAATGCATAAGAAGAAGGGTGAAACTACTATGCACTTATTTGAATGCCAATGCTGTAGTTCTGATGTATCTTTTCCTTCAGAAATCATTTCTAATGCAGTTCCTGCATAATAAACATACAATTTAATATAGTTAATGGCTGTACAACTACATTGTTCATTTATACAGTAAAATAATTTCCATAATTACTTATTGGCTTGTAACAGTGCTGAAGTTACTAAGAAATGTGCTGCTTCTGTGGCATTGACCCACTCCTATTCTATACCCACACTCTTGCCTGCTACTGCCCAGGTGGGTGGCTGGGGTGGGGCATGGCTACATACCATGCTTTATCACCAATCTGCTGTGTGCAGTGGTGGTGGTGGGTGGTGCCTGATACATGCAGGGACCCTGCCATTACATGCCTTCCCACTGGATGAATGGTGTGGCTGTTATAGCACCATCCTTCATATCAAGCTAACCCAGTCCTCTCACTATACCATGAGGGCTGGGGGCAAGGCAGTAAACACAGGCAGACCAGTAGGTCCCCTTACTGGAAAACAGCAGTAATGGGAAGGCCACCATAACCATACATTCCCCACTCCACACACAGTGCAGGATCCAATTTGTTCTGATCAGTCCATCTGATTGGATAGCTGCTGTTGATCACCAGGCCTAGGAATTCACATTTGATACATTCCCTGCTGCCTATGTGAATAAGGTCCAATATTAGATTGCATGTTTAGTAAGCAATAAGTTCATGAGGACTGATTTCTGATTGAGAACTTACATCACAGCTACAGTACTGACATTTGTTAAATCTAAGTGTGTTACCTAGGCATTAAC
The DNA here is from genome assembly GCA_016271365.2 of Neoceratodus forsteri. Classification (NCBI taxonomy): domain Eukaryota; kingdom Metazoa; phylum Chordata; order Ceratodontiformes; family Ceratodontidae; genus Neoceratodus; species Neoceratodus forsteri. Next base: position 1,529,048,392 of record CM028131.1, read on the forward strand.
TGTGAAAACAGTACCATTATTTCTTAGTCACAATATTGTTATAGTGCCAGTTAGTAATTATGTAAATGAAATATGTTTGTGTACAGTTCCATATCAATTCACAATATTGGACTGCATATTTACTAACCTGTAAGTTCATGAAAACTGGAAAACAGACAAGGAACATCATCTAAAGAGTTGCAGTTCAGTGCATTGAACTGTAGCAGACTGAAGTTGCATTGTATTCCTATTTTAGTTACGGTTTCATGTCAGAAGGGTGAATGAATAACAGAACTGTCACAACAGAGCTAAACCCACAGCACGAACACTTTTCAGGAAGTGTTTTCTTGCGGTGGCTTTGCCCGATGCACCCCCTTGTGGGGGAGCTTTAGCCCTCACACCCCCCAATTTAGATTCCTACTGCAGGAGGGCACAACTCAGAGATGGGGGCATAACCATGGTCATACAAAAGTGTTGGCACCATGGTTCCCTTATGCGATGGTTCACTGTTAATCATTTGCCCTCTTCATGGGATACCTTAGTTACCATCCTTATTACACTTTAACATTTTTCTGTGTGATTACCTTTTAAATAAACATCAGATAGACATAGACTGTTGAAACAGTGTACAATAACTGCATTTATATGTAGTTATACTTTAAGAACATATTTAATAATGCCAAAAGTAGTAACATAGTAGTTACACAATAGATTTGTTGTTAAAATTTGCAATAGCTATTACATGTGTAATTGCCCTTATGCGAACAAATAACTTAATGCCAGAAGAGATAGAGTGGTAGTTGCACAGTAGATTTTTTCTTACACTTTGCAACAGCTATTACATGTGTAGTTACACTTGTCAGAAAGAAATAATTTGTGCCTAAAGGGAGACAGTAGCAGTTACACATGTATGCAAGTTGTGTAACTACATAACACACACATATGAAACTAGTTAACAACTACATATTAGTTACATGTAACTACACAGTAGTTACAGTGCAGCTACAGTATAGTTCTATGGTAGTTACAGTGTAGTTAAGGACACTTAAAATAAAGTGTTACTGATATGCTTGATTCATTTTGTGCTAAATCTAACCTTTAAAGTTAAAAAAAGTTTCTAGCACCACTGTTTCAAAAATTAGATTTTCAATAAATAATTTATTTAAAAATTAGATTTTCAATAAATAATTTATTTTAAACAGACTAACTTTGGAACTGTTTTGTCCACACAGTGCTGCAAATGTGAATAAGCAGGACCCACTGAAAATAAGATAATTGCATCTCAGCTAGGCCATAATATTTAGGATAAATATCCAATTGAAAACAAAAGTACTATGAAATGTATGTAGCAAAGGAAGGCTGAGTTGCACCTGAGTCTGCAGTGCCGAGCTGAAGGAGTGGTGCGACAACTGAAAAATAGTGCTGGCACCTGCCAATGGCTTACTTGTTTGTTTTTTCAGACCATATATAAATGCTTAAGTAATACAAGCAGTTTCAAGGTCAAAGCACAGTGGTAAAGTAAGGAATCCCCAATCGATATCTGTGCAAAACAAAGATGTGCTTACTTTATTCAAGTGCAAAACAGTGCATTTACAACTGCGTAGCAGCAGAACAGTTCCTTGCTCACTCCCTCCTCTTCTCATTTGAATTAAACTTCTGATGCATTTCATACTTCTAGCCTTTGTCAAAGGATCCTTTGACAAAGTGGCAAGTGGGTGGAAAAGCGTTATTTGCACAGATATCAATTATGAATTCCATGCTTTACTGCTGTGCTTTTGACCTTGAAACTGCTTGTATTACTGGTCTGAAAAGACAAATAAGTAAGCCATTGGCAAGTGCCGCACTACTTTGGAACCTCTCAATATCTTCAATACTTTTATATAATGTCATAGAAATGAATTAAGGCAAATTCTCAATTCACTGGATCTCCATATTCAACAAGATCTATCCAAATGCAAATGGAAATAAATGATATATACTTGTGAAAGAAAATATAATAAAGGACTTCCTAATGAGCAGTGGAACCAGATGTAGACAAACATAGTAACATAGCACTGTAATAACACAAAGGACCAAAAGTACATGTTGTCTGCCCTTTCTGTTATGTGGCAGTGATTTTCTTGAGTTTGACTATAGATACACCCATCCATAACAGCCAGAAAGTTACCTTTACTGAAGCTCTTAAACTTGTAGAATTATACCAGAAAAATGTAAATCCTCTTTCTGCACACTCTGAGATTGTTGTAAAATTATTATTCTTCCTGCATTTAACAATGGGTATTTGTTTATTCATTTCATTTTTATTTACAAAGCAGGTGCACGAGACAAGACATTTGCCTACTTTCAGGCATGACCTGGGAGAATCACAAAAGCAGGAGGCAAACAGAAACATTATACAGGATACAGGGTGAACATAAACAATTGCATATCTATAAATACAGAAATACCCAAAAGAACAAAAATACAGAATATAATAACTGGGAGACAACGATAGGGTATAGGGCAGTAAAAATAACGGTGCAACACAGTAACAATCTCAAAAGTGGTGAAAACATAATGTCAAGCTTGGAAGGTTAGAAACTTGTAGTTTATGATCTGCAGTACAACCAAGTGCAACAGCTCAGAGAAACATTGATTTACCAAGGCAGACTACGGACAACTAAGATGGAGGCCTTGAAAGGAATGAGTGATACCCACACTTGAAAGCTAGACTAGAAGAGTTCAGCCAGACCAAGGCTGGGATGGAATTCTAACATCTTGGAGCAGAGTAGATGAAGGATAGTTCACTTAATTTGAATTTAGTCTTGGGATGGTTAACAAACCGAGGACATTGGACCTTAATGGATAGGAAATGCTATCTGGAGTAAGAAGTGAGTGATGGAATAAAGAGGCCTGTTTGGTAACCATATTAAAATACACAAAACCCAAAGTGAGTCTATGCAAGGCAGATGGGGAAGCCAGCCAAGTTTGGAATAATGCGACAATGGTGTGTAAACCTGTTGGTGGCCAGGAAAACCTGCATATATTATTATAACTATATTCCACTTCTGGAGGACAGTTTTAGAGGCAAAGAAGTTATGACCATCCCATAGGTCAGTTTTGGTGATAAACTACCAGGGCAATGGCAATATGAGTCTTTGGGTTAAGGTTGTCTCTGATTCTGAAGGAAAGCCCAACCTACTGTTCACTGCCTTACAGCCTGCAAAGATGTGAGCTGAACAGTCCAGTGATGTGTCAAGGTGACCCCAGATAGTTAAAGGGGAAACAGTGGTGGCTGGATCCGTTCATCCCAATGACTGTCAGAGGGGTATGGCACATTTCAACTCTTTGGGCTGAGCTAAAGAGCATAGCTTGAGTCTTAGAGACATTCATAAGGAGCTTGTTTCTATGGTGCCATGCCTGAACTGACTGTAGATCTGATGATAGCCAATTATTTAGGTCCAAGGTGCTACAAGAACTCGTGTTAGGACCAGGCCATTGGTATACAGGATAAGTGTATAGTGCTAGAGACCAGTTTAGATAGTGTTAATGTGTAGGGAGGAAAGAAGGGACTCCAAAATAAACTTGGGGACCCCAAATATGGTAGCCACAGGGCTGGACAGAACATGGCCAAATCTAACTTCCTGACATCTTTTTCCAGGTAGTCATGGGATCACAACAGGCCAAGGTTGAGACACCTAAAGCACTGAGTTTACCACACAGGGAGATATGGTCCATCAAATCAAAAGCTTTGGTGAGGTCAATAGAAACAGCACCTGTGAGCTCAACCCTATCCATGCAGCAGAAATACTAGTGGAGAGTGATAGCTGGGCAGTAGTGGTGCTGAGGTCTTTCTTACATCCATTCTGGGCAGGTGACAGTAGGTTATATTTAGAGGTACTCAGTCATTTGAGAGGCTACAAATGTTTCCAGTAATTTCTTAGGCACTAGCAGTATCACAGTTGGACTATAATTGCTTATGTTCTCATGGTCACTTTTTCATATACTGGGACCACATGAGTGGGCTTTCAGAGATCAGGCACTGTGAGTCTATTAATGGAAAGGCCAGTTTCTTAGCAGCAATCCTCAAGATTTTAGGCTCAATTTCATCAGAGCTGGCAGACTTGGTTAATGGTATTTGCATAAGTAGTTTGCATACTTTACCATGTGATACTGCCCTAAGGTGGTAGGTGGTGGTGGTGGGGGTTGGGGTGACTTGGTCAGGGATTGTCTACAGTGGGGATATATGGTGATATGGGGTTGTATAGTGCACTACAATCACCCTAGTTAACCAGACCCTCTGTTCCATTCCTTGCGTCACTTTGCTCTTTGACTGCCCACCCCTACCTGTAACTGCTCTCTTACTTTTCCTCTTTCTACCCAATTGATGCTTGTTGCCTCTCCACTGAGCATCCCTTGTTGCCAAATTCTAGTTTTATATCATAATTGATAATTCTGTACCATCCTGCTCTCTCTCCTCCTCCACCACCTTCAAATGCCACAACTCTCATTTCTTTACCCTCACTTCTCCCAAGACTTCTGTGCACCAAGCTATTTTCAGTTTTAGACTCTGACATGTCTGGTTTAATCTCCTTTCTTCCTTTGATCTGCCTTGGTTCCTGACAATATACTAACTCTTCCTCCAAGCCCACATTACTCCTATCTGTTTCTGTGCTTAATCCATCTGTCACCCCCTACCTAAAATTATCTTTCTCCCTGTTCCTTCCTTCCTTCCTTCCTGTTTTCTGACAATACTTAAGATATTAACCTTTTTTCATGCCCGTGTCCAGTTAATGTTTATAGAAATGGATTGTCCCAATGTACTGTATCCATGTAACATTCATTTATTTGCATATAATTCATGCTTGTATCCTCTATTTCAGTTGTGCATTCTGCTCCCACTGAAAGTCTTTTTGCTACAATTGCAATCCTTAATACTGTATTCCATTTCTATTCCACTGTGATGTAATTACATTGTACTGCTTTTACCACTTCATTGTATATACTACTATCTTGTTTTTGTTTCCTGTATTTACCTAATTCATCCTCAGGGTTGTATTTTACACTTATGGAACCTGGTCTAGGCTAGTTGAAGTACATGCCCTCAGCCAAGATAGCTCACAATTTGCAGTCAAAATCTACAGCTTACTCCAAACAGCTTTGTGAATTTCTCAACTCATGCATAAAAAATAATGAATTATTCATGGGATAACTGTCTTATTTGCACTATGATTGAGGGTAGATTTCAAATGATTATGGAGTATATATTATGCTATTATGCAGCTGAAATACCATAGACTTGGTACATATAAGCAGTATGAGAAAGCTATTTTGTACCTTGCCTTGCATTTAATGTACAGTGGGTAAAATCAGACATCAGATAAATACACACACACACGCAGACACACATATGCACCTTTCATGTTCCTTTCAAGGAAGCAAATATCTTATATAGATTGCTGACATGGTCTTTTGAAAGTCATGCTATGATGGCTAAATATCAGACCTGTAACCTTATGACTGAGATGCTTAAAATTTGCTTGACAGCTTCTATGGGGGCCTTAAGAATAATTGTACTGGCTCAGCCTTCCAGCTGAGGTAGAAATGATGCAAAATGAAGATGGCTCAGTCATGTGAAAATGACATACATTACCAGTATCTAAACACAAAGTACTGAACAGCAGGGAGTATTGATTTCCCAAGCAGAAAGCACAAAGAATCCTTCAGTAAACAATCAGTTTAAAACAGCAAGTGGAGAATGCCATGACTTTTCAGATGCATGTCTTTCCAACACTGCACACATTTTGCAATAGCAGTAGATTAATACGCAATGTGATTTTCTAACACTATCACCACAGATACTGCATGACAACTTTATATGAAATATGAGATACAGCACAGATCTTAATTAGAAATGGAACTAATTCCAATTATGTGACATGTAATAACTGTCACTTCTTTTTATTTTGGAAAGAAGGAACAATAATTGACATCTGAATGAACTGCTGCTGTAAAAATAAAAGGACAAAATGGGTAAAAAGGCAATAAAGGAGTTTACAATCTGGGAAATGTCCTATGAGATCTTAGCCATGTAAGGTTCCAACACTAATCATTTATTTTCATAGACTGATCCACTGTTATTATATAAAACATGACTGAAATTCATTGAGAGTTCCAAAAGCATAACTTCTACTTACAGTTATTTTGCGAACGTTATTGCCTGTTTTTTCCAATTATTTGGCTGCCATTGAACTGTTTCCTGTGGCTCATTTACTACTTAAAGAATTATAAATACCATTTGCAAGTGCTTCAAAACTTTAAATAAATCTTTTCAACCTTTAGCACAGGGAAATGTATTATAGTGCAGAGTTTTTATTATCCTAGCTTATGGCAATGTTTACCACTCTGTTGTGTCAACACAGCCATCACTAAACTTGTTACCCTCTTTAACCCCGTACCAATTCATTCTGTACATGCATCTTACACCTATCATTGCTCAGTGTATAATCAGCTGGGTTGAGCATCTCTTAAGGTAAGGCACACCCCACAAGTTTATTTTCCTAGGTGAAAAGTACTGAGTTGATAAACTCCTTGAGTATTTATGTGACATATTGACCCCTGCCTCTAGCCCACCATATTACCTCAGATCTGAAATGTGTAACAGGATAACAGTGCCACAATCCAAAATAAATGATTAGCAAACATCCATTTGTTGCAGACTCTCATATCAGCACAATGGCTTGCATAGCTCTCTTACTATACCACCAGGTTTTAGGCCTACTAAGCCACGCTCATACAGCATCACAGAGTTCCATACTCCTATATTGTCTGTTCTACATCCCCCACCTTAATTTGTGTTTCTGGACATTATAACTATATTTTATCTGTCTCCTTAAGGGCTAATTCTAAGTCCACTGATTTATTGGGATTGAAGAAGTGAAATTCCTTTTCAAGACTTGAAATTCTGAGAATTGCACTGGTGACTGTTAGTCTAATTTCTGATTTTACTAGGACTCTGCTGTCATTCTTTAGTATGCATAAATAATCAGAATAAAAGAAGGCTTAATATACAGAGCATTAAATGAATCAAATTGAAAATAGCACAGAAAGTAATTATAAGAAAAATACAAGTTCTGTAGTTTTACTGACATGGTATATAAATGCTTAATTCTGTGAAATTCTTTCTTTTACTGGTGTGCAGGCAGTCCAGATTCTGGAATTTTACCATTTGTTTCCAGTAAAAGCAAAAACCCAGTGTTCTTGGCTATATATCAGATTATTGTTCATGTGACTTTATATGGCCATATGCTCTTGTAAGATGTACAGTATCAATACTAGCTATCATCACTGTTTAATTTCTGGAGGCACTGCAGTGTCAGTGGCTGTTCTACCCCACACTGGAAACTTGGGATAAATCCCAAAACTGAGACTGTAGTCCTGCTGACCTGTTGGATATCCTAATATGTGGCATGACTTGCATGCTCTTCCTTTCTCTATGGCAGAATTTGTATGCTCTGCCAATTGAACTAATCTGCCATATATTATAGTGGTGCAGTAGGGCCACTATGGTTATAGTTGAACAGGGCTTTCTATGTTAAACCTCAAAATTTCCACTTTAATAACTTTGCAGCCATTCAACAGATTTGCACATAAGTTTGCATGTGTGTGGTCTCGTGAGGTAGGTCTCCTCACATGCCAAGTTGTGTTCCAGTTGGATATGTGGATTTCAAATATGAATATTGAAAAACATTAAAGATCGCCATTTTTTTTCTTTTTTTTCTCATAACCTTGCACCCAGATGGTTTGGAATTTGATCTGAAATGTTCAGGGTAGAAAGGGCTTGGGTCACAGAAGTGCCTTTAGATTGTTTGGTAAAATATATTATTTTATTCCAAAGTTAGCACATTTTAAAGTTCCCATTATTTTCAATGGAAATTTCAGTCTCCAGAATAGATTCCTGGAATGAAACAATAATTTAGTTAAATGAAAAAGGATTCTTTTGTGAGGGTCAATCCTTTTTATGAGGAAAATTCCTTTCATGAGCTCCCATCTTGTTTTATTTTAACAAAAAAAAAAACTGGAAAAGCTGCAAAATGATATTCTGCCCACACACCAACACATGTGTCTTATTCATGGGACTCTGTTAGGTGGATTCTGTGGTTATCTGGCGGGAAAATAATCCCTGAATGTGTTTTTTAACATTTAAACTTTTTATTTATTTAATTTTTATTCATTTCAGATTAAGATTAATACTTTTGAGCCATGGGCTCATTCACAAAGGCTCCAAGTCAATAGGTAATACATGACTTAACAGGTCATAAACAGGTACATACAAGTGAAGACACAAACTAACATCAAGGTTCTAAGTGCAGTTACATCACATACAGGAATGCAAGGACAGCAAGCACTAGCACATGTCTACATTTGTGGAATTATCATCAAAGCAACACTACAAGAATGTGGTCAAATCTCAGTGGATAACAATGGGTAGCAGAGACAACAGAAGCCCCAAGCTGCTGGGGGCAGAGGTGATTAGGTGCAGCCAGGCATGGTTTTGTCAGTTCAAGGGAGGAGGAGGAGAGATAGGGAGGGCTGGGGGCCAGATGGGGGTTGGGGTGGGAAATAGGTAGGGGGAGGAGGTGGGGACAGGAAAGGGAGCAGGAGAGACGGGACTAAGTGCTAGTGTGGGAGGAGTATGGGGAAGGGAAGGGAAGAGACCAGGGGATGGTATGAGGGAGGGAGGGGAAGAAGGGAGGGGAAGTAGGGTGGAGTATACAGGTGGGGCACGGTACATGGAAGATGAGGAGAGAAGGTGGGGTTGGGTAGGATGAGGGCAGGACCATATGTTGGCTGGCATTGTCTGTTAGCAATGGCTCTGGCAGACATTTTTGTTGGCAAGGTGAGACTGAAGCTCTATCTTGAATTGGCTGAGCCTGGGACATTCAACTAGGGTGGAAGGCAGGTCATTGAACCACTTGGGTATGCTGTAGGAGAGGGATCTCTGAGTCAAGGTGGTTCACTTAAAGGCACTCAGCAACCCTCCCTTGGTTGCATGTCTGGTGTTGATGGAGGGTTGTGTGTTTTCAAAGAGAGCAGAGGTTGACTCAGGTGTGATCCTCAACAGAGCTTTTTTGCTAGCAGGCAGGCCTGGTATTGAATCCTGAGATGAAGAGGAGCCAACCAGTTTCCTTGTATAGGACACACGTATGTGTCTGATAGTGGGCACCCAGAACTAGCCAGCAAGCCTTTTAAGAAGGGATTTGACCCTATTTAGCACAGTGATGGAGCCAGCCCCATAAATGACAAGACTGTACTCCACTGTGGAGAGTACTGAGCAACATGTGACAAGTTTTAGGGCATTGGCGTCATGGAAGATCAGTGCTGGTAGAGAATACCAAGTTTCATATTAATGGATTTTATTAGTTGCTCGATGTGAATGGAGAAGGTGAGAGTGCCATCCAGGTGGATCCCTAGATATTTAAATGTGTCATCTTGATTGAGTGCATCACCTTTGTGGCTAAGTATCCTCGCGGGGCCCTCTCATCTTGCTCTGTGATGTGCTGAAGAGCATGCACTTGGTATTTTTATAATTGAACAGCAGTTTGATATTGGAGAACCAGGATTCCAGTACTTGGAAGTTATCCTGCAGTTCAGAATTAATAGCTGTCAACTGTTTGCCTGGGACAGAAATAACTGCATCATCCGCATAGGGCACAATGTGAGCAGGGCAGGGGTGGGTAGGGTGTTTATGAAGAGGCTGAAGAGGACTCACATGCTTTTTGTGAGTCCTTTTCACCTCAGGAAAAAGGATCACATCTCACCAAAAAGTTTTCAGACTTAGTTTTATCTGACTTTTTCATGAGTTCTTTTTGTGAGAATGAAAAGGATCCATTCTCATGAAAAGGATTTTGGACATATTTTTTCCAGTTCTTTTTTTTTTGTGAGAAGGATCCTTTTCTGAGAGTCCTTTTCATTCTCATGAAAATGATCCCATCTCACAAAAATGGATTTCAGACTTAGTTATTTTCCATTTTTGTGTGAGCTTTTTCATTCTCATAAAAGGTTCCTTCTCATGAAAAAGGATTTTAGACATAGTTCTTTTCTGATACTTTTTCATGAGAAAAGATAATTTTTCATGAGTTTTTTCATTCTCAAGAAAAGGATTCCTACCATGAAAACGGATTTTGGACTTAGTTTTTACTGATTCTTTTTCATGAGGAGGGATCTTTTTCATGAGCTTTCTTCATTTCATGAAAACTGATCAATTGTCATAAAAGAATTTCAGACCAATGTATTTCAAAGGGTTTTCAACTTTCATGCATAACTTTGCCATTTTGCATATTTTTAATACAAAATTTTCAACATGGCCTTTTTGAGACCCACACCTTGAACAATGTTGGTGGAAATACATAAATCCAGCCCAAAAGGAAATTTTGCAGTTGGTTGGTGAGAACACCTTTCTGTTAGGCTATGAACATTTTCACCATCCCTGCTCATGAGGTGGTGTCATAAGAAGTGTATGTTGAAAATTTGGGTTCAAAATATCTAAAAATACCAAGTTATGCAATATATATGCATCTATGGAGGGACAGGCCCTGCACTCCCCATGCAAATAAGGATATGATTACACTACCTCAAAAATTATGGATGGATTGGAGCACAAGGCCCTTGTGCTCCCACATGCAAATAAGGATATGATTATGGATGGATTGGGTACAGGGCCCAGAGGGCCTGTGCCTAATAGGAAATAAGAATGCCATTATACTATCTCAAAAAGTCAGAAAATTCATTGAAAAAACTTTTAATAATGCAATGGTTAGGATTAAAGCAACAAAAGTAGGGAAATGTGGCATTAGGATTTCCAGTCCTAACACCTACTCCCACACTGCAGGCAGCAACAGGTGTAGGGGTGTGCCTTGGAGTTACCAACCCTAATGCTCACCCCATTCTCATATACTTTACCCATTTCAGCTTACTTACACATGGAATGGGGAGAGCATTTAAACTGACAACCCCAAGGAACACCCCATGCCTGTTGTTGCCTGCAGTGTGGGTGGTTGTTAGGTTGAAACCCAATGCCACATTTCCTTGCTTTTGCCACTTTAATCCTAACTAGTGCATTAACAATGTTTTTTGCAAGGAATATGTATACGAGTGTATTTATTTGTTTCTATTTTTCCTGCATGCCTGCACATACATCCTTTTGCACCTTATTTAGCATGGTTATTTGCACTTAACACTTTTAAATAGCCTGTCTCTTTAAGAGATGGCTGTTCAGGTTCACTGGGAAAGAACAGTTTCATGCTCTGAGGATGACAGTTCATGTTGTTGATACATAAGTGTGTAGCAATACCACCATGGAACTGGGCCAGCATGTTCTATGGGTGAGGTTCTTCCAGTTATTATTTTGGGGTTTGCATGGTCTATAATTCTCTACTGCAAGAAATGTAGTGCTGCTTGCTAGTTTCAGCATACCTGCTTTACTGAATCTCTGAATTTTGCATGCCTCCTGTTTATGCTGTAAGCAAATGATCAAGATGTGGGTGAGCTTACAAACTGTTGCACGTAGTGCACCTTTAAAGCTTTTTAGATACACTTCATAAAAATATAATTTGGTTTGGAGACTAAGGCCCCTATGGTTATTAGTGTTGACCCGACTCCACTACATGGAGCTCTTGTGTTTCAAATAATTCTCACTCCAGGGTATGTGCTCATCCTTTGTGTTGTAAGCCACCAAGTTTGTGTTCTGGTATGTGAATGTTTTGTTTAATAACTTAGTCAGAAAACTGAGCACCAATCAATACCAGCATGAAAAACATCTTCAGGGACCATGTCAAAGGCAGAAGCTGTATTGTTTTATTGTGCCTGTATTATAAGGTGAACTTCAGAGGGATGTTTCACAAAGCAGACCTACACAGGATTATCAGATGGAGTAATCATAAAATCTGGACAGACAGGTGAGGTCTGTTGCCATAAATCTGTATCTCCTTAACTGAAGCATGTAATTTGATAATGTGAGAATGCTAGCTTGCTGCCAAGACAGCTAAAAGGGTATTAGTCTGTGAGTTGACATAGCCCAGGGCAACTAAATCCCAGAAAGTCCTAGAGGCCTCGTGGAAAATTGTTTCCATTATCAGGTCTATTGGTTAATTCTATAATTTGCAAATTCATGGACAAATGTTCAGGGGGAGACAGGAGGACATTTCATTTCTCAAAGTGAGCAGTTAACCCACTCCCAAGTAATATAGTCAATTCAGAAGGATGGAATTATTTAAGAACAGATGAAACATATAATTATGGGATACCAACATAACTAAATAATACCACTGAGAATTGTAATTTGGCGGGTCACAACAGGCAACAGGTCTTTTCTCCACCCTGCCACTCATATGTGCATATTGTATTGACTCTGCTACTTACTTGTAATCCCAACCCGAGGTTACAACTGAAATGAGCTTACTTTTGCTATTTGCTTACTTACCTGCTTACAGTAAATATGTTTCAAATAAAATGAATAAACAATTACATAATTCTGGTGCACTCATCACTAGCATCTCACGTGGTATAGTAACTGAAGACAATAATCTTGCCCATAACCCTAGTTACTTAACTTACTATATCACTGATTTCTAAACATTATTAGCTACAGCTTTAATCGTCAGATTACAACTAGCTTGTTAAGTGTTCCTATACAATTAGCACAACTGGTGGTTATAGCTCGAACACTTTTTCTATTTGAAAGCTTTCCTGTGCTAGTCATCCCTGCACCTAAAACATTTTTATTAAGTTTTTTTTTCAGTTATTTTGTAGCAGAGATTCAAAACTCATTAAATAGCAATTGGGTAATTTCCTAAAAATATAAATGTGCAAAAGTGGTAGTTTTATTCAAAGTTGTAGAAAATGACATTATTGCTCATCAAGAATTTTGTATAAGAAATTGGTTTTATTATAAAAATTTCTCCAGCTCCCATTCAAAGAAGTTTTGCTTTCACTCCTCTCACATCTCTTCTCATATGCCTTGCATTATGCATATTTGTGTACTTTTTGTTTCTTTAAAACATGGATTGATTGGGAATGTGCTTTTAAGTAACTTTGGATTAACTGCTTTAATGTCAAAGTTCATGCCTCCCCATGTTCTGTTAATCTCCTGATTCTCCCGGTGGGCCCCTTCTGACCAGCCCCTCCCAGCTCCATCACCTGGCTCCTCCAGGACTTACCTTCACCGTCATCCTCTGCTACAGGACTGGATTTGTTCTCAGCCACTGGGCGGAGCCTGCAGAGGGTTGGTCATCATCCTGCCACCTGGGCTGGTTTTCCTACTGATTTTTGCCCTGGGTCCATGGATGTGCAATGGGCATGATGTCTGAGTTCTGTTTCTGCTGAGATGGCCCTGATGTCTTGAATGTGGGGTCCTTTCACATGGTGGCATGTGTGTGCTGCCACCTGGCAAGCAGAGCATCACACTAACCCCTTCTCTGAGGAAGAAGAGCTGTCCTAGGGACATTCAATCCATCCTCTCCCACCAGCCCCTGAGCAACCTGAGTTCATTCCTGATCCTGGGTCACAGTGCGGTAGGAGGTAAGGCACCCAGCTCCTCAGCACTACATGCCAATGAAGTAATGCTTATAGTTTTCATTAGTAGTGTTCCTTCACTGAATATGAACTTCATCCTCCTATCTGTATCTGCTTACCAGGGAAATCTATGCTTCTTATCCTGCCATGAATAAAATTGAGGTTCTGATTCCAAATGAGGCCTTTGCTGTGCACATGCATGTTGACAGATGAATATTCTGCAGAACTGTGAATTCCTTTATTTAATGGTAAACATTTAATCTGTTGAATGTGGGAAAGACAGAGAAAAGAGAAACATGGTGAGGATGGGAGGCACAGATATAAACAAAGAGGGGAATGTTAGAAAACATAGTTAAATGATCAGAGGCAGACACAAACTGCTTAAACAAAGAATCCCGAGGTTTGTAAGAGCATGTGCATTTCAATCAGTGTGAATCAACCTGTTCAGGAGAAATTACAACCCCTTCCAAAAAAAGGGGCTAGTACTTGTAGTGCAGGTGGTGTCAACACAGGGTAGGCTAACCTCTGAAACATGTACCACATACAACATAGCAGTGCATACTTTAAGGTGAGAATAGAGCAAATTAAATGCAAAAAATGTTTATTACTGAATTTTATTGAACATATAGCTCTGCTCAGACCTAAGGATACACAAATCACCTACCGTAAAGTGCCCTGGTGCTTTGCTCTGTGGAGCTTCATTAAATAACCCGCTAGGGACATGGCAGTGCTGAACCTGGTGCTTACAAACAGGACGGCATTGCAGATGTCACAGTGGGCAGTTTCTGGTACCAGTGATCACTGTACAGTGTGATTTAACATTATGACAGGAATAGAGGCTAACCACATGAGGATGAGGGTCCTGAACTTCAAGACAGTGGATTTTAAATAAATGGGGACTGTCTCAGAAACTGACTTGAAGGAGATTGCCAGGAAGGGATAGCGGCACAGTGTGCAAAAAATAAGGAGGCTTTACTAAAGCAACTAACCTGTGCATGAAGGATTTGAGTTAAAGCAGATGGGAAAAATAGACTTTTATGGTTCTCAAAGTAATGGCAAAGGTGGAAAGGAAAAGAGTCATTTAGGGTTATAAGTAAACACAGAGGAGGAGGACACGGAAGTATAGCTGGTAAAGAAGAGGGAAGTAGTTAAGTGGTGAGATAATAAAGGCACAGACAGAGGAAAGAATTACCAGGTCTCTAAAGTAAATCAATCTTCAGATGCATACGCGAGAAGAGGAAACCAAGGGAGGGATAGCAAGGACTAGAAGGGTAAAGGGTGGGGAGACTGCACGAAGAGGACCAAGAATCAGCCAACACCCTGAACAGGTATTTCTGCTCAGTCTTCACAGTGGAAAGAGGGGACGGACCACTGAGGAGTAGCAGAAACAGGGGAGATGAACACAAGTCCATTTTCAGAAGAAAGAGTCCAGAAGTGACTTGTAGCGTTGAAGGTGGAAAAGCTACAGGACACAGAAACATAGTAACATAGAAGTTGATGGCAGATAAGGAATGCAAGGCCCATCCAGTCTGCTCATTTCTTTTCTACCTTATGAATGTGCCATTGGCCTTTGCTCTGTCAATGACCCATCTATTCATACTCATCTGTATTACTCCCTTATGCCTATCCCATGCCTGTCTGAAGCCCTGCACTGTATTCATATCCACCACTACCTGAGGTAGGCCATTTCATGCATCCACCACCCTTTCTGTAAAAGAACTTCCCTACATTACCCCTTAATGGGCCTTCTCTAATCTCATGCTGTGTCCTCTTGTCCTGCTATTTTTCTTATATTGAAACATGTTAGACTCTTTCACCTTGTTAATGCCCTTAAGGTGTTTGAATGTTTCAATCAGACACTCTCTCCTCCTTTGCTCTAGGGTATACATTTTGAGCTCAGTTAATCTGTCCTCATACATTTTATGATGCAGTCCCTGCACCATTTTGGTTGCCCTTCTCTGGACTGCCTCAATTTGGTTAATGTCCTTGTAAAGGTGTGGCCTCCAGTACTGCAGTACTCCAGATAGGGCCTAACTAGTGTCTCTGTAAAGAGGATTATTACCTCCTCTTCTAACTTGTGATACCCCTACTAATACACCCAACATCCTCTAGCCTTACCTACTGCTTTACTGGTCTGCATGGATGATTTCAGGTCATCGGTGTTGATGACACCCAAGTATCTTTCTTCCCTTGTGACTGCTGTAACTCCCTCCCAGCCTATAGGTGGCTTGGGTTTCTCTTCCTATGTGCATGATCTTGCACTTCTTTGCTAAACCCCAGTTGCCACTCTTCTGACCATTTTGCTAGTTTATCCAGATCTCTTCTCATTCTGCCCATCCCATCTGGATCATCTACTCTGTTGCAGATCTTGGTGTCATCTGCAAACAGACAAACCTTACCCTACAATCCATCTGCAATGTCACTGATGAAGATATTGAAGAGGACTGGCCCCAAGACTTATCCCTGAGGTGCCCCACTTGTGATTTGCATCTCTTCTGACTGTATGCTATTTACCACCACTCTGTTTTTGCTCATCAACCAGTTTGTCACCCATTTGACCAATGTCTGACCCACCCAAGCCTACCCAGCTTATTAATCAATCTTCTATGTGGAACAGTATCGAAAGCTTTGCTGAAGTCAAGGTAGACGATATCAGCTGCTCCCCTTGGCCACCACTCTGGTTACCCAGCCAAAGAAATCTTTGAGATTAGTTTGACAGGACCTTCCTTTTGTAAACCTATGCTGTCTTGGATCCTGTGCTCCTATGGATTCCAGGTGTTGCACTATACTTTCCTAAGGAGTGTCTCCATAATCTTGCCCACTACTGAGGTAATATTGACTGGTCTGTAGTACCCTGCCTCCTTCCTGCTACCACTCTTTGAAGCGGGATCACATGAGCCCTTCTCCAGTCTTCTGGGACCTCTCCTGTGCTCAGAGACCACCAAACAGTTCTAATAATGGCTCTGCTAGTTCTACCCTTAGCTCCTTTAGTACCCTGGGATGTATGCCATCAGGTCCCATTGCCTTGTCCACCCTGAGCTTATCGAGCTCTTGTAGAACCTTTCTTTGTGAAAGGACTAGTGCACCTCCCTCCCCCGTGTCCATGGTGCTGAGCTGTGGGCTCCTGTCCTACCTTCTCTTCAGTAAATACTGAGCAAAAGTATCTATTTAGAATAGATGCTTACATGGTCCTCCTCTTCACACGCCCCTTATCCCCTTTGAATTTAGCAATACTCCTCTGGACTTTCTCCTTTCACTAATGTATCTATAGAAAGTCTTGTCACCTTCTTTTACTGCTCGTGCTAGTGTTTCCTCGGTTTGGGCCTTTGCCTGCCTTACTACCTTCCCTGCTTCCCTTAAGGAGGTTTGGCATGCCTCCCTATCTTCAACCTGCTGCGTTCCTTATATTTCCTAAAGGCCAGCCTTCTGGTTCTGACCTTTTCTGCTACTTTGTTTGAGAACCAAAGTGGTTTCCTTCTTTGCACTTCATTTTCTCACCAACACAGTGGATGTTACTTCAAGTATTGCATCGTTAATGCTTGCCCACTTTGCCTGTACCCCTCACCTGTTTTGTTTTTGCCAGGGCTAGCCTAACACTGTTGACCATCTTATCAAAGTCAGCTCCTCTGTAGTCTCATATTTTTGCCTTGAATGGGATTATTTTGTTCTAGTGACCAAATTGAACCATAACATGTGATGGTCACTGGCACCCAGGTGACCTTCTACCTGGAGATCTGTGATCCTTTCCTGTTAGTCAGAACTAGATCTAGGATAGCCCTGTCTCTTGTGGGTTGTTGTACCAGTTATTTGAGGCTGTCCTCTACAGGAATCCACCACGTGTCTAGTTCTGGCAGATGTTCCTGCTGGTATTGACCAATCTGTATCTGGCATGTAGAAGTCTCCCATTATCAGAACCTCCCTTTAGCTGTCAAGTTTTGTATATCTTCTAACAGTAATGTGTCTATGTCCTCCACTGGTCTGGAGGCCTGCACACAACCCCAGTTCATATGGCTGTCCCATTTCCTGTTTCTAGGGTGACCCACAGTTCTTCTGGCTCCTTAGTGTATTTTGAATTTCTGTAGCTTGATATTTTTATTAACACAAAGGGCCACTCCCCTTTTGCACCTCAGTCTCTTCTGAACAGTACATAGCCAGGTACTGAAGTCTCCCAAGTGTGGTTACTGGTAAACTATGTCTCGCTAATGGCTACTATGTCCAGTTTAGCTTTGTCATTATTGGCTCGCAGGTCTGGGATCTTGTTTCAGACTGTGAGCATTTGTGTACTTGATTTTCCATTGGCCAGATTTCAGTGTGTTACTTGTTGGGTGAGGTCTGGTGTTTCCTCTGCATCATATGGGGAGCCGGACCTTTTCTTTACCTGGCTGATGCAAATGAACTACAAACATGCTGAACTACTGTTTGACCACTAGCCGAGGGGAGGGGTGTTTCACCCATTTGACATATGGGTGCTGCACCCTACCCATTTGCTGGTTTAAATATTCTCAAAGACATCAAACTTCTGCCCCAATGCACTGATTCCTCCTTAGTCAGATGCAGTCCATCAAATTTAAAAAATTTCACTCCCAAAACTGGTGCCAGTTCCTACAAATTTGTGTCCTTTTTCCTGGCACTAGCCCTTGAGCCACATGTTTAGCTCCTCTATCTCCCCTTCTCTGACCTTCTGTCCATCTGTCCCCTCTTCCAGACTGGCAGGATCTCAGAAAAGGAGATGCCAGATGAAATGGATGGTAGTTTGTCACCCAGTCTGGTCAGGGGTTCCTTGGTCTCCACAACTGACTGGCTGGCAAGATCATTAGTCCCTATGTGTACCAGGATGTCAATGTTTTCTCCTGCTCCTGAACAATTTTAGTAATGTGGTCAGTGTCTCTCCATGCTGATGTACCTGGGAGACATAGGTTCATAGGATTAATACAAGTTCAGTAGGTATTGCTACCTTTTATGAACTCGCCACCTAATCAAGGGTGGAATCTAAATTTAAAATCGCCCATATAAGGATCTAAATTAAGTTTAAATAACGCCAGTGAAGTGCTAAATACCAAATTTTCAGGAAGTTTATTCCATATGTTTATCACCCTTTGTGTATACCAGTTAGTTCTTTTGAAGTATTATTTTGAGTACCTTTAAGTTTTAGTGAATGGGGTCTAGTATTGACGGTAGACATATTTTTGTAGACCTATTGTTTCTAATATTACATCACTTTGTATAGCTTTATATGTCGGGCATAGATCCCCTTGAAGTCTTCTGTAATCCATAGAATGTAGACCTCCTTTTTCAATATAGTTTCATAATCTAGTTCTTTAAATTACATTATTTTTTTGTGGTTCTTCACTGAATATTTTCAAATAATTCTTGTTTTAATCAAATAAGGAGCAGTAGCTGAGGAGCAGTATTCCAAATGAGGTCTCACCAGACCAGAATACAACGGTATCAAGACTTTAATGTCTCTACTTTTGATATTCCTTAAATGCAATTTAAAATTCTATTCCCTTTTTAACAGCATTAATTGTATGCATATTAAATGTAAAATCTTTGGAAAGTGTTACCCTAAATCTTTTGATATTCAGTCGTTTCCAAGTTTATATTGTTTATAGTATATGTAAAGAAGGGATTGTTTTGCCCAAGTGCATGACTTTACATTTGGATTCATTAAACAAAAGTCCCTTTTTAGCCCAATCAACAAGATGAGATAGATTTTTCTGCAACTCCATAGCAGAATTTATGTTATTGATGATGCTTCCTAATTTACAATCGTCTCAGGTTTAACAAGCCAGCAATTGTTGGTTAAAGGACTCATAGATGAAATGAAAATATTGAAAAGAGTTCTGACATCTGACCATTACCCTGGCTGAGATATGTATCAACTCCCAATCATGGAGTCTCCTATGATCAGAAGTTTTTTGGATTTCCTTTTGCTTTTTGTTTTGGGTCCTGTTTTGGGTGAGTTTTGTTGTGCTAGCTTCTGTGCTGCAGTGTCCTGCTCTGCAGTGTCCTCTGCCCTTTGTTTGATTTCAGAGATAGAGGCAGATACCTGTTTGTAGTTTTCATATGGTTTGTTGAGGTGATATATTGGAGAGCACTGGTGATGGGGCACCCGATTTGCCCTCCTAACCACCTGCCAACCTCGTGGACCAACTACCCTCTGTGGTCGAGGTGCTTCTGTTGGAAGTTGGGGAAATGGCAGAAGTTCTTAAAATATATTTCTCTTGAATATGCAATTTGAGGCATGCAATCTCTGCCCATGCTGCCTGGAGCTGGAGCCCTTAGATCTCCAATGGCCCAGCATGTAGCACAGTGTCCTAAATCCTGTAAAACTGCCCTTCTGAAAGTGTCCTGCAGTACCTGCAGTTAATATCCATTCCAGATAAGTTGCTTGGTTTATAACCTGGTCAGAGTAATTAGAAGGAAGAAAATGAAAGCAAAAGTTTGATTTTGTGTTTTGTTTGTTTGTTTTTGTATAACTTGTTATAAAAGTTAAATTACTAGTGCCCTGTAAATGAGGTCACTGTGTGGATACTCCTCTGATCCACCCCTTCCTGCTTTGCTATATCATGACTGTGCTACCCTATAAAAGGAGTGTAGTGTGGGGTGGTTGGGGATGGTGGATGGCTGGGCCCTTCCCTGCCAAAAGAAGAACCACAGACAAAAGAAACAAGGAGGTAAGAGCAGAAACAATCAGCCAGTACAAATGCAGTAGCTCTGAAAGCTTATCCTGATGATAGATAAAACTGTAAAACCTGTAAAACACCACCTGTAATAATTTTACAGAAGATATACTCTGTAAAAGAAACACTTTGCTACAGAGAAAATAAAGCTGTAACAGAAGGTGTACCTTGCAAAAGACAATTTGAATCAGAAGATTACAGCAGTAATCTGGAAGCACACACCTGTTTGCACACCCTGTAATAATGCAGCAGAAGGTATACCCAGCAACAACCATTTGAATCAGAGAAAAATAAAGCAATAACATGTTAGCAACAAACAGTAACAATCCCTGTGAGTACAAAATAAAAATAACAACACACAGTAAATCTGCCTAGCCAACAAAAGCCTTAATACTTATCCTTGCACTGGTAAAGTTCTTTGCTCTGTCCTTTAAGCAACCTAGAAGAAAAGAGCTCAACTGAAGCTAGGTGCCTTGGACACAAAACCTAGTCTTCCACCTCCAAGATATCAACTAACCTGACCTTTTAACCCTTCCTCTGTTGGAAGTTACTGACAGTTTGTCAGCTCCACTCCAGATACACACCTAATCCCTGGAAGAGCTGTTGGAGGAAAGCAATTAGCTCCTTCACCGTGAGGAGGAGACTGCAACACCTGTGAGACAAACAAAGAAACTTTTAGTAAAAACAAAATAAACTAAAATAGTGGCAAACAGTAATTTTGCTTAGCCTAATGATAAAAAGTCACAAAATGTAAGCATCACCTGTAATAATTTCACAAAAGATATACCCTGTAAGAAACACTTTGCTACAGAAAAATAAAGTAGTAACAGAAGATATACCTTGCAAAGATCATTTGAATCAGAAGATTACAGCAGTAAAAGCACACACCTGTAGGCACATCCTGTAATAATGCAGCAGAAGGTATACCCAGCAACCACAATTTGAATCAGAGAAAATAAAGCAATAAAATGTTAGCAACAAGCAGTAACAATCCCTGAGAGTACAAAAATAAAATAACAACACACAGTAAATCTGCCAAGCCAAAGAAGCCTTAATCCTATCCTTGCTCTGGAAAGGTTCTTTGCTCTGTCCTTTCAAGCAACCTAGAAGAAAAGCTGTTAGGTGAAGTTAGGTGCCTTGGCCTGAATGGGGTATATCCAAGAGTTGTAATGTAACTCAGGAAAGTGCTAGCTACCCCATTGGCAGCCTTGTACAACCACTCACTGGAAACAAGCATGATTCCAGAAGACGTAAGAAGAGCAGACATGGTCCCTCTACATAAGTGAGGCAGGAGGAAGGAAGCTAAATGATATGCCAGTTAGTCTTCCATCAGTGGTGGGAAATTAATGGAAACCCTGCTACAGGAAAGACTGGTTGAACATCTTGAATCCAGTGGGCTGCAAGACCAGAGGCAGCATGGGTTCATGGAGAAGAGGTCATGCCCAATGAATCTGATGGATTTCTTTGACTGGGTGACCAAGGAAATAGATCAGGGAAGACACTGGACATCAGCAAGGCCTTTAACATTGTGTCTTACAGGAAGCTGATAAAGAAACTTAAAAGTCTGGGGTGGGATTTGAATAGTAAATTGGGTTTAGAAACTTGTTACTGGATATGAGACAGAGGGTGGTGGTAAATGGCACTTACTCAAATGATGGAGGAGTGACCAGCTGGATGCCCTAGAGCTAATTACTGGCACTGGTCCTCTTCAATGACTTCATAAGTGACACTGATAAACTGGAAGGGAAGGATTTGTTCTTTTGATGATGATACCACAATCTGGAATATGGTGAACACTCAGGAGGGTTTAGTGAGAATAGGCAGTGATCTGAGGACACTTAAGGATAGGTCTTAAGTATATATGTTTGTGTTCAATGCCAAAAGCACAAAATAATGCACCTAGTGCATAGGAACCCAGGCACTGAGTATAAAATGAGTGGAGGTACTGACTGTCAATAAACAGAAAAGGAACCTTTGGTTATCATAGCTGATGACCTCAATGTGTCAGGGCAGTGTGACAAAGCAGTGGGTTGGCTACTGGGATGCTGGAGTACATAGTGAGCAGTATATCCAGCAAGTACAGGGAGGTGATATTGCCCTGTGTTGTCTCTGGTGTGATGCCCTCCAAATTACTGTGTCCAGTTTGGTGGCACACCTCAGAAATGTGATCTGGTGGAGGCAGTCAAGAGAATGACAGATGGTGCTTTTGTTGCATGAGAAGCCCTATGAGGAGAAACTAAGGCCTCTCAAGACATACACACTGGAAGAAAGGAGAGTGAGTGGTGACATGATAGAGACCTACAAGTGCCTCAGAGGGGCTGAGAGGGTGCAGGAGGGAAGTCTCTTTCAAATGAGAAGGAGCACCAGGACAAGGGGCATGCAATGAAGTGGGGGCTTCAGGCTTGTATGGAACAGACATAGGTGTGTATTAGAAAACAGACAAAGAGAAGAGAGGATCGCTGGAGACCAGTTAGGTCTGTGGAGACAGATTAGGCAAGTATCATCTGGCCAGACTGGATGGGCCATATGGTCCTTTTCTGATGACAAATTCTATGTTTCTGCATTTACATTTTAATTTAAAATATCTTTAATAGTATTCACTGCAAACTAGTAAACACATTTTTAAAATAAGAAATTCACCATACGTAGGGTTTTCATAGTCTTTAATTGGTTTTAGTTACCCATCCCCATTATTATAGATCCAGGGAGCACTTCCAACCAATCACAGTACTCCTGTCTTTTGAATGTGAGACACTCTTATTCTGTGACATGTGTTTCATGTGCAAATGCCCTGAAACAGGCACATTCTGAGACAGTTTTTAAGATAATACATTATTGATTGAACTTGATCAATAATATATTAAAATGCTTCCGTCACCACTCATTGATATACAAGAGTGTTTCACTTGTGTTCAGCTTGAACCAGAACAGCTCAACTTTGTTTACCTGTTCTCACTCTAGCTAAACATGCGTGGAACCACTCTTATACAGCAATGAGTGACTCCTGAGGACATATTAACATATATCAGAATACAGGCAATGTTTTGTCTTCATAGTTAAAATAGAAGCATAGTTCAGTGAAAGGGCATGGTTTTAGACAGCCATTTTAGTCATTTTATGTTGGACATATTTAAAAGCCATTTTATATGTGGAACAAGTACTCTAGAGTATGCAGTTATGGTGAGATAATTGCCAGCTTCTGTGGTAGACAGTAATTGAAGCAATCAGAAATATTACTAACACAAATCCACAAATCCTTGTTTTTGTAGTCTTAAATACAGTATGAAAACAGTTGTTGCCTAGGAATGTGTTAATTAATTGCTCCATGTCAATACGTCATAAGCAATACAGTGTGGTCAAATTCAGTGTAGAAAAATGGCTACAAACAGCACAGCACTCAGTAAAACAGTAAGCAATAAATACATCACCTAACCAGAGCACAAACTCAGATGGGGGTGGTGGCTGGCAGAGTCCCACTCACCCACCTGAATGTCTTCCCATCCCAGTTCCCAGCAGCAGGAAAAAACAGACATATAATTTACACATGTTATGTGGGGGTTCACCCCCATAACCCCCTTCAAGGTGTACCACAGGTAAAAAACACTGTATTGAGGAAGACTTGAACCCAGTCCAGTGGCTGTCCCACAGACTCATGGCCTGTCACTCTAACCACCACACCACAGAGCCAGCTGGTTCACTCCTGCACAATGTGATTGTTAAAGTGCTGGGCCTGAGTGAAAAGAGCCTCTATGGCACTATAATGGTCACACTATAATTCCCCAGAGCTCTTTTCACTGCACTGTTTTCACGGAATGGTTTTTACTGCACTGTAATTACACGCACATTTGACGTGCTACCTTAAGTAATGATTGTATGTCCAGACCTTTAGTAACTAGAACTGATCAAATTAATTTTGTCAAAAATACTGCCTGGGAATAAATGGGTTTATTTATATTTTATGTTGTTAGTTGTACATACTGTCTATCTCCATAGAACCTCAGATGTTATTTTGATATAGATATTTTTGGTGCCTTGACACAGTAATGACTTAATACTTAGGGTTATGGAAAGGTCTGCACATCCATTAGCAGAAAATTTCATGAGTGGGTGGAAGACACTGTAAATGAAAGGAGACTTTAATAATATATGAATGAGCACGTGGCAATACTTTCCTAACTGCTGAACATCTTTCATAAATATTTTAAATATTGAATAAACTCAAAGCTAGTGATGTTCTTTAAAAGCATGTTCCTGAAATAATCACACATCAATATGTTTGCTTAGATTTAAAGTTAAATATTGATACCATGATTTTGGTTAGTATGCAGAAAAATGTCTTAAAAATCTAAAAAACCAGTAATACCCCATAGTAGGTTGAAAATTTTGATTTCTAACAGAAGCTATAAACGTACACTTTACTCAGGTTTTTAAAGTAGTCTTATTTAGCAAGAAAGAATTACTGTGGTTAATATTTGAGCAATAATGCACTCCAGAGGAGTGTGTCTTGTAAGGAATATGTCACAATGGAGTATGGGTCATTGCCTGGTAAGAGCATGCTCCAGGTATATAGAATGTTCCTGGGGTCTTCGCACCAGGGAAGTGCTCTTATCAGACAACAACCCACACCCCGGAGTGTATTATTCCACTTAAAATGGGCACCATCTAGCATTTAAAGAGGGCCTAATAGATGCATATTAGCTGGAGTAGATCAATCCTGTTTTGACAGCCACCACATGCAACAGTTTCACTTTAAAAGATACTGTTGCTCTGTGTATTTGTTTGTTTGTTTTTTGAAGTCTGGTGCACGCATGAACAGAGCAAGCATGTCCTGAAGAAGCTGCCATAGCTGAAGGAATGAGTAGTTTCCCAACTGCAGCACTGTTGTATGACCAAGTGGTTTCCTGATCACAGCCCTTTCATAGATTGGGCCACTTGCTTGTCACTAGTGAATAGTTTTGTTTTAAAATAAAATATATATAATTTTCAAATTCTAGCTGTTTTGTGGTTTACTCATGTCTGATGGTGGTGTGACCAGAGAACACTGAGCTGGGAGGAGGGCAGGCAGGCTGACAGAAACTAATCAGGAGCTGGAGTGAAAATCAGTGTCTCAAGACTGCAGGCCTGCTGAATAGAGGTAGGCGAAAGTTGCGAATTCTGCTTTCACAGAACTTTTACAAAATTTGGAAACTTTGCAGAACTGTCCGAACTTCTGCCATTGGCAAAACGGAATCTTCCGAATGTGTTTGGTGAATTTTCACCCCATTCTGCAGAATTTATTATTGAACTGTGGAATAATACACATGAACTGTGGAATAACAGTTCTGATAATTTTTTCCACAGTTTAATGAATTCTTCCTCGATACATGTAATTGTTCTAAAGTTCAATGATCAGTTATGCAGACTTTTTTCTCCACAGTTTAATACAATAATCCACAATTTATACATTT
The DNA here is from genome assembly GCA_016271365.2 of Neoceratodus forsteri. NCBI lineage: Eukaryota > Metazoa > Chordata > Ceratodontiformes > Ceratodontidae > Neoceratodus > Neoceratodus forsteri. Next base: position 1,529,074,052 of record CM028131.1, read on the forward strand.
ATTCCACTGTTCTAACTAAGAATCTCCTCAAAAGTTGCTAATTAGATTTCCGACTTTTGTGGAGGTGACAATCCACCGACAGAGTTTTTTGCACACCTCTACTGCTGAACAAAATGAGAAAAACATTTTTAGTGGGATTAAAGCCAGGAAATATTTCTTATGGAAGTTAGGTCTTTTTAGCTGTTAAGTGAGGATGGGTATTTATTAAAATCATTAGGAAATTGTATGAATTGAGTTATGGCAAGTAATGGGTATTAGTAGTGTTTACCTTACCAACATGACTGCCAGAACTTTTGAAAACTTTATGGAAGGCACACATCTTTGGTGCGTTGTGTTGCTTGACTGAAGAAGTACCAGATTGCTAATATGAGCTCAAGAGGACATGATCAAATATACCTTGCAGTCAATCAAGATACAGGAAATTCCCTACCCATTTTATAATCTGGGATAACAGTTCACATCACGTGGTAAGGCATAAGGCTTCAGAAGTGATATTTTCCCATTGACAAACACCTATGGACTGCATTATTGCTATTATACAATGGTGGAACCGTTTTTGATACATTTTAATTTGTATGGGCAGGTATGTCTAGTAATAAAAGTGAACTATTTCTGTTTCATCCTGTAGGTGGTGTTGTTGCAACATGGTTCAACCCCTCTCCCGGTCTTCTGTCTCTCTCAGTCTCTCTCTCCATCTCACTCTGTCTCTATCTCTCAGATTCTACATATATCACTGAGTTTTTACCTGCTTTGTGTCTCTCTCTCTCTGTTGTCAGTTTTAAAGTATGTCTCTCACATTGCCCACCCTCCTGCTTTTCCTTCAGTCTTATGAGCTTCACTGTGTCCACAGCAAGTGATCCTGATCTGTAACTGATATAAACAGTCATGCACTGTCCATTTGAAGTACCACTTGCTCCCTGTGACATGTGATGTGAAGCTGCACAGAGTTACGTTTCAAAGTTAAAACAAAAAACAACTGCACACAATTTTAAAACAGGTGTTTTTTTGGGGCACAGTGTGACATGTTTGAGGGAGTTTTCCTTTTGAAATGTTAGGGTGTATTAATATGTGGAATGTATCCCAGGACTAGATACTGTACAGTGATATGCTGAGATAACATCACTGTCTGTAGGGCATCACCAATCACATTCCAGAAAAGTCTCTGCCATTGTATAACTTAAGATATTCATTTAGTTAATATCTGTGCAAAACCCTTTTCACAATGTACTACTCTAAAGATATGATTTGATATATTTAAAAACTTTGAATGTATAATATTTAATTGCAACTCATCTATTATTTCACATTTATTTTATATTACATTTCTAAATACTGCACTACTACAAACAATTATATATATATATATATATATATATATATATATATATATATATGGTATGTGTTTATGTATGCATTATGTACAGTATGTATGTATAAACTGATAGATGGGTACTATTATTTATAAGGAACCTTTGACAAGCTAGTATGCCATACGGTGAAATATAAATATATCACAATAATTACCAACAAATACCACACAGTGTTCAACCAACAGTGTAATAATAATTAGTACTAGTATTGGATAAAAATATCAATACATCTATCCATGCAGATCTCATGATTCATAGCCTGGCTGCCTTCCTCTGTGAACCAGTCATCCCTTGCTCTGTCACGCCTGCCACTGATACCAGAAACAACAAACTCTGGCAAGAACCAATACAGCTGCAAAGCAATGGAATTGTGGACATTGATAAATGTGTAAACTACTAATTTTTGCACTAACCACTGAGCCACCTAGCTGCACTTTTAATTGTTATGATACACACAATGACTAATACATGTACACATATATGCATATATATTCCAGTCTAACATAGTAGTGAACTGTCTACAATATTTATACATACTGAAAAAGACATTGAGGGACTATATTTTTTTTCAGGCATCAAGGGACATCAGGGGTGGGATTGCCACTAGATACCTCATTTAAATCAACAATAACATGCATAAGGCCGAAATTGATCTAGACAGTAGGGTAATGTAGACTAGCATTTTTGCACTAACCACTGTGCAACCTAACTGCACTTTCTGATTGTTGTGATACACACACACACACACACACACTGACTAATACATATACACATATATGCATATATATTCCAGTACAGCATAGCAGTGCACTGTCTACACACAGAGAGTATTACACATACACAGTAACACACATACACTGCCTTATATGGCATTTATGTACTTGTATATATAACCCTAACTTTTACTATATTTAGGATAAGCACTGTCTTTTACACTAACTCATCATTACTAATATATGGCATGAATGGGTAACTAAGGTAGTAGACCAGTGAGGTGTGGTAGATGTGGCCTATTTGGACTTCATAAAGGCCTACAACACCATCATCCCCAATATAATGCTGATTAACAAACTGCGCAGCCTAGGGAGGATCCTTATATAGTTCTGTGGGTGGAGAACTGGCAGAATGGCAGGAGTCAGAGGTTGTGGTAAACAAGGAATACTCTGAGAGGGAGAGGCAATGAGCAGGGTGCCACAGGGGTCGGTGTTGGGACTGGTCCTCAGAGGGACAGGAGGGAAGATATGTCTCTTTGCACATGATACAAAGGTATGCAATATGGTGGGAACACCAGATGGTGTTGAAAGAATGAGGGAAGACCTTAAAAAACTGGTCAAATGGTCTGAAGAATGGCAGCTCAGATTCAATGCAAAAAGTGCAGGACCATGCACATAGGGCACAAGAACCCAGGGGCAAAGTAAAACTAGGTGGGGAGGTACTGACAGTCACAAAGCAGGAAAGGGACCTGGGATTTATCATCTTGGAGGACCTAAGAGAAACTAGGCAGTGTGATAAGGTGGCTGGAAAGGTTAGTCAGATGCTTGGATGCATAGGGAGGGCTATCACAAGTATAAAGAGGGAGGTAATCTTGCCCTGTATAAGACACTTGTGAGAGACTGCACCTGGAATACTGCATCTAGTTCTGGAGGCCTCATCTGAGAAAGAACATAGACAGGGTGGAGGCTGTGCAGTGGATGGTGACTAAAATGGTGCAGGGCCTGTGAGATAAGACCTATGAGGAAAGACAAGCCAAGCTGAGATTTAAAATATTTATTTAATTTGGGTAAAGCATTTCATTTATTTATTTTATTTTATTTAGAAATGTTTCACCAGGAAAGACAACATGAACTGTAAACAGCATGTTTCCAGAAGCGATTACATAAGGGGAGAGCAAAGTCAACAAAGAACAAATTGTGTGCAAATCGAATATAGTGCAAACAAGCCAGTACAAATACAATGTTAGGAAGAAGTTATGAGAACAGGTAGTCAAAATGAACATAGGACATATGTGCAATCAAACACAGTACAAGACAAGCCAGTGCAAATACAATCTAAGAATATGATTATGTAGTTGGCCAGGTGAATGGCATATGCTTCATAAGTGCTAACTCAGAGTAATTGGAGTGAGGGAGAGAGGGAGCAAAGGGAGCTAAGTGCTATACTGAAGTGTAATAAAATGGGAAAACCAGCAGAGATGGGGAGGTGGAGGACATGTGTAGAATGGGAGGGGGAAGGCAGCCAAGACCTTTAACCTGTTTTAAATATCGAATTTTGACAGGATATGCAAGTTGAGATTCGATATGTCATTTACAGCATGGTCTTGCTTTTATCCATTTTTTCTAATGTATTTTCACAATGCAGATCTGCTGAGAGGCAGTTGCAATGTGGTATTCTATTACACATTTTTACTATGTATTTTCCTAAAATATACCGTTGATTGAGTAAAATCAGAACATGCAGGAAACATTATTTTATATCGGGACTAGGCTACCCCGGATAAATACATTGTAAAAATGGTTAAAATCATGACCCCACTGAAAGTAAGCTTTGCATGTAATCTGGGATATCCTGAGTAAATACAGTGCAAAAATGTGTAAAATAAAGATCCATATGAGCATGATATGTAGCATCTCCCTGGGTCATTCAGGATACAAAATATAGGATAGGAAATATTTAAAGGAAATCTATCATTCTTTCTCTATCATTATATAAATCATGTAGTCAAGAAGTGGTGGAAGTGGGAAGAGGTTGTTGATGAATGTGTTATTTTAATCATTAAACAGCTAAATGTAAATGTATAATAATTATATTTACTATGGTAGAAAATTCACATTGTAAACGGAACTTCACTGTGCTCCATATAACCAAGACTGACATAAGCAGTTTCTTTATTGTTTTATAACACATCAGGCTGCAGTATTTATTTTGAATGTTGTGTCCATGAGGATAGTGTATGTGTGTGTTTGAGTGAAAGGGTTAAAGAAACAGCAGTATTCTGATATAGTAATCTATGTATGAGACAGTTCTACTCAGGTAGTGGCTTAAGAGGTTAAAAATGTAAATCTTTTTAAGAGATTACTTGCTGGAAAAGCGTGATTAAGCTGACATATTTGTAAGCTATGAATCTTTCTTCAAAGACAGTTCAACCCACATTGAAGCTAGCACACAAAAATAGTGCATTGCAACACTGCTGAGCTCAATGAATATAGCAGAATGGAGGAATAACACAAAATCTACAATTTTAACTAGTCTGTTAGGAATCTTCAGATCCCTTTTCTATTGTAATCACAAAACATCTGCAGGGCTCTGCCCACTGCAACTTTAAAATGAAATAACAGGAAACCATGCATTATGCATAACAAGCCTTTCTACAATCAAGGCACTCGATGATGCCAGAACCACAAGTGTAAGAGATGGCCTCAGAATCCTGAGATAGAAAATCAAGCATGTTACATACTGTATGGAGTTTGTATCATTCATTTTATAGTGTATAGTCCCCACGCTCAATTTACATATAGAAACATGAAAATGATGACAGAAAAAAAGCCTAGCAGCCCATCTAGTCTTCCCATCCTAACTTATTGCCCCATGTAGGCCCTAGTGGACACCCTTTTCCTTATCTCTTCACTCTACCCTCTTACTATGGTGATGCACCTGTCCCACTGTACTTTGAGAATGTCCTCTACTGTTCTGGCCATTATCACCTCCTCTGGTAGCCTGTTCCACTTGTTCACCACTCTTGTGGTAAAAGATACTTGTGGACATCCTTCCATAAATACTAAATAAAAATATTGGTTCAGTATCTTAACCTTGCCTCTGTCCACCTCCTCCCATCCATACCCCTAATTTAGCTGCATGATTCCTTATTGAGCTTGCATTTTCCCAGATGTATTCAAAAGATTGGTTTGTCCCCAGCTTTGCTCCAATTACTATTCTAAACTCCATTCAAACGTTCAGTAGTTCTGACCTTCCTACTTGTCTCGCTGGTTGCCCTTAGTATTCCTCCCAGTCTCTCCTCCCATTGGCTACCTGTGTATATCTTTAATTCTCATGTCTTCAGTCTGCCTCCCTCCTGCATATCTAATGTGATCCACAGTAGTCCTCTTCCCTTGCTTCTCCTTTCAATACAAAGTATCTGGGGCTATGGCTGGATAATGCCCTAAAATGGAATGAACATATTGATAAGATGCTGAACAGTAGAAGCAGGAAGTTGGGTCTTTGCACAGAGTAAAACATAATATGACTACTGAAGTGAGATTACAAGTAGTAAATTCCATGATTACACCCATTCTGGATCATAGGGATATCATTTATTCTGGGATTCAAGCACCCAGATAGATAGGGTTAATTTGATGTTTAACAAGTTGTCCCATTTCATTTTAGATGCCCTTGCAGAACCCACTGATATATATTATACAATTCCCTAAAGTGGTCTAAACCACAAGAAAGAAGAAAACTTCATCTTCACCAATTTATGCATAAAGCATGGAAAGCTGTATTCCCAAATATGTACTAGATTTATTTCAAACTAGATCAGTAAAGGAAAACCTGAGATCAGCCAAGGGTATAGAATACAGCGTAATTAAATGAAATCTTGAGATAGGAAGAGCATCTATTTTGTTTATGGGAGCAGTATTGTGGAATCTAATTCAAATTAACTTATGGTAGTTTAATATACCAGTGAGATTAAATGACTTAAAGAGTTGGTTAAGAGACAGTGATCAGGCCTTAGTGTACCTCTGTGTGATGCTGTTACCTAATGGTTAGATAGTAGGGGATAGTAAAGTTTGACATTTTGAGTGAATGTAGCCGGGATCTAACTCTGATCCTATCAATATTTATCTGGATTGTTATTTAAACATATTATCTATATTTTGTATGTGTTGTATGTTTTGTAATTTTGTAAGTAAGTGTTCTTATGCACCAGGACCTCCTTGAAAATTAGCTTTGCTCAATGGAGTGTTATCCTTATTAATGATTTAAATAAAAAAAAATACTTCTGGCACAGCCTCTATTATATCTAATTTGAATGGTTCCTGCTTCCACTCTGCTTTCTTTTGCTGCTGTCCCACTCATTTTATCCTCAACACCTATGTAGCCTATTGCTTGCTTCCAGTTGGACCTCTATTCACATAATTTCATGGTCACATGACCTCAACAGTTCCTGGACTGTTAATTTTATAACTTTAAACTTTTTCCTACAGATTTTAAATGTTGACTACAGGGCACATTTGGTGGTCCCTGGTTTGCCAATTAAATTTAAATTTTAAAGAAACTCTGTGCATCCATATGAGATACTGTGGGGGAGTGCAGGATTCAGCTGGGTGTTACTGATTACTGCTGATGCTGCTTTGGAGTTACCTTATAGTAAGCCTGCTAATAACACTAAAACAATTTTCTGAAATCATACAGAAAATGTCGTCAAGTACTGTGGAGATGTGCTTGAACAATTAATATCAGTGTCAGTGGCCCAGCAGGCTGCACACTCACCTCTAAGGCTGGTAAATTGAAAGGTTGTGGGTTCTAGCCCTGGTCCAGGAACATGGGAGAATCCCAATACTGACAATGTTGTGTAGCATGAGGCAGTTGCTGTGCTCTTGAGATGCTGTCTTTCAGGCGAGACATTAAATTGAGATCCGTCTGCATGTTGTGGTGATCGTTCAGTGGATGATAAATATCCCATGGCACTTTTCAAATGAGTAGGGAAATTTCCTGAATATTCTGGCCAAAATTTCCATATTCACTAAAAATAACATCAACTTAACTTCATTCGGTATATCAGTTTAATAGCAAATAGAGAAAACAGAGATTCCTTCTATTAATTTGCTAGAAACTGTAAAGTGGAAGCATTTCAAGCAAGCCACTTCAAACAGCATGTGTGTAATATATACAAAATATAATTTAAGCATAGCAGGTTTAGACATATTTATAGAAAGGCAAGAAAAATCTAGAAATTTCATTGGCTGAGAGATGTCACTTGGCTATGCATTAAATTTCTAAACTCACAGTGAGGTGCTGAATCTCATTTTCCTTCCAATACAAAAAATAAAACAGTCATTTTATAAGTGTAATAAGCTCCTCCAGGGTGTGCATCATAGAGTTTTAATGCACTTTCCAGTTGTGTAAGGACACTAGGCCTTTGACCTGGGACATGTATTAAAATCCTATAATGCAGAATCTGTTGTGGACTATCATTTACTTAAACAGCATGAAAAACTTGGCCGATGGATCATCCTGAAGTAGTGTGATACATTTCCATGCAGGGGTCCAGGCTTGTGTTGTGAACCTAGGCCCTTCCCTCAAGTGAACAGAGGGAACATGATGCCTGTGGCAGTGTTTGCTCACTTAGGGGAACAGGAAAGTATTGTCCACACCTTTGCAACCCGTGGATGGGCATCAAGCAGTTGACACATTACATCATTAATGCTTAGTCCACCGGCATGTCAGGTTGCAGTCACAGTGGAACAGGGAGAGGGAGGGAGGGGACTTATGAGATCTGTGTTCATCAGTGACAGACCCATGCATGCTATGTCCAGGAGTTAGGGAAAGGGTCAAAACTGGAAAAAGAACTCCTAGATCAGGATCCAGCACCAATGTTGCCTCCTTATGCCTCAGACTTTATTTGTCTCTGGCACTCCAAATGAAAACTGCCTGCCTTTACAGTGATTAAATAGGTTAGCCTCCATTGGGGTAAGTCACAGAGCACCATAAGGACTGGGATGAGGTTGGAAGTCATGGATGTAGCATGGTATGGCAGGGCGCTAATCTGTGGAAAGAGGGAAATAGAGGACAGGGTAACCTACAGTGGTGCTCAGTGACAGGTTCTGTTATAACTGAATATATCCTGATACTATTAACACAATGGGCCCAATTCTCAAAACTTGGTGCAAGCCACCCCAAAGACAGCTTGCAGTGATGTTGGTGCACCACAGACCCTGTGCCTAATTGTCTGTCTGGCAGGGTCCCAGTGGCAAAGTCCTGTGGCTTGCAGCAACTGTAGCAGTGCGCCAAACACAGATGCACCTAGACAGGTTGTCACTAGTCTTAGGCGGCCATGCAGCAATGTCCCTGAGCAGTCCCTGTTGATGTAGCAGACCACCCCTGTGAAGATTAGCAGGTGGACAGATGCACAAACTCAGGTAAAAGGTGTAGAACATACTTTGTGATATTTATTTTCCAAAATAAAATAATAAACATACAGAAAGGAAATAGGTGATTAGTCATTCAGTTCTGAAAAACATGCACAATTCCCTCAGTGCACAACTTCCAGGCTTAGTTCTAGCCAAATAAATTCCTAGCACATGAAAACTTGCATGTACTATGGGATGCTTCCTCCATGACAATCAGGGCTCCACTGACTGACTCATCTGTTTTGCATCTCAGGAGGTAAGCTTTTATCCCTGCCTACTGATGATATCAGCACCATGTGAGCTGTCTGACTCACACTTCTCAAGTAAACACAGACATGCTGACTCATCCTAAATAAACAGACAGTCTGACTCATCTGACATGAGATCATTATATTTCTATAGAAAACAGGGTATAGCATGTTTACACACCTCTGCTTTACCTAGGAAAAGAGTGTTTTGTTTTGGCTTCTTGCAAACCCAAAGCAGTTTACACAGAATAAAACACCGAGTGCAAGGCTCTGTGTTTCAATTCTTTCTCATTACTTACATTTCCTCTGTGTCTGCCTGCAGTACAGCACTGGACAAGGCAAGTGCCACTGCTTCTTGTCTTACTTATATGTTCTTTATACAGTTCTTGGGGGACTACAAGACTGAAAGTGGCCAGATTTCAGCCTGTAGCTAGAACAACAAACTTACAAGAACAGGACAGTGTAAAGAAATGCAGCACATATACAGACAGGGCTCTGACCCAGTCACATACTCCCCTTAAAAGAACCAGTTTTCACTATTTTTTTCTTGCTTAGTAAGACTGGTTTCAACCTTTTACTCATTTCTATGAAAACCATACCTGACTCTGCCATGTTTAAATTTCAGCTGCATCTTTTGATTTACTTTTAACTCCCATCCCTCAGATCTTTCAGGAGTATCCACATATTTTAATAAGCATACAGACTTAACATTAGCAACATTTCTCCATTTGATTGTCATTATAGACATTACCAACATTTTTTTATCTCAAACCAATATTCTCTATCTTAGGTGGAAGGTCAATTCTATTTGATCTCAGCCAAGGCCTCTTCTTTATGTCTGGTTTTCCCCAGGTCAGTACCTTTCCACCTCTTTGGAATGTTTTCAACCTCCTTGGAACTGTTCTAGCTGCCACCTTAACAGTGGCCACTACCTTGTGACAAACAGGGCAGGTTTTGCAATCTGTGCCACCTGTTTATACACACCAGGCCAATATTATTGGTCAGCAACTTTCCAGTGTTCCTCAACACTTTAGATGACCTCTACCAGGGTCAAATGTGCCATTTATATAACTTGCATGTGGTACTGATCTGGCATAATCAACTGTCTCTTCCTTATTTTGATCTTGAAGTTAAGATGCCCCTTATACAGAACTCTCTTTTTATAGCATCTATAGGTTTAGAATTGCCTACTTTCCCTTACAGACAGGAGCATTATCAATTGCTTGGACACAGACATGCAGTTTCCTGATTTTCATATCATTGGTTTGCATCTTACCCCAAGTCCACCTCATCACAGGAATCGCCCATGAAACAATGATTTAGTCCTTCTGGTCTTAAGTCGACCTCTTCAAAGCTGCCTCCTGAAGATCTTCCATGCCCCTTCTGGATGCCTGGACCCAAGTCCTGAAAAGTATCCCTGGCAGGCTCTGTTCCTGTTCCTGTTTTCTTCTGTTACGACTCCTTTAGCTCAGGCAGTATTACCTCTATTTTCTCATGCTTTTTCAGCTCAGGTAACAGTACATCTGCTCTTTCCAGCTCTGCTAGCTCAGGCAATAGCAACTTCACTTTCTCATGTTCCTTCAACTCAAAGTCGCAGCACCTGTACTTGAACTCTTCTTGACATCCAACACACTGTTCTCTGCCTTCAGGCAAAGCCACTCTGCCTCTAGCCACCTTCAGATCAGCCACGTCATCAAGGCCCTATCACCTGGAACACCACAGTCAGGCTATCTGTCTGTTTCACTGGACACTTAACACTGGTACTGGCAGATTGTAGCAGGTTTGTCAACATAGACTACAACTGCTCCACAGAGACCCCATCAGGCTTTAACTTGAATAGAAGTACCAGCTCTAGTCCAGGAAATAATGATGCACCTAGTTTTTCTGCCATTGCCCTGGTCAGGACAGGTGATCTATAAACCACATGTTTGCCTTGCTGCTGTGGTTCGTCCTGTGACATCTGCCTGGATATCAGGGTGATATCCTGGTATCATCTCTCTCCCAGCCTAGACATACCAGTATCTCACCTTTGACACCAGATGTGAAGGTTAGTGGGTGAGACAGATTCACAAACTCAGTAAAATGGTGTACAACACACTTTGCAATATTTATTTTCCAAAATGAAATAATGAATGTACAGAAAGGAAATAGGTGATTAGTCCTTCAGTTCTGCAAAAGCAGTGCAGAATCCCTCAATGCACATATTCTAGGATTAGTACCAGCCAAATATATTCTTAGTACATGAAAACTTGCATGTATTATGAGATGCTTCTCCATGACAGTCAGGTCTCCACTGACTGACTCATCTGACTCCTCTCAAGAGGTATGCTTTTTATCCCTGCCTAATGATGATGTCAGCACCATGTGAGCTATCTGACTCATAATTCTCCAAGTAAACACAGGCAGGTTGACTCATTCTAAATAAACACAGATAGGCTGACTTATCTGACATGAGATCATGCTATTTCTTTAGAAAATAGGGCATAACATGTTTACACACCTCTGCTTCACCTAGAAAAGAATGTTTTGTTTTGGATTCTTGCAAACCCAAAGCAGTTTACACAGAATAAAACACAGAGTGCAAGGTTTTGTGTTTCAATTCTTTCTCATTACTTACATTTCCTCTGTGTCTGCCTGCAGTACAGCACAGGAGAAGGCAACCACCTTACTGCCTCTTGTCTTACTTATATGTTTCTTATACGGTACTTGGGAGAAGGGGATAGAGACTACAAGACTGAAAGTGGCCAGATTTCAGCCCGTAGCTAGAACAATAAACTTACAAGAACAGGGCAGTGTAAAAGAAAATGCAGCACACATTCAGACAGGGGCTCTGACCCAGTCACACCCCAAGCCTTGATCTCCCTTATAATAATAAAATATTCCTGGTAGTCTAGTGGACCACCCCAGCCTGATCCCCTGTTAATACAATTTTTAATATCCCTGGTGGTCTAGTGGACTGTCCCAGCCCTGATCTCCCATTAAAACAAATCCCAATATGCATGGTGGTCTAGTGACCTACCGAGTCCCTTTGTCATATGATCTACAGTGTATGACGAAAATGCACAATAGGAATAGCACAGTAGGGAAGAGCAAGAGGGTGCAAAATTGTGAAAGGATATATGCACATTAGTGCATCCTCTCACTCTTCCTAGCACAGGATAAGAATCCTGCTGGGATGGGGATCCACCGAGTAGCTGCCATGGCTTGATGGGATGAGCCACTGGTAGCAAAGGAGGCAGTAGTAGTGCTTAGGACCGGTTTTGATTCCGGTCCCAGACACATGGGATTTTGTTCTTTTCACACTTTGTGTGATTTTAACTGTGGACCCTCCCTGGAGTTAGCTATTTTAGTTGGGGGTTTTGGGTTGCAACCCCTGTAATCAGGGGGTGTGGGGTAGCTCCCTGAAAAATATGTATGCTATTGACAATATAGTTTGCACTATTGGCAGCACAGTATATTGCTGTGGTATAATGTCTTGTGACATTATGACCCTGTGCCATCTAGTGGAGCCCGCCCTGCAGTGCCCTGCCGCCTGCTCCCATCCCATAACCCAGCTGGCAACTTGCACAGCCTACTGCTCACTACCATATCCAGACTTGATGAGTTCTGAATGAGTGCGTACTGTATATAGTACGTGCTCAGTGAGTGACAGTGGTTCTGTGTGATATTAGCGAATATTTAACAATGACAGGCACATTAGCAACAACAAAATGCCAAACTCAGAAATAGCCCCGAACAAAATAGTGAGTGTCAAAATAGCAACTCTACAACAACAACAAAAACAGGCAAACGGCACACCACCATAAAAATAAGGTAATGCAATCCAGGACATCACATCTGGAACTGGAAATTGTATGCTGCAACACAGGAAACTGATGCTTGAGGGGCGTTTTCCCCCAGCACCCCCTAATAACTTATTATAACAGACTTTTAGACCTCACACTGTTGGGAATGGGTACACCTGTTGTGTGATGCAGTTTGTTCTCCTTGTCACTACTTTCCTTCCTCGCCATTTAGTGACTCACTATTTTAGCACACTTGCCATTTATTGATGCTCACTGTTATTTCACACTAGCTAGTCCAGCAGGTGCTCATATTGAGTCACTCAATTTGAGTTGCTCAATTTGAGTAACCCATATTACAGGAAACCATTGAGGGTCAATCACTGAGCACGTATGTATACAGTACATGGTCATTCAGAGCAGAACAGCCTTTTTGAACAATATGTTCAAGAGTGAATGGTGTAGTAAGGTTCAGTCTGGTTCATGAACTTGAGAAACCTTTCACGCAATAAAAGCAAAAGGGAGCTGACAATCGGTTCTATTTAACAACTGGCATGTTGGATGTTTGCGGGCAAATTTTGATGTTCTTGCAGCACTTTCTGTTAATTCTAGCTGATGAGATGATGAGATATTTTAAATTTTGGGGACTGTACTTTTCATACCTTTTTCACGTGGAGTACTAGTATGGGATTTTGCAGTACTTGATGGCGTCAGAAGAAAACAATCTATATTTTTCTGAGACACTGCATGGGCACATCAAGTGATTCAATGTCAGTTCTTGCTTCCACTTCATTGTCACTATGGTCACCATCACCACCACCTCCACTGACACCATGCCAACCACACTGTCCTTGCCCTGCCCCACTCAGTTAGGTGTTTTGCCTTTTCATGTTGTATCATTACTGATGTTCCAAGATGTCCCACCGCTACCATGACTTACACTCTTTTGCACAGACTGCATACAGCTCAAGAGTTATCTGCAGGGTCAATATAAAATAAATTTCACACTGAAGATTTACCCTTTGTGCTTTGTACTATGGTGCCTGTCACTATTTCTTGTACAGTCAAGGGACCTGGAGGAACCCTATACTGCCATTTCCTTGTTCACATGAATTTTTCCAATTCATGGTCATCTTCGTCTTCTTATGCTTACATTTAGCGATTATTTTTCTGCACCTGCCTCTCATGCCATACAGTGGCATCCTCTTGAACCCCCATCAAAACTAGTACCGACCCCATTGCCACAAGATTCAGAAGAACTGGAAGTGCTGTCATCATCAGGTGGGACAGAGCCTGGGCTATCCATTCACAATCCTCACTATCACCACCATTTTTATCAGCATTCGCTGCTTCAGCAACTGAGGTTACATTTGAGGAGGATTCGCCCCCTCCTTGCATGCTGCTTCAGCAGCTGGAAGTCTCCTGGCACATGTGGCAAAACATTCAGTACCTCTATGAGTAACTCCTGTCAGTTCTGTCTGAAACTCTACTATCATTTCATTGGTGACATGTTTTTTGGTTCAGGAGGACATTTACTGCAGTCCTGGTGATGTTATTGTATTACTGTCACTATGTTCTTCATTAGTGCTAGGATTCATATTGTTCACATCATTTTCAGTTGCACGTGCACCAGCACTGTGCTTCCTTTTAGGGAATCACGAGACTTAGTAGACACAGCCATGGCTTTCTCTATGCCACAGAGAGACATCACACATAGTGTAGCTGTGACAGGGCTCAGGGCACCTAACAGGCTAACAGACAGTGTAATACAGCCTAAATGGCTTTCACTAAACTGCAGAGTGACACAGAGCAGCTATGTCACAGACAGAGCTCAGGGCACCTAACAGACAGTGTGTAATACAGGCCAAATGGCTTTCACTATACTGCAGAGATCCACAGAGTATTTATATGTCACAGACAGGGCTCAGGACACCTAACAGATGGTGTTTAATGCAGTCTAAAATGGCTTTCTATACAGCAGAAATTAGCAGAGTTGCTATGTCTCAGACAGGGCCAGGGGATCTAACAGACAGTGTGTAACACAGCCTAAAAATGGCTTTCATATACTGCAGAGATGAGACACACTAGCTACTATGTCATAGACAAGGCACCTAACAGACAGTGTGTAAATACAGATGCTGCCAGCAACGAGCATGTTTTCCCCTTCTCCTTTCTCTCCCTAGCACCACACTGGATCCCCTGATTATTCCCCTTCAGTCCCCAACCCTTCCTCCTTTGTGGAGTAAACTTGTGTTTTGTTTTGTTTTTTTTAAGTTAACTTTTCGTTTTCACTGTGGCATCCATGGCTGCAGAGCAAATACTGACTCCTCCTCACCCTAGAAAGTTTGCTGCTATCTGCAAGCTCACACAGCAGACACGGAGCACAGACACCAGCACTGACCAATTGGATTTTCAGGCTGGTGTCAAGTTCTTCTTTCTGCTGTCAGGACTCAACTGGCTGCCTTGTCATGCCTGTTTCCATCCTCAGATGAGTCTCAGGACCCCACAGGCTACCTGTAATGCCTGTTTTAAAAATTACCTGTTACTCACCCTGTTACCCATGTCCACAGTACCCGACCTGCAAAGTACATTGTTAGGTCGGTAGGGTAGGAAATTACCTGAACTACCCTACCTGACCAAAAATCACTGATACATGACCTTCCTACTTAGCTACCCAGCGGTAGCCCATCCCTAATTAGAAGTTGAATTTAGTTGAAAATGTTATATTTTTCAAAGTTTTCCTGTGAAGTTGTAGGCTTTTAACAGAATAGAAAATATATTGATTGTGCATCGTGCCTTTATATCACAAGTATCTCAAAATACAGTACTTTACAAAGCAAACAGTTAAAACTGAAAATACAGTGACAGTGCAGTATAAAATAGTATCCATTATGTATGCACTGTGATCACGTAAAGCACTGACAACATTTGAACCTTTTACTTCATGTAGGAAATGCTGGCTATGACATTGGGGTTAGTTTCAACTCTTTTACATTCTGACATACAAACTTTAATTTTCATAATGGCAGCTAACAAGATGGGATGAATGGTGTTACATTTCACACAAAAGTGTAACTTCCAATAGCTATCCTTTTATAGATTGAAGGAGCCCTCTTAACTAATCAGAGGCTCTTTTCCATGCATGAGACACTCATTCTGTAAAGAGTGTCTCACTAGCAGGTGCTCTGGAAACAGACACAGTTGAGGAGGATTTAATATTTTAATCACTATAAGTATTAGTCACCAGTGGCTCATGCTTCTTGTACCCTACACATATGTGAGGCCACTCTTGAAACCATAAAAGTGGTGTCAATGATTATATTAGCATTGTAGTCCCCATGTATCTACTGTCAGGGAATAAGACCCTCTCTATCTCTGCCCTCTCTCTGGAACAAACTTCCTCCTGTCATCAGAAAGGCTCCCTCTCATCAGCCCTTTAAATTGCAACCAAGAGAGTGGCTAAAGTCCCAGGCTACCTGTATGTGCTCCCTAGGCAACCCTCTCACCAAACAGCCACCATAGAAGCCATACTGTATCTGTTGACTTACCACCTGGACGCTGACCACTAGTTTATACCTCTTAGCACTGCTTGCCCCTTCCTGGGTTCACGTGGATCACCACAAGGTATTTCCACCATGCTTTGTTGCATACCCTGACTGATCAAGTCATGTGGGGATCTACGAGGTGACCACTGACGGTGATCGACCATGTATCTGAGACCCAGGCATGCACTCTTGTATTTGTTATGAAACTTGTGTGTTAGATTTGATGTTGTAATGTTTCATTGCTGTTGACTTCATTGTTACTCAGTGCATATTGCTCTTTTCTGTAATGTAACCTGTGCCTATTGTTTCAACCTTGTACTGTCTGCCACTGTATGCCCGGGTTGCAACTGAAATGGTCCTTTGGATCAGCTTGCCTACCGGTCACCAAAACATAAATAAATAAATAAATAGTACAGCACAGCAGTGTCAGCAAGAAGTCCATCTCATATATCTGATGCCAAATGATTGCCCAGAATGTAGTGTTCCCATTATGTACCCTTTGATGTTCTAATTTTCAGTATTTGAAGCTGTCATGCTCAGGCAGTTGCTTCTCTCTCTCTCTCTCTTTTGCTCTCTCCCTTTCCCTTTTAATAATTTTCCATCTATATTACAGGACCACCATACCTAACTTGACGCAAGCAGCATTACTTGCAGTCTTTGCTTAAAAGAAGACTCAGACTGAATGAGAATAAAAAATAAAATACATTTTCTTCAGAGAGAGATTTTCTGAGTTTGCATTTAAGAATGTTGGCAGATCAATGTGGGGAAGCCTGAACTGTTGTCCAGATTAAACTCAACCTATGGATTAATAAACTACTTCAGGTTACAGTGGTTTCAATCCCTGACATTCCATAAGTACTAAAGTCATTACTCAAAAGAGACAGATAAGATCTCATTTATTATAGGACTACTTGTTTGTTTAAAAACCCTTCCACAATATTAAAACATTTTTATTATCTTTAATTTTAACATTAAAGGGACCTGGTCAGTCCCTAAGTGCTCAAAGTGTCCCTAATTTAAACAAACTGGTCAGAGCCAGTATGGCTATGGAGAGCTTTTGGGATGCTTTTACCCATTCTTTCTTTTTTTTATATATCACTATTTTACTCCCTTGCAGCCACTGACCTGCCTCGTAGTCCAACCACTGCTTCCACCTTCCACCACTGACCCCGGAGTTGCATGCCCACCTGGCATATGCGTCTATACCTGCAGAGGGCACCCCAATTGCCCGTGCCTGGTAGGGTCCAATACCAGCACGTGCCTATCCAGGCATCGCTGGCTGGTGGAAGTAGTAGCCATCAAGCTGCTGCAGTCTGTGCTGCCATTTTCCTGTGTTCTCTTGAGCCCGGATACAGCGTGCAATGACATCTGGTGCATATGCACCTACATTTTACCGCACTCCCTAACTTGCCACTGTCTCTGGTAGTGCCTCCGTCATCACCAGGGGCTGCTACAGAGCGGTGGTACCCTGGATCCCTCCCTGAGATAAGAGAGGAGTCCTCAGATGCTCAATCCTATCTTCCCCGGCTGACCCCTGACAGCCCAGGCTTGCATCCAAACCTGGGTAGCCAGTGAGGTGCGAGGTGTGGCTTCCAGCACCTCTACCCCCAGTGCCACTGGGCACCCATTATTTCTAATGAATTTGCACAATGCAAATTTGATGAGAGGCAGTTTCAATGTGGTCTTCCTTATACCTTTGTCCCCTTTTCTTACAGGTTAAATGGTTTTACTGTACATTGTATATATGTAAATTGTTGTATATTATCATTCCATGTCATTGTATTGCTGTTTATGCTATTTCTTGTCTATGTAATAACTTGTATTCTCATTGTATGACCACTCAGGTCCATCTTGTAAATGAGCTTTGCTCAATGATGTTCACCTGAATAAATAAAGATATTTTGATTGATTGATTGATTGATTGATACATTTTACAATGTATTTTCCTAGAATATGCCTCTGAGTGCTATATATTTAGCCTGGATAGTTCACAGAAGAAATGGCATCTTATTTTTGGGTGGTGAAGCACTGGCAGTAGGATGCTGGAATGTGTCATACATAGGCATGAGCTGTGTGCAGGCGATAACACCCAGTGGCCATACACCTTGGGCGCTCGCATGCGGATCCATCGTCCCAGTGCCATTGCACTGCTCAGTGTGGGTGAAAGCCAATGCTGTATCCACTCACACAGGTCCCAGAGCAGGCATGTTACAGCTGACCTCCCATTTATTTGTACAATCAGGGAACCGTGGAAGCACTATCCATAGCCTGGAGCATACACTGCAAATGGCATTGCAGATACCGCACCCATGGTACCCAGGATACCTCCAGCAGTCCAGAAGGTGACATGTTACACAGGAGAACAGGGAGAGTGTGAGCCTGCAACAGTGTATGACAGCAGGAAGATACAGCATTGACAAGGCATGCATTGGAGGTATGTCAATTCCCTCTTCACAGTTCGCCAAGGGACATACACATGGCTGCATACACTGGTGGGTCTAGCTTGTGTAATCCAATGCATGGTACAGCCACTTGGGTCATTCTGGAGTGCAGGTCCATGGCCCAAGTCCAGTGCAGTTGGTGACTGGCCATGGCATGGTTTGTAGGAGCAGTGCCAGTCTCACAACAGGTTGGGTATGGGGGCGCGGGGTGTCTACATACCAAGGCAGTGGGTGGAGGTTCTGTATGCTGTGGATATAGACCGTGGTTTCTTCTGGTGTGATTGGGTCCAGGAGGGGCCCTACAGTATGGAGATGGGAGGGGTACCTCTAGTCACCAGGGCTGCCAGGCTGCTATGCACCTGGGTGTACTTCAGCAGCCCACCTATGGGTGGCTGGCTGGGTTAGGCCAGCTATTCATGGCCAAACTGTGGGCCATGCTGCTCTGGACTGTGAGGGGTGCATTCCACTGAGTATGCCACAGCATCACATATGCATGGGAGCAGCACTCTTAACTTGCATAGCATACTATTTGTGTGCACACCCTGGCCAATTCCCTTGTGGCCAGCACATCCCTGCACATTTGAATATAATGCTATGGCACAATGTTGGAGTTCTGCAGCACATCTCCCTTTCTACTGGGATCGCCGTACATCTCCTTTGAATATGGGGTCCTGGACTAGGCTACCCTGGAGAAATAAATTATCAAAATGGTACAATCATGACCTCTCTGAAAACAAGATATTGCATATAATCTGGGACAGCCTGAGTAAATACAGTGCAAAAATGTGTAATTAAGATCCCTATGACGATGAACTGTAGCATCCCCTTGTGCTATCAGGATACAAAATATAGGATAAGAAATATTTAAGGAAATCTTCTGTAAACTGAACTTCACTGTGTTCACTGACATAAACAAACAGTGTCTTTATTGTTTTATAACATATTAGAATGCAGTATTTATTTTGAATGTTGTAGCCATGAGGATGGTGTGTACAGAGTGTGTGTGTGTGTGTGTGTGTGTGGGTTGCTGTAGCTCAATATATTTTTTCCCAAAAAGCATAGCAGAAAACGCTTTGCTGATTGCTACATATTTAGTCTGGGTAGTTCACTAAAGACCTGACATATGTCTGAGACAGTGCTTATCAGATAGTGTCTTTAAAGGTTAAAAAACAGTGTAAATTATAGATTTGCTGGGAAAGGGATGACATGTATGAGGTATGAATCTTTCTTGAAAGACAATACATTCCCAAGTGAAACCAGTAGTAAGAAGTTGTTTAAATGCTAAGTATTTAAATGTGCAAGTTGTTGCATTCTGAAGGGATAAACAGATCTCAGTTTAATAGGTAACAATATTTAACAAATATTTAACAAGCTGTTTCAGTTTACTAATGGCATCTGATAAGCAGCTTGGAGTTATGTCTCCAACATTCTTAGCAGAAAGAATGGAGTATTTTATTTCAGTTGGCATGGAAGGATACATTGAAAAGTCCAAAACATGTGTTCCATGATACTCCATTTTCCAGCTACAGATAGCAAGATGGCTGTAGGCTCCACCCACAGCCATAAAACACATTATGATTGTCCACATTCTGTAAAGCTACTGATGTAGCTGGTAGTTTGATTCTGATTCTTTTTCTTTCAAATAGTGAAAAATAGACTGCCAACTATAATGGTGTTACCACACCAAAGCATATTGTTTACATTCCTGCATCAACTCCCACTGCATTTTCCCTGGGCTTGGGAACACCCTAAAACAGTCTAGTCACTAATTATGAATTGGGGAGAGTAAACAATTCTGTCATGAGTGGCTGCAGTTTTGGGGTTATTCCTGTCTTCAGGTAGTATATAGTAAAAGCACATCAAGGATTTGAAACAAAACAAGGCCGTTATAACTATACCATTAGCATGTATTTCAGTACTACTAAGAAAGGAGGAAGCTAAAGCAACCAGCACTATCAATGACTTTTAGAAGGCAAGCAATCATAAAATGTGGGTTTATAACTAGAAATAATATGACACAAAAAAGGTTAACAGTGGCCTTTAAAGGAAATGGAAATTTAACATATGATCAGAGACACTGGTTTACCATGACTGAAAAGGCCAAACCTGTTTTGCCAAATGGAAAAACTGGTATTGTCACTGGTGTCTACAAAGCCAAAATCCATTTTACCAGTGTTTTGCTTTATGAGCTTTGTTCAACAATTTTTCTCAGCTAGCATGTATTTTAGCAGTCTTGCTGTCTAGTACTGTGCATCAGTCCTTACAGTTATTTAAAGTAATAACTCTATGATAAGCTCAGTCTGTACTTCACTTTGATCTTTTGTCTTATATGTATACACAGTCTTCCCACTATTATCAATGCATATTCACCCAAGTAATCTGAGTGTACAGATCTAGGATGCCAGTGTGTATATGTGTGTGTGTGTGTGTGTGTGTGTGTGTGTGTGTGTGTGTGTGTGTGTGTGCGTCTGACCTCATGTATGGCATCTGGAGTTGCCCAGCCCTCATATGTGACATCAGCAGCACTACTGCCTAAATCTCTCAGGGGTGATAGCAGGAGTAGCAATATGGCCCCATCCCTGAGGGGTGATGTCAGCAGCACTATGGCACTCATCCCTCAGCGGTAACAATGGCTGTACTACAGCCTTCACCATTCAGGTGTGATGGCAGCAGCACTGTAGCTGACAAGTCCTCAGCGGTGACAGCAGCAATACTATGGACCCATTCTCCAGGGGTCATGGCAGCAGCACTATGGCCCCATCCTCCATGGATGACAGTGATAGCAGCAGCACTGTGGCCTCCATCCCTAGGTATGATGGCAGCAGCTGCAGTATGGTTCCCAACTGTTACGTGTGACGGCAGCAGCAGCACTGTGGCCTCCACTCCCTCAGGTGTGACGGCAGCAGCAGTAGCACTGTGGCCCCCATCCTTCAGGGGTGACTGCAACAGAAGCACTAAAACCCAACCCTCAGATGTGACAGCAGCACTATAACCCTTCATCACTCAGGCGATGGCAGCACTATGTCCCTATTCTTCAATCATGACAGCAGCAGCACTGCGGACACATTCATCAGATGTGACAGCAGAAGCACTATAACTCCATCCCTCTGGGGTCACAGCAGCAGCACCACTTTGGCCCCATCCCTCAGGTGGGACAGCAGTGAAGCACTATGGCCCAATCCTCGGGGTGACAGCAGCACCACCACTATGCTCATCCCTCAGGTGTGACAGCAACAGTAGTGCTATAGCCCCATCCCTCAGACATGAGGGCAGCAGCAAGAATGCCTCCATCCCTTAGGCATGATGGCAGCAGCTACACTGTAGCCCCCATCCCTCAGCGGTGATGGCAGAAGCACTATGCCCCATCTCTCAGGTGTGATGGCAATAGCAACAGTGCAGTCCTCATTCCTCAGAGGTGATGGCAGTAGTGACAGCACTACAATCTCCTTCCTTCAGCACCCATACTCCACATGACCAGGTTACAAATTTCTGGATCTTAGCTTGTCAGAAGTCAGACATGAATTAAGCCGAACCACCAAGCGCCAAGGTGGACTCCCTCAGTTTGGTCCTATCTAACATTAAACTGACTGAACTGGATTCTTTAAAATAAAGAGCCTTCACCTAAAAAATCCACATGTGATTAGTGGAGAACCAAGTAATGGAAAAAGGAGGCAGTATAGGGCAGTGATTTAAGGCTCTGAGCTGCAAATCTAGTGACATCCAGCAGACCAGGCCTGGGTTTGAATCCCACAGCTTCCACTTGCATACTGTGTGACCCTGAGCAAGTCACTTAACTTCCCTGTGCCACCAGGTCGCTTCCTGTAAAAAGCTTCAGCTTAGTGTGCTACCCTGGTTAAACAACTAAAAAATCACGATCTCCCAAACATGTGGATGCCTTTTTTACTTGATCTCCAGGAAAAGGTGTCTCTAAGTTTTCATATCTGAGCTCAGATGTGAATTGTGCACCACTCTACCCACTGGCATTGTACAATAGCTGACTTACCTTCTTTGTGCCGAGTTTGCTTTCTGGCTTGGGTGCAGCTGCAGCACCCATAACCCTAATGGTATCATACAGTGGTGGGTAGAGGGCCAACAACAATTGTACCATATGGCAAACTCAAGGGCACACAGATGCTAAGGCTTCCTCAACTCACTTAGGAGAACACAATGAGCAACAGCAGCAGCTCCACTCTACCCGCTGGCCTCATACAGTGTTGGGCACCTTACCTGCTGTGTGCTTGAGTGTGCAGTGTGGCTTGGGTGCTGTTGCAGCACCCACCAAACCATCCTGGCATCATGCAGTGCAGGTAGGGTAACAACAGCACCCAGGTCAAACAGCAAATTTATGGGCACACTGAAGCTAAGCCCCCCACTCAGGGCACACAGCTAACAATAGCAGCATGAAGAACTGACAGCACTTGCACCATCAGCAGCTCAGCTCACCCACCAACAAAAAACACTCCCAAAATTAAAAACAAAATATTTGTGCAGGTTGGTGGTACACAACACTGGCAAATGGGAGATCTAGATTTTGTGAGCTGGGCTGATTCAGATGTTCTGGGCTTGTGGGGTTTACATCATGATGCAGAGTTACTGCATGTTGAGGTGGGCAATGATATATCTTAGTATGAAGTGGGGCTGCCTTGATGATGTGGGTAAACACAGTGTTGTAAGACCCATCCAGGTTGGTTGATGTCGCGCAAAGACACAGATCAACAAGCATCCCTGATTCTGCAAGTGTGCTCATACTATGATTTTGGAATTTTAAATCATGCAGTGTTAAACTGCATAGGCACATACCTTTTCTACACAAAAACTTTACTCTCTGGATGGAGAGCAGTTGCATCAGGTGATCAAAGTGTTAGATGGAGAGCTGTTAAACTTTAAATCTGACACCCTCCCCGCCACCCAGCCCGATTCCCCAAGTGGGGCTGAGATTTAGCATTTTTGTTGTATTTGTTATTGTTTTAAATTATCAAGTGTGAAAACATTTAGCATATACTTTTCTACACAAAACATTACTTTCAGGTTGGTCAGCAGTCACATCAGTTGATCATATGAAGAGTTAGATGCAGGAGCAGTTAAACGTTAAACATGACATCCCCACTCCTGCTGACTAGTCTGATTCCCGAGTGTGCTGATACTTATCTTTTTTTTAATATCATCCAGTGTAATAACAATAATAAAAGACATTTAAGCATATGCTAAATGAAAACTCTACTTTCAGGATGTAGAACAATCCTCAGCTGATGGAAAGGTTGGAGGAAGTATGGGTGATTAAACTGAAGTATGGGTGATTACAACAAAGCAGTGTGGGTGATTTCCTCACTGATTCTATAAGCAACAGAGCAGAATGTATCCACAGCAGAGCAGCATTCATTATAAGATGCTGAAATCTTGGGGATTCCATGCAGTGACATGTGATTTACATGTGGCACCAGAGTAAGAATTCAAAATCCGCAAACCAAGCAGGATTCCATGATTTTAACCAGTCTTACAGTGAAAAAAGTAAAACCATTGTCCTTGCATATAATGCTGCTATTGGTCCACTGGCAGCCATAATCTGACTAGTATATGGCCAGTAGAACAAAATAAATGTATATGCCATGGTCTATCTTTTTAAGCACTTTAATTGGCAATTCATAATAGCAGTTATGGCCTTTCTGATTGTACTTACTGACATCAATGACTGAATGGCTGAGGTTCAATGCAGGAAATGCAAGGTACTGCACCTGGGGCCAGGAACCCGGGCCAAGTGTACACCCAGTGGAGGAAATGCTACAAGTCTCGATGGCTGAGAGGGACCTGGGGGTGGTGGTGGATGTCAAGATGAACAACTCAGAGACTTGTAGGAGGGCAGCAGCCAAGGCCAACAGGATGCTGGGATGCATCGCTAGGGGATCACCTCCAGAAGGAGGAAGTGATACTCCCTCTGTATAACTGCTTGGTGAGGCCGCATCTCGAGTACTGCATGCAGTTTGGAGGCCACACTTAAGAGGACATTAAACTCCTGGAGAGGGTCAGAGGAGGGCAACCAAAATGATTTGGGGCTTGGGGACAGGACCTATGAGGAAAGGCTCAAGAGCTAAATATGTACACATTGGAAGAGAAGGGACCGGGGGACATGATAGAGATCTTCCGCATACATGAAGGGGGTAAATGGGGAGGAGCAGTCAGGGTGCTTGAAGGAAGGAGGAGGAGGCCACTAGAGGGCATGAGTGGAAGTTGGAGGGAAGATTCAGGGAGAAAGGAGGAGGTGCTACTTCACTGAGAGGGTAGTGGAGCCATGGAATGCACTGCCTAGGGGCTGGTGGAGAGAGCAGTGAAGGGGTTCAAGAGGGGTGGGACAGGTACAGGGAAGGGTTCTGGAAGCAAAATCCAATGCAGTGAGAATATCCGGAACTGGGAAGGGAGAAGCCAGAGAAGGCGAGGGGGTAGAGGTCAGCTCCCAGGGCTGGGGCTGACCAAACGAGCAGATGTGAAAGACCATTAGGCCTATTCTGCTGGCATTTTAGTATGTTAGTAACTTTATGTGGACCTGGTACACTTTTGTATTGCATTTTTCAGCCTCTCCATGTAATGTTGTTGTATTCCTTGTGATACTGCAATATGTTGCATTCAGTACAAGTTGTCTGAACTCATAAACTTAGCTGCCTATGAAGAGGAGACAAATTATGTTTTCTCATTATATTATGATTTTATTTAAAATTTAACAAAACTATTAACAGAGTATGTCATCTTTCACCACAGCTGCTTTCTAATCATTCATCACAGAAACTGTGATTTCTTAGTTACAAAACAAAACAATCCCATACAGGTAGAGAGACAGGAATTTGCATATATTAACTTTCTTCATTTAACAAACCTGAAGAGAATATTGTTATAAACAACTTAAATTACCTTTAATAATCTTTAAAATGTATTAAAGATGTAACATTCCCTCTTCAGTAACTTAAACACAATTGTGTTCCTTTACATTGCTCTTTCATATACTTTTTTTTTATTCAAACTTATTTTACCAGGTAAGCATACTGAGCCCACATGAGTCATTTCCAGCTGCGACCTGAGGAGAGGATTGAATCACAAGGAAGGTACAATCTATCATATGTGTTCATAAGTACAACACAGACCAAAGTAATCATACAGGATGAGAATATCATAAGTAGTGGAGGCAAAACAATACTATGGTAACCTCGTAGATTCAGGTTTTGACACTTACTGAAGAAGACATTATGGTGTATGGTGGAATGTCATTCTCCACCGAAATCTACTAACTGTAAATGTTGTTCTGCTGTGTAGTAGTGATGTCCGTAGTGCAGCAGAATGACTTTTATGCTGCACTACGGATGTCACCTAACAATGACCACCACAGAAACAGCAGGCTCAACCAGATAACAGAGGTGGCGGTAGTGGCGGCAGCGCAAACACATGAACCTGCACAGATCAACAATAATATAGAAGTGCAGGATCAACTAGATAAGTAGCATTGAAAACAGGCAGGATCAGACAGATATCTAAATTGTACTTATAAAGCGAGTCTGCTCAAATTCACCACTTCTCACTAAGCGAGAATTGGCTGCCATATTTTTTTGAAAAACCCTGCCCACATGGGATTAGCAGCTAATTGAAGGTTGCAGTACCAAATGATGGACACCTGCTCCCTAGCAACATCAAATCCCTACCTTAGCAACAACCCTAACTACCAGCACTTTCAGTGGAAATGACAGATTTTGTTTTTTTAGTTTTAGGAAAAAGACATTTATTTTACCGCAGTGAGGCACCATACACTATATAGAATAACAGATGAGCTTGTCTGCACAACCAGTGTGTTGTGCAACCTCGAGGATCTGATTCCCATGGACCTCTTGAGCTTTGCTCTCGAGATCACAGGGAATCAGAACCTCTCGTTGACACAACACACTGATTGTACATAGTTGCCCATCCTCTATCCCATATATAATTCCAATGTACAGATTTAACAATTGATTGTCAAGATGAAGACAATACATGAAAAGGGTACCAGGTTAAAATATCGATGTCATTACAATGCGGTCAAAATGGCACTGTAAAAATAGCGACATGCAAAACAGCTACAGGGATAGTATAAGCGCAAGTAATGTTAGCGCCATCCATGTAGCTGTTGCCCATCAGGGAAAAGAGAAAGTGACTGCTGGGGGTGTGCTGCTGAGCAGCTGCCATGGCATGGTGGGTAGGACACAGGCAGCGGAGGTCAGCAGAATGTCTGTGGATCAGGGTTCAATTCCTGGTTCATGGATAAGAGATTCCTTTTGATTTTTGTCTGGGGACATGACATTCCTGTCATGTTTTTCTCCCCATCCAACTGTTTTCTGCCTGTGTCTGCCCCACCACTCTGCACTTTTGCTCCCCACCCTAGTTTTCCAGCTGGGTTCTCTCCCTCCTCAGTGATCCCCCCACGATTTCTCCCTATCCCTGAGTTTCCTCCCGGAGGTGATTATTTATGGATTGGGGGTTCAGGAGCAAAACCCTTCATAACCGGGCATGGGGAGAGCCCTGTAAACACACAGGGTAACCTGTTGGTTTCATGTGGTGCTTGGTAGCAGTCACTGTTTTGCTGAGTGCTACCATTGTTTTCAACATTTTGTACTGCACGCTTTTGTCCACGCTCTTGGTGTATTGGATGTTTTGACCCAGTGCCCATGAAAGAACATTGTGGATTCACTATGCGTGTATTAAGTTATTCTAAGTAGCACTGGAACCCCCAAGGGGTCAAGCCTGGGAGGTAGTGCCAAGTTATCCATCTATGTAATAGGAGATCCACTACAAATCACTGTCCTTGATTCATTGCAACCACTAGAGGTGTGACTGGGGCATCTAGGGCATGAGAACAAGGGGAGTGATGATCCCTGCTGTGTCTCTTACATGAGAGATATGTACTGGATATTGTGATTTTGGCAGCGAAACTGTTCCAGAGAGGGGAGCCTGTATGAGACTGAGGCCTGCCCTAAGGTTTTCCTACAGCATGGAATTTGGAAATGGTATACTTCCTCAGATCTGAGGAAGCATTAACAATTGTTACTGGTGTGAGAAGGTCAGCTAGGTAGCATGGTAATTTTCCTGACCAGTACCTTGTCCCCATTAAAGCAGTATGCAGCAAGCACCAGTCTGAGTGTAGGATCCACTTGAGGGCATTATACATACTGCAGTGGTGGGGTCTGGAGTGGCATGCCGGCATGAATCTACATAAGGTAGTGAAAAGCACTGAGAGCCTATACAGGGCAGAGGAGTTGGCACCAGCATATACTACATCCCCATAGTCTAATAGTGGAAAGATGGATTCCTCAATTATCGATTTCTTGGTGCATGGCTATAGGCAGCTCTTTATCCTGTATAGGGCTTAAAGCTTAGCATAACACTTGACTGTGATCTGGGAGATGTGGCCAGAGAAATAAAGATGTTGGTCCAGGTGCAGGCCTAGGTATCTGTATGATTCTACAGAGTTGAGTTGCTCACCTTAAGAGGAGCACAGGTTTAGGAGTCATAGGTGGTGCTTAACTAGTGTCTGTTGCCAAACGGCATGGATATCATTTTCTTCTTGTTCATTGCTAGACAGTTGTCCATCAACTATTTTTATATTGCAGAAAAACCTTTTTGCTTTGGCTCCTTGATGGAGGAGATTGTGGGGCCAGTTACATATACGATTGTGTCATCAGCCTACATGTGGCTGTGACAGGTGGAGATGACTGGCGGGAGTTTTATGAAATTGTGAACAGCAGAGGGCTGAGCACAGACCCTTAGGGAACCCAAGGGAGATTAGTAGTGGGAGGAACAAGATTCTTGCTAGTTGGACTAATATATAAGCTTGTCAGGAGACTTCCCTGGCATGCTGTTGTTATGGACAAGAGTAACAGACTCTGGAACATGCTTAACCATGTGCTTCTCTGACATTTCTTGAGATGTACTATATGCCCTCTACCAGCCTATTTTCCTTATTTGAAGTTTAGGCATTTTGCCCACTTCTGATCAATTCTTTGACTCAAGTACATTACACAGTCATGAAGATGTACATGATTTTCTTTGTAAAATGCAACCCTTCTTCCGAAGTTTCTTTTGGAAAAAACAGCTTCCAGATTTTCAATACTCTTGCTTCATAATGTGAGAAGGTCTCTTTACGTTACCAAAACTGAAGATTAACTGCTTTCCAAAATCTGCCAGGTTTCCTGTCTAGATTCGGTCCCATCTTATCACCAAATACAGTTGAGAGTGTAAAAGATCTGCAGTCCAGTCTCACTAGGTGTAATTACAGTATTTTACTTTATTCATAAGAAAATAAAATTAAGCACAGAGAACTGCATATCTTGCTTTATCTGCTTTCTAATCTTTCTCATCACAGATACTGTTTCATAGCTGCATGACAAAAGAACAGCAGATGAACAGAATGCAGAATCTACTAAAGCTTAAAAGCTTGCTACTATTTAATTAACATTCTCATGAACACTCATGTGATCTTTATAACCTGTACACTCTCTAAAGGAGACAAACATCAAAAAGGCTAGTGGAGAGATAAGCTGTGAGCTGCAACAGAAGATTTGGAAAGACAGATGGTGTTTTATAGGTAGGTGGTACTTTTTGGCATGTTTCTCATAACTCAAGAGTGCCTTTCATCGTTAACAAATTACATGACAAGCACATGCTCAATAAATATAACTAATAATAAACAAAAATGTTATTATGCAAACTAAGAAGCCTTCCTCTCAGATACAAATTTAAATAAATTTAGGACAGAACGAAAAGATCTTACATTAATCACTCCTTTAACAATTTCAAATTAATAACAGATTAGTAATGTTATAAAAACTTAATAATAGATGTGAAGTGTTCTGTTCACTAATGGATTTATCATCAGCTGAGTTTATAACAAAATTTGTTATCCCAGTTGAAGGAAATATTATCCAAAATTGCAAAATGCTTGACAGGCTTATCTTTTTCTTCAGCCTGTAACATATTTTAAAAAGTAGGTGGTACTTAGCTTTCCTCATTTATTACACAATTTAGATACTGCATACCAAAACTTTTTAAAATAAAATTTTACGCTGGCTTTGTGGCACTGAGCAATGGGGATAGCTCTAGCATGCTAGCAATCAGGTTTGCAACTTTGAGCCAGGGACATCAGGTGTGCTGATAGGCAAGAAGAGTTCAGCGTGTCCAATGGACACTCTCCAATGGGGAGGAGGCAGTGGTTGTATTGCTTTACAGAGGTTCCTGGTGGTGGTGGTATGTTCAAGATGCCTTGATGGTATGAGTGACCACACATTATTGGGCACCTGGCCCAGACCAACTGTGCACAATCAGAAGGAGGAGGCAGGCAGAAAAGGCACAAATGCACCAGCATGATGTATAATGGTCTGTAGTCTTCCCCACCAGCAGGCCCCCACGATCCACCATGAGGAGGCCCTCCAGCCCACATCATGGGATTAATGGCTGTACTTCCATCTAGCAAACAAACACCACTAGCAGAGAGAAGCATCAGTTCTCAATGTGGCCAGAATAGGCCCCTAGTAGTGACATGCCTGCCCCAGGGTGACATGGGAGACATCTGGAGGTGAGCGTGGCATCACTGCTGGTAGCAAGGAGTGAGTCTGGTGGACATATATGGCTGCTGTTGGTCCTGAAGAGTAGGATGTCACTGAGCAAGGGAAGGAAGTAAAAACAATAAAAGAAATGTTAGTACAATAAAAAGCAAAAGCAGTATTGAGCTCAGTTAAGCAGGTGTAGGGCACACAAGAGGAGGGCTGTATGTAATTATCAAAGAAAAACAAAAGCAACTCACACTCTATATGATAGAGGTTAGTGAGGTTGATTGAAGTACAGGTACCTCCTTTTGCTACACACCAGAATAGCTTTGTCATGAAATGGTGCTGAAATATACTTTTATAACCAGCAGTCACCATTTATTCTGCATCAGCTTGGCATGTTTCAGCATGTACAAGGCTTGTAGCTAGTTCATCACAATACTTTAGTGTGTTCCTCAGTGTGACCGCGGTTAATAAAATTTAATTTCAACAATATTTTATGATGACATCAGTGTGGTGTTTAGTAAGGATGAGGCAATGCTGAATTTGCATTCCATGAATGTGCCAAGATTTGATGTTTTGTACATCAGTGAAGCAGATCAGATGAAGCTATTTTCCATTGGCATTTTAGCATGTCCACATCATAACACTGCACTCACCAGAATGTCCAAGTTATTGGCAAGCCACATAACTTGCAGCAGCCTGCAACAGGCAACCAGTGATTCTGGAGATGAATAACTCAGCAGGCTGCATGCATCTCAGTGCCATCTCTCACAGGGAGGGACCTGAGGTGGAAAGGAGCACTTTTATGTGAAAACAGTATCCTTTGATCAGAACACTTCACAAATCATCAGAGAATCATGCATTAGCATTCCAGTTAGCTGCTTTTAATTACACAACAAGGGTATGAAATCCAGTAATCTGATTGGTCAGTGGGGGTCTTTACCTATGAGTAAATCTCAACATAACTCATGGGTGAAGTTTCAACTGTGCCACTACCCTTTTTTATCTTTTTTTTTTTTTTACTTCGTTAAGCCCCATTTTGGTATTTGAAACTGTGATTTCAAACCTCCCAACTGTGATGTAAACATTCCCAAACAACTTCTACTACCTCCTAACACATTCAAAGCCCATAGCAGAGCAAAATCATGTAGTGCCTGTTTCCAGACACTGTACCAAAACATGGTCAGTGGCCAAACTGCACCCACTGAAACTGCTCACCCTGCTGCCTGACATCCAACATACCTGTACATGATTTCTTCTACTTGAAAATCAAAAACATTTTACCTGAGGAAAAACTGATTACAATTTCATGCATCTTCCCAGCATTGGGCACAGAGGAACATTTGAAAACAGCACATTACTAATGGGGCAATACAGCCACAGGAGCAGGAAGTCAACAATGTGATCGCTGGTGACAAACTTGCAACAGTAAGCGATTGGTCAGCTGCTACTTGCTCATGCTCCTACTCAAAGCACAGTATAAACACCAGTAATAGTATTTTCTTTTGTTTTACAAGAAAATAATCACTTAAAACTCATAGAGACGCTAGATGGGCTGTGGAGTGGAGGAAAAACATAACAAAAAGATCACAAGGGATAGGAGAAACATAATTTTAAATCAGAATCAACCTAGCAACAGTGAACTATTTTATGTAGGGAGGAAGCATATGTTAATAAAACTGATTAAAATAAAAAAATAAACTAATGTAAATGGAATATTTTCATAACTTTTTTCCTAACTTGTTCTCGATTGTGCAGTATAATCACAATAATCCACTCCAGAATGTGGGTTTTGTTGGGATTACCCACTTCTGGTGTGGTTTAGTGACTCATCCTGTGGCCTCATGACCAAACCCACCAGGTATGGGTAAATCACAGCACAATCACACCTTATCATGGATTATTGCTTAACTACATTTAACTGCAGTTTTGGGCAGGCAGGCTAGTGAAATCATGCTGAAGCAGAGAGGAGACAGTGTACAATGTAAGCTTGTTGCAGTGACAGCTGAGGCCCGCCTACAAGTAGAAGCAGGCCAGAGATGAATGCATTTAGCACGCTTGGGAAAAGGTGCAGGTGGGATTTTTGAAAGATTTACTTAAATATTTTTTTAAATGTGTGCTGGTTATGTAGAGGCACAAAACCCATTTTTATGTTATATATCCCCTGCAGCAGAAGCAGGGCAAATTGAGATTAGTAGACTGAAAGTTGCAGGGGATTTTGAAGGAGTTATTTGGCAATTTTTTTTATTGACAACTGGTGGGGCTGTAGGGTACAGAAATACATCTTTTAATTTTTTGCCTGTGTGTTAATCTGCCAGTTAGACAGTGACTTAAATTGAAGTAGACTGCTGTGTGAAACAAATGGTCACATGGTCTTTAGGTGAGGAGGTGTGGAAGTGTCAATGGGAGGTGGTCTGGCATTTTGTTTATCCTATTAGCCCACAGGTAAAATGGCACTGCAGCTTGTCTATGCACGGAGTGTCACGTAAGCATCTAAGGATCATCAACAACTAATAAAGTCATCACGGTTGGCATTCAGTGTTGACTGCATTGTATCATCACCTGCCATACGAGTGCTGTTGATGCATAGAAAATATAAAGACAAGCACAGGAGGAGAAAGGGATGTGTGGGGAGAAAAGGAGCAGGTAAATGTTTCATTGCTAGTTCCACCAAGTACAGTTTCTGTTAGCTAAGGTTGTGGAGATTTGTGCTTGTCATAGTGGAACAGGGACTGTGAGTAGTTGTGGGGCTGCTAGGACAAAAGGCTGCTGGGTACATAACAGTAAATCCAAATTAACCATGGTCCAGTAATCCACATAAATCCACTGGCTCCACTCCAACTGCAGTGCAAGCAGGCTACTGGTCATCTGGTGAAAAAACATCCTAAGCAATCCAGAATAGACAAGGTTTGCTCTCTTCCTTCCTTAATTGGTTCCAGTTCCCTATGCAAGACACTGTGAAGTGATCCATCTAGAAATATAAATTATGGTTTCTCTTTTCTTACTTTCTGTCCTCATTTCATCATTGTAACATTTTAAAGGGGCTCTTGGTGTCATCATTCAGCCAAATCATAATTAACTTGATCACCAACATTGGTGGTTGGGCTAGAGCATGGTTGGACCAAATGATGAGACCAAGAAAACCTTTAAAAATGTTTCAAGATCAAATTTCAAGTTTATTTGGCATGTGTTAAACAACCAAAGGTCATATTATACAAATATTTAGTCAAGAAACATACATCAAATAATGAACATTAACAATCCTTGGGCACAGAAAATTAATCCCCTGCAAGTTTACAGTAAATGGAAGACATTTATAATTTACAAAGTGCTAGAAAGTGTTAAAATGATGGCATTAGAGCTGTGCAAAAGAACTTCCTCTGGCAAAATTTCCATGAAGGTCAGACTTTTGCTTTCATGAAAGTTCAGAAATCAAATTAGCAACTTTAGTGGAAATTCCGACTTTTCAGCAGCAGCGACATCCTACCATTTAATATTTTCCTGGTATCTAGTGGCAATCCCCCCGCCAGTCACCAATTACCACACGGTATCATAAGATTCCCCCCACCTGAAGCACTGCTGGAAATAGAAATAAAATTCCCTGGTGCTAAGTGGTCCCTCCCCTACCTGCTCACCTGCCCTATATCTATAAAATATTTCTCTGGTGGCTAGCAGTCTGTCCCCCACCCAAGACCCACTCAATGTATACAAATATTTCCCTGGTGGCTAGCTGTCCCTCCCTCCACTCAATCACCTGCCAGATATCAGTAAAACATTTCTCTGGTGGCTAGCAGTGCCACTTCCACCCAATCACCCCCATGATATCTGTAAAACATTTCTCTGGTGGCTAGCAGCCCGTCCCTGACCGGATCACAAAACCGAGCTATACAAAATATTTCTCTGGTGGCTAGTGGTCCTTCTCTTACCTGATCACCTGTCCAATATAGAAAAAAGTGTCCTAGTGTCAGTGTAACCCCCCAATCTGATTCCCTGTATGAGAATATAAACCTGTTTCCCCGGTGGTTTAGTGGACCCCCACCCTGGCAGGTAGTGACTCACCACTCCACCCCTCATCCAGAAATTGAGCTGATGACTAGCATAGCCTCTCTCTCCACCACAGCTGGCCACTGATTGAGCTTCCAGTGAGCAAGATTTGACTAAACCATTATGATTTAAATCCATCTTGATGCCCTAGTGCCATTTGACACACTGTTGTGGCCTCTTTTATATTTCATTTAGCCTTCCTAGACATTTGATGTAATTTTTTCAGCTATCACTGAGCCACCACACAACATGTTTTTATTTTGTGCTGGCATGTGCTATCATTTGTTCTCCCTTACTTGTTAGGTAATACATGTCTGGGGCTTAATGTAAAATTCAATAGGATTTAGTTTTAATTATTATGAACTAAGTCCTCCAAGATGCCCTAGTGTTTTCCAATGCATTGTTTTGTTGGAGTGTGTATACATAATTACTCCACCATTCTAAGTCAGAATTTCCTTGAAAGTTGCTAATTTGATTTCTGAACTTTCATGGGCGAAAAGTCTGACTTTCACAGAAATACCACCAACAGACTTTTTTTTGCATGGCTCTAGCTCAGTCCTAAATTCCTCCATATTTCTGCTCTTGCCATTGCAACTCCTCTGACTCACCTACTCAATTTCTCCTTCTTTCTCAGTGCAGTCCACAGTCCATGAAAGCTAGCCAGTTATACCACTCACAAAGAGGGGGACTCTTCCTCCCTGGTAATTACTGGCTAATTTCCTCTCCTCCTCCTCCTCCTCTCCCTTCAAGCTGCAAGAGAAGAATGTTTACTTTAGCCTCTCTGATTTGCTCTCCTCTTCTGATTTCTTCTCCCCATTTCAGTCTGGCTTCTGGAAGGATCATTACACTCTCTCATCCCTGCGGCATGTAACTGATTTTGTCCTCTCAGAGATGGATCAGGGGCACATCATGGCAGCCATCTTCATCAATCTGGCACAGGCCTTTGACTCAGTGTGTCACCCTCTCTTCCTGGATGAATTGAGTTCTGCTGGCCTCTCAGCTCCAGCTTTCAACTGGTTCTGTTCTTACCTCACTGCGCCAACAGTTGGTATGGGTTGGTAGCATTCAGTAACCTCCTTTTCCCATCCAAGTGGGGATCCCATACTTTTCTCCATCTTTCTAAATGACCTCCCCTCAGCCTGTGCCAACTCACATATTCACATGCATGCAGATGACACAATCATCTACATTTCTGGTCCCTCCACCTTAGCCATGGAAGGTCTGCTCCAGCAAGACTTCCAGAACATCCTACACTGGTTCCAATCTAACCAGCTCTGAGTCAACACAAAAAAATCTATCAATGACCTTTAACCAGCCAAAAACTGGCCAACTCCCATCTATGCCCATCTTCTCCACCTTGGATGGCTCCCTTCTAAAGTGATTCCTTCCTTCAAGTACTTTGGTGTGTGGCTTGACAGCAAGCTTGCGTCACTGTCCACATTGAAGCCATACATGCCAAGCTTCACCCTAAACGTGATGCCTTGTACCACAATATAGATTGTCCCTCTGGTCTACCAAGAGCTAGTCATCAAAATGGTGCTCCTGATTTTTGATTATGCAGATGTGGTCTATGGCTCTGCCCTTCATCTCCTTGGCCAGTCCAGATACCCTCTGTAACTCCTTTTGTGATTTGTTACCAGCTCCCCTCCCAAACTCATTATTGCTTACTTTTCACAGCCTTGTCTGTTCTCCTCTAAGCCTCATGTTGCCAGATTCACTGTGCTTTCTTCATGTCAAAATACTGGTTTGGGTCCTTCCTTCCCACCTCTCATCATTCTTCTCCTTTGTCCCTCTGTCTCCTGCTCCCTATGCTACAAGGATCCTCACATATTTGCAATACCACATCTTCTCACCTCTGCTGGGCAATCAGCCTTCTCCTATCATCTTCCCTCACTTTGGAACCAGCTCCTTTCCTCCCTCCGCTGCACTAACTCCACTGGCTCCCTCAGGTATCAGATGAGACTCCGTCCCTCCTCCCTTGTTCCTGCTTTCCCTCCCCAGCAGCTTTCCATACAATTGCCTAAAATTCTCATTTGGTTGCTTTTGCATTGTTTGTTCAATGTGCACTTACTCTGGTTTCACTGGGTTCTCCATCACAGTACTGGACCTGTGAATAGTGTTTCTGCTATGTATTTATATCCTCTGTTACCCTACCCTGTGTTGCACCTGGAGAAGAGCCTCAGTTTTGTCTGCCTTTCCTGGTCACGAAAATTTCAAATAAATAAATACATACATAGATATATACATAAAGATCACTAGCATTATTGACCTGCCTTCCTTCGGTAACAGAGAATAGTTCTAGCAATTGGCAATAGTTCAAATCAATTTTCCACTAAATTGGTACGTGCACATCATCAGTTCTCAAATCAGATAAACATGGCACCAGTTTTCTATACTGAGGGCTAGTCACTTTTATTTTAAAAGTTGTCTTTGTTTCCTGGTAATCTAAAAACCTCCCCACTCCCAACCATGACACTGACCCTCCTCCTGTTATCTTTAAGATGGCAGCTGTTTGTTTTCACATTTACTAATGTCTGCTGCCAAATCTTATTCTCCTTCCTGGCCCTCTCTCACCTGGATGACTAGCTCATGAAGCTCCTTCTCTCTCTCTCTCTCACTCTCTTTCTCTGTCTCTCTACACTGTTTCTGTCAATCTGTTGCTAATGCAGAAATCAGAATCTGCCTTCTCTCACTGAGCTGAGCCTACTAGCATTGAAGTGAGTGTCAGTCAGTTGGTTGGAGGGTGCAGATGGGTGGGGTTCAGGCTCCTCAGCTTGATCTTTCCTGTGCAGATGTGTTGCTGTGTGCACCAGGAACAGCATAGCATTCAGCAAGCAACATCCATCAGCATTTTAAAAAACTGTCAAAATCTTTCAGAGCTGTAGCTGAAAGATTTAGAGTTGAAACCCAAATGCCCTCTCCTAGCAATGCTCCGGCTGTCTCACACAATACTGGAGTGGAAGAAGAGTTTTAGCTGACAGATGGAAGGCATAGCAATAAGGAATTTTTAAAACAGACCACATCACGGGGAGGGGGCGGTATAACTGGGAAAGGTTTAATAAAATGGATCTTGCCAGCAGGTGTTTCAGGATATAATTTATTTATTTTTTATTTTATTGAAATCTACCATTACAAATACCTTTGAGCAGGAACTGCTCATTTACAAAAGTTCCACGTCAAGGAATGGGGGTATACATACATACAAAGGTTGACATAATAATACATAGTTACACAATAAAAAGAAGCAAGAGACTGAGGCTTAGGAAATTCCAGTAATTCAAAATGTGCCAAATGTTAGGTAGCATGACATACCAGCCAAGGGCAATCTTAGAAATAAAGCGCTGCAGGTGAGGGGGTTTTGCAGGCAGGAGGCCATTGTCAAAGGGTAGAGGTGGGTAATGGAAAGTATTGACTACTGAGAATGGTTCCATGTGATAATGGTGATCGGAAAGGCAATTGTTTATTAGCGAGTGTACATCACTGAAAATCAATTTCGTGATGTACACACCCAGCTCACAGCAAAAGGCACGGGGACTTGTTTTTTTTGTTTGTTTGTTTATGCAGGGGCTGCACCCCTACTAAAAGATTCTCAACTCAGGGGGTACATGTCGGGGTGGGGTGCAAAACCAGGTAAAAAAAATTTCACTGCCAAATGCAACAAATGAATGTGCACCCAGACCAAAACCTGCCACCCACCCACTATGCCACAGGGCCAGCTCGGCAGCCCACCACTAAACCTCACAAACTCCCTCCCTTCCACCCATCACTCAGCATTCTCACTTCCCCTGCACATGTACATATATAGCGACATCCTGTCACTATATTCGTAGAACCCCTATCCGTTGCCCTCCTGCCCATTAGCCCTGTGGACAGGAGCCACAATTGAGTCTTCCTTTTGAAAGTGCTCAATCGGCATTGTCATTGTCACAGGCTACCCTGAGGATGAACTATTGTCTTCTAATGATCATATTGCCCTCAAACTTCAGCTTTGGCCTATATAACAAACGCCAGGCAATAGGTCATCCCTCAGGGTCAATATTTTCGCTAAAGCCCATGACTCTGGTCTATATTTGTACATTACTGTACTAAATACTGATGAAATATTTAATTTATTTATTTGAAAAATAAAACAGGCAGGTTGGAGGTTAGGCTGGAAAGGAAAACAGAAGTCTAGTTAAGGCAAGGATCCAACTGGAGTATCTGTTGCTATGAGTCTGAAAAGCATGATGACTACAACACAGTCAGTTTTCACTCTGTCCAGTGCTGAATGGTATGAATACAATACTGTACATTCTGTGATGTTTATGTACAGGACCATCCCCAACTTGTCCAGTAGAGACTCACCATCAGGCTGCATGGTTAATCGGATAGACATTGGTGGTACCAGCAGAAACCCTGCACACAGCTTACAGAGGACCATGCAGAGTCATTTTGGTTCTCTTGATTAAAATTGGAAGGGTTCTATGGTGTCCATAAAGGCAGCATAAAGATCATTCTATAATAGACAAATTTGGAGGGCATTCTGTTCTGGCCGCCATGTTTGCAATACTGTAGTAATAACCTGCACCAGTATTTGGGAACTGGAATTTAGGAAACCCAGGTCACACACACACACATGGATTTTATTTATCAACTGGATAATCAGGCAGCTGATGTTTCTTGTAAGGACACAGGGCCCTGATTCACAAAAACTCACAAAGGCAATGCAAACTATTGCGTTGCACCTTATAGTTGCCCAAGTGTCCAAAATTGCTTTTCACAGTTGGCTAGTGCTCTGAGCTGTCTGACTGTGAATAGGGAAGTCCTAGGCAGTGGTAACCTCAGTACCACCAGAGCTACCCAGTAGTGCTTCCGACATGCAGCCAGGGCATGACCCCACAAAGAATACATGTGGCACTATTTCCTATTCACAAAGGAAGCCATGCAAATGAGCCCATTGGACATACAAGGCACTAGGTGGCCATTTGCATGCCCATTATAGGCCCAATTGCATAGACGGTGGTGAGTGTAGCACAGCCACCCCATCACTTTACTGTCCCAAGAAATAAATAAATAAGCAGTCCATGATGGCTAGTGGTCTCCCCATCATTGATCGCTGGCTTGTTGTTAAAAAAAACAGCTCCCTGGTGATCTAGGGGTCCTTTCCCGATTGCCGATTGCTGTCCCCATAATAAAGCTAAAACATCTACCTGGTGGCTAGTAGTTCCACTATCCCCAATCCACCAGTTGTATGGGAATTAACTGTCCCTGGTGGTCTAGTGGAGCTCTACAATGCTGGTTTGATAACTGTTTCACCTACCGGCATCACAGCACAAGGCTCCATGTTGACCGAGATTTGCAGTCGGCAGGGGCCGCACATCAGAGTGCTCTTTTTCTTCCGGGGACTTCACCCCAAATTCCCCATGAGTCAGAGTTGGTTTGGAGAGGGGTGCAGGATGGATGAAAGTGTTGCCAGGTTCTGGGTAGACTTCTACAATGGCATGTTGATGTTGCCAGCATTGACATATGTCGCTGTAAAGTGTCACTGTATGGGGGAGGTATACCATCTAATTGTACCCCCATTGCTGCTAAGCTGAGTGCCAGCCCAAACTAAAGTAAGACATTCCCTGGTGGCCTAGTGGTCCCCCTGCCAATCGCTGGCCTAATTTAAATAAATAAATTCCCAGGTGGTCTAGTTGTCCCCTATCATCAATCACTGGCCCAACCTAAATAAATACATTCCCTGATGTTCAGTGGTCCCCCCACCTGAAGCCCTGCCCAAAATAGAAATAGAATTCCCTGGTGGTCCCTCCCCACCCGATCATTCATCCCATATATAAACATGACTTCAATGGTGGCCAGCTGTCCCTCTCCCATCCTGATCCCCTGTATAGTCAATATACATATTTCCTGGAGGTCTGGTGCATTCCACCCACCCTCCCCCATCCCGAACCTGAGCTGGTGACCAGCACAGCTCTCTTCTCTCCACCACAGCTGGTCACTGACTAAGCTGTCAATTAGTGCATACTGTATACAGTATGTGTGGATTGACAGCTCAGAATAACTCTTTCCATGAACATGTACTGTATATAGTAGGCACTCATTAACAGCTCAGTTGGTGTTCAACCATGGTGGAGAGAGGAGGGCTGTGTTGGTCACTGGCTTGAGTTTGGGATGGGGGTGGAGGAAGTGGGGGACACTACTTGGTCGGAGTGAGTGGTACACTAGACCACCAGAGAATAAATATTACATCACATACTGGGGATCAGGGATAGGAGAGGTTCACTAGACCACCAGGAAAATTTGTATATTGACTATGTTGGGGACTAGGGTGTGAGGAGGGGCCGTTAGCCACCAGGAAGTCACATTTACATATGGGGTTAGTGATTGGGTGGAGGAAGGGAGGTTCCACTAGCCACAATGTAATTTTATTTCTATTTCAGACAGGGCTTCAGCTGGAGGGAACCACTGAACATGAAAGAAATCTTTAGTTTTGATATCGGGTAGGCAATTGTTAAGGAGGGACCGTAGATCACTAGGAAATGCATTTGTTGATATTGGTCTGGCAATTAGTGAGAGGGACTGCTAGACCACCAGAGAATATTTTACTTTACATTGGGCTGGCGATTGGTGAATGGTAGTGGGGGGTCCACTAGACCACCAGGGACAGTTCTAATTCACTATACAGGGAATCAGAATGTGGCGGAGGACCACTAGACCACCAGGGACAGTTCTAATTCACTATACAGGGAATCAGAATGTGAGGAGGACCACTAGACCACCAGGGAAAGTTTCTATTTACTTCACAGGGGATTGGGATGGGGGTTACACTGGACATCAGGGAAAACTTGGTCCTATCTTGGGCAGGTGATTGGGTGGGAGGAGTGACTGCTAGCCACCAGGGAGATCGATAGTTATGGTTGTTTTGTGTTGTGGATGGCAAGCAGCAGGGGTTGGAATCACTAGCCACAAGGGTGACTTCTGTCATTATACTTGGGCCAGTGATCAGCAACTGGCAATGGGAGGGGAACCAGTAGCACCAGGAATTTGATTATTTTTATACTAATGGGGCTGGTGATCAGTGTGTGGGAAACCACTAGCACCAGGGTAGAACAACGTGCAGGGAAAGAAGCACCCTGATTGTTGGGAGATCTCTCTCAATCTATAATATGTATTATATGTATTATTCTGATTATCAGACTGCCTAGTAAGGCAAGGCAATTTTATTTATATGGCACCTAATCCCAAGGCTCTGGGCACCTCACATCAAATACAAATAAAAACAAATAAAATAAATGTGATACTAATTCTATTGTACTGCTTATAAATTCAGTGAATATGTGTTTTCATTGAATCATAACTTATTGATAATTGATACATTTTCAGTCTGACCCATATACATTTTCATTATATTTATTATTTTATAGAACAATTAAAACAACTTTTGATTAAAATAGGACTAATCTAATAATAGCATTTCATCATTTCATGGTTCAGTATTAAGCTGGCCATTTGCACTGATCTGCAGGAGTTTCTTCTATTAATGGTTCCCATGGTTTCCATGCCATCATTTTCCTGGCCAAAGACAGCTCATTTTCAGTCTGTAAATCACTTCTTCAGTTTGGCCACAATTTAGTTTGTCATCTATGTTTTTCACATCTGGGTACATTTTACCAAGTTGAACCTTTCATTGACAATCTGCTCTTTTGTTTTCCTTCAGCTGCATCCTGGAACATTCTTGCAAACCTGCCAGGAGTTTTGTGCATTTATCCTCAGTAGCTCATGAGAGTGCTGGGCAACAGCTAAACTCACTAACCCAGTGATCCCTTCAACACACTGGCCATGATCCTGTGCCGACCCCTATGTATGTCCATTTTGATTCCTCAGATGCATTTTGCATTTCAATCAGATCATGGCCATATTTCCTGTACATGTTCCACTACTTTCATAATTTCTTTTCAGCTTGCACTATAAACACTATCATTAACACAGTCAGTTGTCCTTTTGCAACTTATTTATTTATTTATGACTTTGGTAACCGAGTAGGTGCACTGATCCAGAGTACTGTTTTCAGTCATGACCCGAGCCACAAACATGGCACATTAAACAATGCAAACACAGCTAAACACACAATAGTATAAGCTTCAAACATAAGTGTAGGAATTACAGAACACAGCGCCATTATATAAAGAAGTTACATAAGATGCAAGATGCCATTTAATGCCAGCAGACAGGTAAACTACATAGTCACAAAACACAGAGAACATACATATGGTGTAAAGTTATTGGCTACGATAAAAATAAAGTACAACTGAATTCTGGTAAACAGTAGTAAATAGGTCATCAGGCAGATAGATACTCATAATACCATGCAACAATCCACCTTAACATAGGTGCAGTGGTAAAGTATAGTAGAGAGGCAGTATCCTTAGCCATATTGGGGAGGGTGGAGGCAAGAAAATGGAGGTGAGTCTCTGGAGAGGGTGTGACCCAGCCATAGGTGGGGGTGGATGGGATGCTCAGGATTACCCAGGTGCACAGTGCATTTGGCTTCAGACTGTAGCCAGACTTTGAAATTG
Organism: Neoceratodus forsteri; assembly: GCA_016271365.2. NCBI lineage: Eukaryota > Metazoa > Chordata > Ceratodontiformes > Ceratodontidae > Neoceratodus > Neoceratodus forsteri. The sequence goes on from CM028131.1 coordinate 1,529,116,722, forward strand.
TTTTGAAAGAGAAACAGGAGGTTGCACAGCAATGTAGGGAGTCTGTTCAAGAGAGAGGGGCAGAGACAGAAAAAGCTTGCTGCTTATGGTAGATGAGATCCTAGGGACTACCAGGAGGTATGGGAAAGGGTTTGTGCATTGTGCCATGTGATATTCTGTGTTATTACACTATACTAGAGATGTGCAGAATGTTGAAATTCCAATGCAACAGAATTCCATAGAATTTCAGAAAACTTAGCAGAACATGACAGAAGCATAATTCCAGCATTTTGGATGTAAGATGTTTTGTTTTTACAAATTATTAATCTGCAGTTAGCACAAACTGCAGATTCTTTTCCCTCATTCTGTGAAAAATATTCTGCAGCCTATATTATCCATGGAAAATTATTTTGTGGTCTTCACAAAAATGCTTTTCAGAACTCCATAGAATTTAAAAAGTAACTCCAAAAGTTTTATAGAAGTGGAATTGCCGCTCCACACTAATTCCGAATCTGAAATTTTGCATTTTGCACATCCCGCACTATACTTAGCATTATCTGACATTGCAAATTTCTATCAGTTTTCACACACTCTTCTCTATTATATCAAATCTTGTGTACTGTACATACACTACTAATTTCATTTGTCATTGTACCTTAAATATGTTACATTGTGTTTATTTTATTTCTTACTATCTTGTAACCCTCCCTCATGATAGGTTACCACCTGTCCTGATTTTGCAGGACAGTCCTGATTTGAGCAGTTGTGTCCTGCAAAATGCAGGAAAAATACTACATGTCCTGATTTTAGAATAGAAAAATATTTTCTAACTTTCCACTAAATGTTGCAGAAAACTACAATACTTTAACTAAATGCCCTAAAATGATAAGAAACAACATAAGCCACTAAGAAACTACAATACTTAGCCTTAATTCTGATTATATAGAGAAAAACAGTCTGTTCCATTGGTCGAGGTTACGAACTGTCCTCACGAAAAATCATGTTTCAATAAGAAATGTCCCACTTTGGGCTTCTTAAAAGGTGGTAACCCTACCTCATGATCTCACTTGGAAATGAATTCAGCTCAGCTGAACCTCTGCCAGTCAACACATTGTAAGTAAATCAGTAAATGAATGTTTCCTCAAAATCCCTCTCCATCCTGGATCAGGTAAGCATATCCCATTTTCTGCTAAAGGTCAATCTCTAACAGAGCCAACCTGTATTTGGTTATATCATGACTACCTCAGTAGCCTTATAAAAATATTCTTGAAGCATGATCTATCACAGAGTACTGCTTTTATACTCTGCAATGTATACCAAACACAGTATCCTTCTCTTCCTTTGCAAACTGCCAATGGGGTGAGGACTAGAATAGTACAACCTGGTACACTCGGGCATTCATCACAGTTATGCTGTTCCAGGTTTATATTCAGCAGCTTTCAGAGCATACAAATTAAGTCCCTGAAGGAGGGGTAGCAGAAACTGAACCTTCCTTGAGAAGAAATTATAACCTAAGATAAAAACACAATCTATATCTAAAAGTCAATATATCACAGTATGTGGTTATCAGTATCATAGAGGTTTTTAAAAATTCACTATTTGGCATTTGCTGATTACAATTCAGATTTCTTATTAAACATTGGGGCAGAGAAAGGGCACAATAAGTCAATTCTTGTTTCCAAGTGTTACCCAGGGAGAGGTTTACATAAAGAGAGTCAGTGTTCCATAAATAGACATTTATACAGTTGCAGTCAAGACAAGATATTCAAATACAATACACAAAAATATAAGAAACCAAACCAGATGAACAGTCTGGTCAAGTAAAGAAACAGGTGTATTAACCATCAAGCTCAAAATGTTGGTTGGAGATATCAGTGTAGATGCAACAGTGGTAAGACAGTTTTGAGTGAAGCAGCAGCAGAAGAAGAGAAGGGTCCAGTGGCTAGACTAGGTTTCGGGAAGGTGCAATATAACACAGTTCCATTGTAATCTCCTATTGAGCGGGCTCAAACTCTTTTTTTTTTTTGTTTTCATTCTTTGATAACTGGATTAATCCTTATGGGTCAACAAGGCCCATTTACAGGGTTAACCCGGGAGCACTGGGGAAGTTAAATGACTTTCTAAGAGTCACACAGCATGCTGGTAGAGGTTGCAGGACTCAAACCCAGGTCTGCTAGATGTAACAAGCTCATTATGAGCTTGTTACTCTAACATCTAAGCTATACGCCAGCCCCAATTCAACAGAGCTTTCACAACCCTTTTGTCCAAGGAATACACCCTGGTGAACATCATTGTTTCATGCATTTTTTCAATTTGTTCACCTTGTTCATTACCTGATCCTAGGTTCATTAAGTGAGTCAGATGCTTTATTTTGTGGATTCTGTTACCTTCAAAGATGTAACCATTAGCTTGCTGAAAATTCTTTTAAAATGGTACAGTTTGTGGGATTTTAAGACTCTCTAGTAAACATCTTGACATTCACTGGGATAGCTCTATATCTAAGAGCCTTCTATGCAATTTTGTAGTTAATTTCATTTTTATTTTTGTTAACCAGGTAAACAGCTCTGGGCCACATGGCTCTTTTACCATTCAACCCAGAAACTAAAAATATATATATATATTTTTTATTTTAATTTTGTTGACCGTTAGTGCACTAGGCAGATTCTGCCTATTTTCAAATACGACCGGGGAGGGATACAGATGAATGTCAATTGACCTTGAACCAAATTAAGCTGTTGGTGGTATTTTTAGTGAATAAGGAAATTTGGCCAGGACACCAGGAACTTCTACTCTTTTGAGAAGTGTCATGGGATCTTTAACATCCACCTAAACTACCACCAGGACAGGCAGATGGGACCTCTGATTAATGTCTCATCCAAAGATGGCACCTCAGGATTGCAGCACCTCATGCTGCACTACAGTGTCAGTATTGGGATATTAACCCAAGTGCCTGGTGTGGGATAGAACCCACAGCCTTCTGGTCTCCCAGCCTCAGAGGCAGTGTGCTACCTGCTGAGCCACTGACACTATTCAGTATAAATTCACTATACAGCAACAATATAACTTTACAATTACTCATATACAATTCACACATTCACAATCCAGGAAGCATACTGGAAAACACAATTGTATATACAGTAACAATTTGCATATTGATGTTATTTACAGAACAAATATTGACATTATGAGGTTAGTATTATAAGTAAAATCTATAACTAGTTCAACCAATCATGGAAACATCTTGTATAACCCCTAATTTATAAAGTTAATTGGTGCTTTTGAAAAACAGTAAAGTGAAATTAAGTCTACCCCTTTCTCATCACCAGTCAGTTTCATCAGTATAAGAGGTGAATGAAGTGACCCACAGTGTTGTGATCTAATCAAGAAATAATCAAAAGACAGCTGAACCTATTTAAAATTAGCAGTGCAGGAACTGACTTTTCATGGTGTGATCAATCTAAGAAAATTCTGAGTTACGTCAGTGCTTAACTGAATAATAAAACTTAACCTATACGGTACTGTGACTATGGCAACATACAGGAAAAGCTCAGTGATATCTATACCATGTTGTAAGAAATCCAACAAATGTTTCAATTATTTTCAATCCATTATGGTACTAAATTCTCATATCAGTCAGTGTGTACTCTAGCACATTACTATCCAAAATGCATTGTCTCTAATGGCTCCATAGTTGAATCAGTGGGGCCAAAAGACTTGCATGACTATAAAATAGTCCTTTTGACTGATGTGTGTGACAGCTACACTGGAACAAGTAAAATGGCCCCCAGTTGTGTGTGTGGTCTGTTATAAAATGGTTGTGTTTAAGCACACAATGAGTATGAGCATTGGCCCAAATGACATATTCAAGGTTGCTAGCACTTACTATGTAAAGAGCTGATTTCTGACAGGCTCAGGTAATAGTTAGGAAACTACACACAACTCACTTGTAGATCACTGACAAAGTATTTAAAGGGTAAAACTAAAATTTGCAAACACTGAAAAATTGAAGAGAACATGGCATATAGAGGTGTCAAATTCCGCAGATGGTGGTGCATGTTTTTCTTTAAAGTACATACCAAGAGGCACAGAACTGCCCACTATGTAAACAGCAAGGAAAGGATATGCTCCAGGATCTACAGGATACATGCCCTTTCCTGATAATGCCCTGCCAATGACAGTGGGCAGCAAATCAGAGTTGCACAGATATTTATTTGTTTAGATTTTCATTTACCTGGTGAGTGCACTAGACATTCAATGCCTATTGTTAGGTACAACAAGTGAGGGTACAAGTACAGTATTAGGGATTGTGTCAACACAGTACATTTTGGGGCATAGATTGAGATAGTTCCTGAACTGTTTTAGGCATGTTCTGGCAGATACAGTACATTGGTTATCAGACAGTTGACCTTATCTAAGGTACATACTCTCCAGGTTAAATTTTCCAGATAACTTTCTTCATTTAAAGTTCAATATCATTATCGTAAGTTCAGTATTCATTACAGAGATACCTCAGATAATGGCTATTTTATGCTCAGATATTTTCTCTGAGAATATAATGAGGTATCCTGGTCATTATGCAGATACATCATCCAGATTACTTAGGAATAACTGGCCAAAATTATTCATCATTCAAGTCACTACTACAGTGGTAGCCAGTGGCAAATGCACTATAGAGTATATCTGAAATATTGGACGATATCACAGAAATCCTATGGAAATGAATGTGAATATTCTGTGATATCTTGTGATATAGCTATACTGTAAAACTCTAATTGTTTGCTTTTAAAAAAATGTCACTATGTTCACAGGTTAGGTGTGAACTGCAAAAAGAGGTTTACATCAAATCATTTATAAATATTCATATCTCCCATTAATAAACACATCCACCAAACATAGACTGCAGATTCTTTATTTATGTATGCATATGTGGTAGATACTACTGCAATTAAAAACATTAAAACAATAAAAAACTTTTAGTAGAAATTTTTACAAGATCCATTTAATTAAAAATGCTGTTCTGAATGGTGTTGTTTGGTTGTGGTGTTTAAAGCTCCATTTGTGTGCTGATTTCATTCTTGTAGTGATTCATACTGCCAACCAGGTGAAATGTACCAGCTATAAAATCATCCTGTCAGTACCTGTCAGCATTATATCAGCACAGAGAAATGCAGTATTTTGCAGCTATATGTGGCAATATGTGGCAAGCTTACCTTAGAGTTGGATGTTCTGTAGCACAGGTCCCAGTAGTCCAGCTTGTTAGAATCCCCTAAGGCAATCCTTTCACCTCTGCTATAATTTCTCAAAGCTTGCCACGAGCCATTGGGCATGTTTTTATTTTAGTGGTAGTCATTCTTAAGTTCACATTAATTTTGGGTTGGCAAACTCCTTCAACCAGTTGCTTTGCTATGAGCATACCCATTAGTGAATTTAATATAATAACAGCTCCCCTTCCTCCCATAGGAAACCATGGCATAATTTGCAGTTATAAAGGAGTGTTTATAACAGCAAACATGCACACAATTCCCTTTGCTGTATGTGCATGCTTATGCTCAGCGACTAGTCAAGACCATTCATCGCTTTCCACGTTGCTCGGAAACAGAACCAAAAGAAGTCAGCGGTAAGTTCTTTTCTCCCTCCCCACAGTGAAAACACAAAAATCTGCTGAAGGAGGAAAAATGTTTTAAAATGTGGCAAATCTGACACCGGGACTAAAACGAAAGTGAACTGAGAATACACTGTAAAGTCTTTATTTTGTATAATTGCTGAGGTGAAAAAGGAAAACCTAGCAATTATATAAAATAAAATAGGAAGTGTGTTTAAACTCGAAGTTTACACACCCTCGGAGTTAGATGCTTGAATAAACCCTAGAGCTTCGCTCTCAGGGTTTGCAACACTCTAACTCCCTCGGGTGTGTGTAAACTTCTCGTACACATCACCCCATACTTTATTCTCTATTTTCATTTAATCTTTCAGCAGTTTATTAATGCTGACATCAAGGGGCTGCAATTAATCTGTGCATGCTGGTGGTATAGAAACCTGATATAATATTGTGTTCTTGAAAGAGTTTTATTATTGGTTCTGTTGTGAGGACAGAAACAAATCAAGAATGAGCAAAACCCTTAAGTTTGAGGCCTTGAATATAATCTGTTTTAAAATTATGAACAGTGCTTTAGTTTATATCATTGTGGTACTTGCCTGTTGCATACCGTCCCATCTCATAACATGCCTGGTGTGAGTATGTAGTGAATTCACTCCATCTGTTCTTGAATGGTGGGAAGTCACTCAACTGCAACTCAGAGACAACATTTTCTGCTATAGCAATGTTAACACCAGCACGATCTGATAAATCAGTAGGGCTTACTTCTTTGTTTTACTTTGACTTTGTCTGAACCACTTGAAATGGACATAGGACAATAAAATGTATTAGGCATTGGAATGCATCACTCAAAATCCTAAAGGGCCAAGAGCCACTTGATAAAAAGCAATTACAGAGAGGCAATGCACACAAGAAGCAATATATGAAAATATAATAGATTGTAAAATATATCAACTCATACAGTACCAAGATACAAGATCAGCTAACAGAGGACTGACTCCCAAAGTTTTGCATCACATTGATGTTTTCGTTGGAGAACAGTGTGAAACACTGGGAGTCAGTCATCCATTTGCTGAGCTTGCACCTTAACACTATGCAAGATTAGTTTGCACAATCTATTATATTTCCAAGTACTGCTGCTTGTGTGCATTGTGTCTTGTACTATTGTCATATGTTTGAATATGCAACTGTGTGCCTGTAAACATTCTTTGTGGGCAGTTACTTTTTTGTCTGCATTTTGTTTCAGCTTTGAATATGGGGCCATAGGCACTAACAGATACTTTACAGAATAAAGCTGTTGATGGTCATGCATGGATGGAGAGGTAATATGGGGTAGTATAGTGACATTCAGTTTCCAACAAAATGCTGCCATTGCTGGGAGTAGATAAACTGCCATCTTTCCAAATGTGGGTTGTAGGTCTAGGGATTGGTGAAAATATCCCAATGTTGCTGCTCTCCATGATGGCCTTTAACTTTACTGCTTGTGTGCACTGTGGAAGAGTTTGCCTTCCAGACATGTTAAGCTACTCAAACTGCTGCAAGGGGTTAAGTTATTGAAGGTTTTACATGGGGGATTGAGGGATATTGAACTAATACCCCTGATGATTGTTCACTAATCACTGTCTTGTCACACAAAGTAAGTGACACAGCAGTGCCTAAACAGAGGCTGCTGATATTGGGGTCATGCCAAAACTGCATAGTATGATTGTTCAAACTACGAGGAACAGCACACCACCAATTCACCAAGGTTACAGGACTTTAAACCCTATTTTTTATTTGCTTAAATTGTATGCTTTGTGCTTCAGCCCTAATAGATACAATAAAATATATATCTGCAATATGTATATATTGCAAAAAACTATGTTAATGAAGACATTAGGGTTGAAGAATACAAAGTGCACAAAGTAGGGAACTGAAAAAATATTAAGGTTTTGAGTCTCCAGAGTCTTGGCATACCAGTGGTGTGATCTTCCTTGGCATTCTCAACCTAATGCTTACCCCTCCCTCCAGCTGGTAACTTTCTGTTCAAATCACAAGGTACAGCTGAAGCTAGTGCCTCACAGTGATACACTCCTTGGAGGTAGAAAGTATGGCTTGCCACATGTTGCCAGGAGTATCATTCTTCACATCTGACCTTGCTTGCTCAGGGCAGGAGAGTGGGAATTAGGATTGACTACCCCAGGAAGACCCCATTACTGATCTGCCAAGACTCCAGAGATCAAAACCCCCTTTTTTTCATTTAGCTACTTTGTGCACTTTGCATTCTTCAACCCTAATGTCTGAATTAGCAATGTTTTTGCAATGGATTCTACTTCTTTTCTGATAGTGGAATCATACCCTCATTCATACAAGTCCAAAGGGACCTGCACAAAATGAAGTGAATGGAATAGTGAGATAGTCCCAACACAGTTCATGGATCCATCAGGCCTTGATACACATATCACCCCTTGTGAAGAAATGCTCCTTGTCCCACCACAAGGTTTCTTCTGCATGCCAGATACTGTTGTCACTCCCCAGGCTGGAGCCAGTGCTGCACACTGCAGCACCCTCCTCCTAGCCTCAGACCATTCAGCTCACTGAGCTAGCACCTGAACTCAGGTCATTGGCATAGGAAGCCAACATGGTCCCCACTGAGTCAATGGCCATCTCTACAAACAGTGTCATTTCCTAAACTGTTTTTTTTTTAACATTTGACCACAAATTTTCAACATAGTCTTTTTATGCCCCCTCCCCTTCTGTCATTACTTATTTATCCAAATTATGATAATTTACAAGATCCACGGGCAATACATCAGATTGAATTATTGATTTAGTTACAGAAAGTATGTAAACTTCTGATATATTAAATAATGATCTAAATATCTATCAATTCCAATATAACATATCATAATAGTTATACTGATCAGAAAATGCAATTGGTTTTCAAATACAGCCAATACATATTAACACAAATAAAGGGATAAGTTTAATCAAAACCTTTGTCAAAGTAAAAGCAGGACATGAGGGTATCCAGGATCTAAAGCCTCAAATGAAATTATAGAGCTTCAAAACTCACTGATCTAATGAGAGCTTATTACTAAAGGGGACCATATTTAGTTACATTTTAACATTTGTCTCATGGTGACATAATGTCTGTGTTCTTTTTTGATTAAATGTACTTTATTTAAATTCCACTCAAAGCAATGTTACTTACTCTATCGAGAAAATACATTGATATATAAAGGCATATCTCTGGTTCCATTTTCATTTCAGTTCTTGCATCTCAACAAGTACTGGAGGATTGACTGAAAAAGGAGAAAAGAAAAGAGCAACATAAAACCCACCCAAATCCCTATCTCATCCCCCAACTTTCCCTCTAACCCCATTAGCCAAGTGCAAAATCTGGCAGGTTAAACTCAGTTCTGTCTCCGGTCATTCCATATAAAGGGAAAAGAAAAAAAGATAAGGATATACAGTAAAGTGAGGCAGCATTTCTTAGGGGTTCCAGATTGCCAGTGCAGCATCAAGTGGGCACTTGTCTAAATAACATTTCCCCTATAGCCTCATATAGGCAATATGCTTGTCTAGCTGTAGTGCCAATAACATTTCTCTGTACCATTTTGCGATCGAGAAAGTTTGACCCTCCTTCCAATGTCTTACTGTTATCAGCTTAACATTCGCTGCCACCAAAGCAATATGGGCTCTTCTCTGTGCTGGTGTTCCCGGAGGAAATAAATGTATTAAAGCAGGTTTCTGGGGTAAGCAATGGCTGCAACCAAGGAGGGGTCTATCCCTTCGCTATTGCTTGCCAAAAGGGCTGAATTTTTGGACAAGTCCAAAGCATATGGAACAGCGTGCCTTCCTCTCCCTGGCACCTTGTACAGAGAGGTGAGGGGTTAACCCATACTTATACGACTTTGTTACGTGATAATATAAGTTATGCATTATATTAAATGTATGTGTTCTAATTGTTGTATCATGGTCACAGGTGTTCAGCCATGAGTTAAACTCATGGAGGTTGTGGGTCCTTCCATTTTAGGATTATTTGTTTGAAGGTCAACATAATGTAATATTCAAATGTTGGTGTGGCAAAGAAAGTCTACTGTAGGTGTTTCCATGATGCAGCAACATCCAAGCTGTATTCTTGTCTAATTTTATGTTGATGGCTTCAGATAAAATGGCAATATCTGGCCCACCATAGATTTAGGTTAGGGCACAAAATTAACATATGTTCTCAAGAACCAACTGTTTCATCACATCTTAGGCAATAAGGTGCTATCATGAGGTTCATTTGTCTAACCAGTTAGGGTATAATATACTCTATGAAGAATGTTAAATAATATTTGCTCGATCTAATGGATTTTAAGCCCCACATTTTAACATTTGCTATTGCCTTCCAGGCCCTGTATGAGATTACTTAATTAAGTTTGTGTTCCCATTTCTGTTGTGATTTGTGAGAAAGAGATTCACTGTTGGGTATAATGATTTTTATATATTTGTGAAATCAGTTTCACCTGGGAGTCTAGTTAAAGTAAATTCAATTTGGGTTAAGATATTATTAGAAATATCATCCATATTTCTTTTCATAAAGCCTCATATTTGGAGATAGCAGAACAATGTTGTATTTGACAGATCATATTTGTCTTTCAAAGTTGCAAAGTCTAATGTTCCCTCATGAAAAAATGATTTACTTCTTTTAAACCTTTATTATACCACTGCTTAAATATAAGGTTAATTAAAGATGAAGAGAAGTGGCGTTAGTATATATTGGTGAATGGAAAGACACTCATTTTTGATAGAGGTGTTGGAAAACACTTTATTCCAGATGTAAAGTACCATTTTAGTCCATAAAGCCAAATGATTCATTTTAAGTTTATGCACGCCAGCATATAATGAATGCTTGATGTTAGAATATTAAGATTGGTGAGTTTCTATATTATAGAATTCATAATAGTCTCTGTTAATGTAGTATGCTATATAAATTGCACAAATAAAAACAGGAGTCCACAGTGTACTAAGCTTATGTTTAATGTGAATCACATGTTTAGCAGTATCCTAAATCCCACTGGTTCCCCATTCTGAGTGTTAGTGTCAATAGATTGTTTATAAACGTTGAGAAGTTTTACTATTTTGCACTGGGTTGCATTAAGAACTCAGCTAGAGGAGAAGGGCATCAAAATACATTTTGTGGCAGTGGAAAGTTAGGATGATACAATACTTCACCTATGTTGGTGCTTCTCTGCCTGTCAATGTACATCACCCCAGTTTTCTATCAGGTACAGAATTGTTCATCCAATTAGTCACAAAATAATATTTATTTTTGCAGTTTTAGTCATGGTAACTAACCCTTACCACACTCGTGGAATGTTTATCCTGACCTACCAAGTCCCGTTCTATCGCACCTCTATGGCACAGTGCTCCTTCAAGTACAAGGCACCAAACTGGCAATGTCCTCCCCATCACTCCACAACCAGTTCAAGATCGCCCTTTAAGAACAAACTTCACCAGCAGCTCGGAACACAGTGCAGGTATGATTGTCTGATCTAAGCTATCCCCACAGCCATTTATCATGAAACGGATCCCCAAGACCTCTATTTCTCCTCCCCTCTATTCCCATTCCCAGTGATCTAAGCTTCCCTGTTCTGTCTGTCTTATCCCTCCTTCCCATACTCCTCTATCATGACATAGCCTTTGCCTGGCTACATTGTTATTCTGTATTCTCTTCAAGTTTGTACTTTATTTTTGTATATCATACACTGTTCACTTTACTCTGTTGTTTGTAACTTAGTATGTAACTGTATTTGTCTTTTACCTGACGTGGAACCTTTGTAAAAGATCCTCTGGCTCAAAGGTATTGTAATCCATAAAATAAATAAAAATAAAATAAACTGTAGAAAATGTGCAGCCAGTTGCTGCAGCAATAATTTTTCTTTCAGCAAACACGTATCACCAAATAGGTGCATGTCAAATGTATGCGAATTATAAGTAGTATTTTGATAGCATTATTTCTCTGTATCATACACCAGTCAGAGACAGATATACAGTATTGGAGTTAGTCCATAAAATGTGACATAGTTCTGCTTTAAATGCATAGTATATAAACGTTCTGAATTTCAAGTCATTGCCATATAGCAGCATTGTCTATAAGCGAAACCCATTTTACAAAATTGCACTTACTCTCTCAGGTAAAAAGGTGGCAGTTATTTCATGATGGGATGCTTGCTTGGCCCCATTGACCTTTATGTGTAAGTCACCACCTCACACAAAGTCCACAGTGGTCCATGTGCCCAGTCTGTGCATTTGTGCAGTTCAGTACTTCAGCCTGTAGGAAGTGCTAAAAGAAAATTTTACAGCAAGAATCCAAACAGAATGCAACCCATACGCATGCACACACAGACACCTTTAATTTATTTTAGTTTTGTTGACCAGGTAAGTGCTAGACAAATCTTGCCTATTTTCAGGCACGACCCTGGGGAGGATACAGATGAATGCCAACTGACCTTGGAACCAGATTAAGCTGTTGGTGTTATTTTAGTGAATGGGAGAAATTTGGCCAGGACACTGGAGAAATTCCCCAACCCTTTTCGATAAGTGCCATGGGATCTTTAGCATCCACCTGAACTACCACCAATCCAGGCAGATGGGACCTCGGTTTAACGTCTCATCTGAAAGACAACACCTCAGAAGTGCAGCACCCCTCTCATACTGCACTACAGTGTCAAGTACGGGATATTAACCCAAGTGCCAGATGTGGGAACTGAACCCACAGTCCTCTGATCTCCTGGCCTCAGAGGCAAGTGTGCTACCTACTGAGCCACTGACACTGCTCTTCCTTTTCATTCCTCTTGCTTTTAAAATTGGGCTTGCAGCAAAAAGGTTAACTGCATTGATGTAAAAGTGAATTAACTTTTGAAAGAAGTCATAAATATCAAATTATTAAGTGTGGGTGCGTATACTAACACACACATTTATGTATACTATATATGCAATATACTTAGACATTAATCAGTTTAGATAAATCTTTATCTCCTGCAAAACAGTGAGCAGTGAGACAAATGCATTTATCTAACATGGCTACAAGTTGTCAGAAGATAAGAACATTATGGCCCACCTAGTCTTCCCAGTTTTTCCTGCCTACTGTGCCACACACACCTACTCAATCTCTTGTCATCTCCTCCCATTCCCTTGCTACCAAGGTCCTTTGTATTTGTCCCAAGTATGTTTGAATCCTGTCAGAATTTGACAACCACCACCTCGCTGAAAGGCTGTTCCAGGCATCCACCACCCTCTCATGAAGAAGTATTTCCATACATTTCCTCTTAGCCCCGACTTCATAGCATGAGCCCTTGTCCTCAAGCTTCATTTTCTATGGAAAATTCTACTTTCCTACGTTATTAATATCTGTTAGGTATTTAAATGTTTCTATCATATCACCCTTTCCTCCTCTCCTCCAGGAGTACATATTAATTTCCTTGAGTCTGTCCTCATCGAGCTTTTGATGCCAGCCTTGCACCATTATGGTAGCCCTGTTTTGTACCACTTCCACCTTATCAATGTCCTTCCTGAGGTGGGGCCTCCAGAACTGGCCACAGCACTTGAGGTGGGGTCTTGCCAGTGATCTGTACAGGGATGTGCCTCCTTCTTCCTACTGGTGATGCCCTCTCTATGCACACGAGTATCCTGCTAGCCCTTCTCATTGCCTTATCACACTGCTTGGATACCTTCAGGTCATCAGAAATTATTATCCCAGGTCCCTTTCCTGTTTGGTGGTTGCCAGTACCTCCCCAAACTGGCACATAGTGCCTGGGTTTCTGTGCCCCAAGTGCATGATTTTGCACTTTTTGGGCCAGATTCTAGAAGGGTTACATCTGGCATAAAAGCAGTTGCACCAAGCAGAATGGTGCATGTAGCAACTTTCGCCAGCAGTTTGCAACATGTGCGATTCTACAAAGTGGTCTGCGACATATGCGAGCCGCTTGTGCTGAACAGCTGTTACGCTGCATAAAACCCCTGCGACATGGCGCTGGGTTACGGCAGCAGTTGCAACTTCTATTTTAGAAGGGCAGCCACAAAGTGCCCACATCGAGATTCTACAAGAACCTCTGGAGGAAACTGGCAATGTGATTATACCAACATTTAGTTGGCATAACTTACCGACAGTCCCCAGGGGTCCCAGATCCATCGGCCGTCCAGCTGGCAGTGCAATGTTTCCCTCCCCTGATGCCCAGCACACCCCAGTGGGACCCCACCAAAACAGCCATTGGCAGAAGCCCCAGCGTCAGTGCTGCCATCCCCCCCGTGCCCCAAACCATGGGTTGCCCACGGATATGCGGCAATAAGCCAGCCCTGGCAGTCTAGTGGCCCCAAACTGTACAGATAAAATAAGAGTTCCCATTTCCCTGGTAATCTGGTACCCCAAACTGTACATAAATAAAATAAAAGAGTGCTCATTTCCTGGAAGTCTAGTATTTCACCCCCACCCAGCCATGTCAGCCACCAGCACCCCCAGCCGGTTTATGGCACAGTCCACCTCTCACCTCCACAGCCAGCCACCGACTGAGTGCAGTAAGGCACTCAGAAATTAATTTTCAGTGCATCTGTGCGGTAGGCGCTAATACTGCACTCAGTCGGTGACTGGCCGTGGAGGTGAGTGGGCAATAAGTCTCAACTGGGTGGGCTGGAGCCGAGTGGCGGGAGCCGCACCGAAATGAACTTCATTATATTGACCATGTATAAGTTGAAGAGATATCGAAATGAAGGCTCTGTCATGTACCAGTTAGAAACCACTGAACCGAAAACGGGCTACATTTACTTTTGTACGGTTAGGAGGCACTAGTCTACCAGGGATACAGAACATAATTATTGTTATGCAGTTCTGAGGGGCACTAGACTACACAGGTATATGCTGCATCACTGATGACTCTGGGTCAGGCATGGGTGGGGGTTGACCATGCCGCCCTGCTGTTGTGGCTTGCGACATGCTCACCTGGTATGTCTGCAGTTTGGCATGCTTGTCAGCATGTCATAAGTCATAGGACTTAGCTGCAATGACCCTGCTCCTTCTAGAATAGGGTGCAGGGTCAATGTTAGTGCTATGGTGGCAATAAGTTGCATTCCAAGGCAATCCTGTGCCACCCCTTCTAGAATCTAGCCCTTTGCATTGAAACCCAGCTGCCCAACCCTTGACCATTCTTCCAACTTTTTCAAATCATCTGTCATTTTTTCCACCACTTCCCGGTGTGTCTACTCTGTTGCAGAGTTTTGTGTCATCCACGAAGAGCATACATTACCTTTAGCCCTTCTGCAATGTCACTAATAAAGACATTGAAGAGGACTGGGGCTAGTGCTGAGTCCTGAGTCACCCCACTGATCACCTTGCCTTCTGCAGAGTGGACACCATTTACCACCACCCCTCTGATTCTTGTTGCAACCAACTTCTTATTCAGATTATAACATTTTACCCACTCCCAGACAGGCCAGCTTGTTCACCAGTCTCCTATGTGGAATGGGGTTGAAGGTCGTACTGAAATCCAGGTAGGCCACATCTACTGCTCCTTCCTGATTTACTACCCTCATATCACCCAGTTGAAGAATTTGATCAGGTTTGTCTGGCAAGACATCCCCATGTGAAACCATGTTTGCATTGGATCCTGTAATCAACTGGTTACAAAGTATTCCACTATCCTTTCCTTCAATAGTATTTCCATTACTTTTGCTCACTACTGAAGTCAGGCTGACAGGTCTGTAATTTTCTGCCTCTTTCCTTTTCCCATTTTTTGTGAAGTGGGACCACATCTACCATTATCAGTCCCTCAGAACTTCCCATTTGTAATGGTACATTGAATAGAGTTGTTAGAGGTCTAGCTAGCACCTCTTTGAGCTCCCTCAGTATCCTGGGAGCACCCCATCAGGTCCCATTGCCTTGTCTTCTTTTTATTTGTGCTAGTATCTTGAAGACTTTCTCTTCTATAAAAGAACTGGTGTCCACCTCCCTACTATTTGTGCCCTTGTCCTTATAGTTGGCCCATCACCTACCCCTTCTTCTGTAAATACTGAGGAAAAGTATTTGTTCAATATATCTGCCTTCTTTTGGTCCTCCTCCTTGCAAACTCCTTCTTCTCCTTTTATCTTTACTATTCCCCTTTGGTCTTCCTCTTCTCGCTTATATATCTAAAGAACCTGTATCCCTACTTTTACAGATCGGACAATATTCTCCTCTGTTTCTGCCTTTGCACATCTAACTATATCCCCTGCCTCCTTCATTTCTCCTCATAGTTTTCCTATCCTTGTTCTTCTGTGTTTTGTGTTTCCCTGCATAGAAAATTGATTGTTGGGTCACACATTAATTGAGACCCAGGAATTGTCTATAGACACCAAAAAATGGAATATGGCATCACTATTGGACTAACAATTTTGAAAGTACAAAATCATCAACAATCTGTACCTTACCACTCTTAGGCTATACAAAATGGAGAAGCCTTGTAGCTCAGACTGCATTAAATGCCAAAAGTGAGGGGTCCATGAAGCACATGCTATGAGATTTTGAAAGTCTTCCCATTATGACAACAAATCCAAATCAAATAGACTCTGTATTAGGCCTTAATCAGGCATTCAGACATGAACTCTGTCTTATAGGCATGGGCATTCAGGAGTTTGTGGGACAACAATGCAATCACATGTCTCTCATGATAGCCATAGCCAAACTAATCATACTATACCACTGACTAGACCAGGTCACAACATCCTATAATGAATGGCATAGTGAAATTTTAGACACATTAAGGATAAAAAAATCACTAAGTATGAGAAACTGTCTAAAACATTATAAAACGAGGAGAGAAAACTCCACTCTTTGTTATTATTGGGCTAGCATGCTTATTAGAACAAAATGAAATACAACATATAGAAACTGCCTTGTAAAACAAAATTATGTATTTTTACTAAGTCTATGTAAGGAACATGTGTATCACTACCCTTTGTATAATTTATTGACTCAGCAAGTTCTTACTGATGTACTGAATCTATATAGTTTATATAGTAAATGATTCTGTGTTTTTATGGATTTTACTGTGCAATATGTGAACCTCGTTTATATGTTGAACAGTGTGTATCTTACAATTTAATAAAATAAAATCAGTTAAACATGATGGGTAAGGTTCAATTTGCTTTGCAACATGGACTCAATCAGGCTCAAATAGCCTAACAGCAATCACACAGTCATGGAACAAGCAATGTTTCAGCATTCACACATTGGTTGCATATTGGGTAGCATGGATTTCTATCAAAATACAGAGTTGGATATCTATATCTTGCTATACACATGTATACCTGTGACTGCAGAAGTGCTGGCCCAATACAGACCAGCAGTTCTGCAGCTGAGACTTCTGCTGTGATAAAACGTTAATAACATTCTCAAAATAGAAGGACATTCATTGCAAAAACTACATTAATGCACATGTTAGGGTTCAATTTAACACTACAAAGGTAGGGAAATGTGGCATTAGGGTTTCTAACCCCAACTCCCCAGCCCCCAAGTCACAACAGGACAAAACATCACAAGCAACCACATCTGGTAAGACAAACAACAAACTGTTTCCAGATGACACAAAATACATCTGTCATCATGGTCCAGCACTTCTGCAGCCATGGGAACACATACATACTTCAACACATGCAATACACACCACTTCTGGCTCCAGACAAAAATAAATTATACCCAATGCAGATGACAGAAGTGAGTGTGCATGTTTTACTACTACAACTCCATAGTGGGGCTGCACAAGCAAGGCTTCTATAGGGGGCCTGCACTTCTGCAGACAGGTACAGTTGCAATTTGGCTACTGTATCTATGATAGCAGAAGCACAGGCTCTGCAGCTGCCTGACCTTTTGCAGACAGAGCCAGGTGTGCATTTCCCTACTTTTGTGGTATTAAGTTAAATCCTAACTGGTGCATTAATGCAGTGTTTTAGCAAAGAATTTCTTTTTTTTGAGATAGTGAAATAGTATCCTCATTCATGCAGGTCCAGAAGAGACCTGTGGGAAGAGATGGAGATGCACAGGGCCCTTTGGGCCCAGCACCAGCACAAGACACAATCCACCTGCAGAGGTGCAGGGCCCTTGGGTAGCCCAGTCAATTTAAGATAGATAGATAGATAGATAGATAGATAGACAGATAGACAGACAGACAGACAGACAAAGAGAGACAGATAGGGAGAACTGAAGATTGACAGCTCACTACTGTCACTGTAGCCACAGGAAGGATTCCAGCTGTCAAGAATGTCTTGCTGTTCTCATACAGAGACTGCTTGTAAACAGCTCATTCACTAAACTGGGCACCCAGAATTTTGGGGTGCCCAGAAAAGGTATTTCTAGCAAGTTTTTTTTTTTAAAGCAAACAGCAGAATCTAACTAAAGGGGCCCTGTTTAGATAGGTTCAGGTGTTTTTTTGAGTTATCTATTCTCCTCCTACTGTGCTTTGGATCCGCATCTCCTTCAGGCCACCTAGGTCACGGCACTCCTCCATTAACTCCCCAAGCCCTTGCCTCATATCACAGCTGACCCCTGAGGTAGCTCAGTGTTAACCCTCTCGCCAAGTGGGTCCCTCCTCCGAGGGGAAGGCACTGGTAGGGGCAACCAGCACACTATATTTTTCCTTCATCTTCTGGGCACTGCTAAGATAAATTGGCCTGCCGGAAGCCTGGAGGATGTCCATGAACGGATGCCATCATCCAGCCAATCCGGAATGATTTTCCTTTCTGGTACTTCCCACATTGCGATGCTTCTGCAGTGCTCCAGTCTTCGGGCTAGTCATACAGAACAAAGCAGCCCTTGTATCTCCATCAAGAGAGGAGAGCAGTCCCATGGATGCCTGCCAATCCTCTCCTTCCCTGCTGACCCCTGGCAACCTGAGGTGTTTGTTTTTAAAGGGATCAGTTGTATGTATTTTCAATGTTTGTGGATTTAAAATAGAAAACAAATGGTGGCTGACATGATCAGTACTTTTCTCAGCAAGAGAGGTAAATCATGAAAACAAGCACTTGTGAGTCAAGGATCATATAAGTTTGGTGGGGCCAGCTGGGGTGTAACACTGTGCTGATTTTTTTTTTTTTTATTTTTACTTTTTGTAGCTGTGAGGTTTTGACTGAACTTGAACTTCATAGACAAGGTATTACAGCCTGATATTAAAAAGATAATGGGTCAGATTCATAAAACAAAATGGGACTAAGTCACACTTCACAACTTCAGGTGTGGACTGAAATCTGCATAGCTGTGGAGATTTGTATTCACAGTCCCCCACAGCTGCGGAGGTGCTATGCCTGGTCCCACAGTGTGGACAATGGGCCTGCAGGGCATACTCTACTAGACAGTCCCAAATATGTGAATGACTTAATTCCATGTTTTGGGACTGTCTATCGTATGTCCTGCAAGCCTGTCTATTACCTAATATACGGTGGTGGCTGGGTGGTATGTGGTGGGTTGTAACCACCAATGATGGGGAGCGGGGTGGCAAGGGGTCCTGTGTGGGTGGGGGTGCCACTGGATCACCAGAGAATCTACATCGGCACTTACCAGATTGCAGCAATGGGTGGGGGGTACCACTAGACCACCAGGGACTTTACATATGGTGATTTATGGAGATCAGGGCTGGGGTGGAAGGGTACCACTGGACTATCAGCGAATGATTTCAAGTACTTAAATGGTGATTGGGGTAACAGGAGGAGGGATACCACTAGACTACCAGGGATATGTGGGTGCTTGTGGATGGTGTTCTGGGTGGGCGGGTGGCCACCACTGCTAACAACTGCTGTGTTGCACCCTGCGCCAGGAGTTGTTCCACGATTCACAGGCTCAACTTTGAGCCCTCCCATGCAGTGCAATGCAGGGTTGTGCCAGCATATGCGCCCGCACATCCCGGCTGAATATCGGATGTGCCGCATATGCATGGGCATGCCCCATGCATCTGCACCATATACACTTACATTGCACCCCAGCGCATCGGGATTTGTGCTGTGCCAGGCAACCTTTTCAATATCCCATGGGGACGTAATGCAGGGTTGTGTCAGTGCAACTCTGTTGCGCCATGCACAACCCCTTTGAATATCCAGGCCTCTATCTATCTATCTATCTATCTATCTGTCTGTCTGTCTGTCTGTCTGTCTGTCTATCTATCTATCTATCTGACCCAAAGTATTGGAACTCCCTACAGGGGAACTACATGCATTCCTAGGGTTCCCCAATACCTTCAAATGGCACTAAAAAATGTAATATTATCTAAAATGTGTTGCTGTTGCCAACAGCTGTAACAATGATCACACTAAATGACAGCCTGGCTGGTCCTAGATGCTTGTGTGCAATCCATCACGTATAACTGGTTAGTTGTTGTCAGACAAAAACAAACTGTATAGATACAGTACCTAGCCTAGGGAGGGTAGCAGTTTGGCATATGGAAGTGGATGAAACCCCTGCCCTTGGCTGTATCCCAATATGCATAGCTAAGAGTTCATGAAAAGACCCAGTATATGTATTTTCTGTTTGTTGTCCTTGATGTGTTTGACTGAACTTAAGAATACACCTCTTACATGTCAAAAGGGCTCTTATCATACATAGAAACATAGAAACATAGAATTTGATGGCAGATAAGACCACTTGGCCACCAGTCTGCCCATTTCCCTACCTACTGGATAAGTTGCAGATTCTAGTTAACATACAGCCTACTTCCTGCAACCCCAACTATAATTGCCTTGTGTCTGTCCCATGCATGTTTGAATTCCCCACTGTTTTAGACCCAACAACCTCCTCAGGAAGGCTGTTCCATGTATCCACCACTCTCTCCATGAAAAAAATTTCTCACGTGTACCCTGAGCCATCCCCCTCTATCTTTTAAATTGTGCCCCTGTTCTTACACATCTCTTACTCTGAAAGATGCTACCTCCTGGACTTTGTTGATTCCTTGAGGTACTTGAACGTTTCTATCATGTCCCCCGTCCCTCCTTTCATCAAGAGTATACATATTAAGCTCTCAGTCTCTTTTCATATGGCTTCTGCTGCAGACCCTCGCCATTTTAGTTGCCTCCTCTGGACTGCTTCCATCCTGTCTATGTCCTTGCATAGATGAGGTCTCCAAAACTGCACACAGTACTCCAGATGGGGTCTCTAGTTTACTACCTACCTCAGTGTAGCACACTCTTGCTCACCCACATGGTTGACTGTGCATGTATTTATACCCCAGTACATTGATTTGTATCACACTACATTGTCTTTTATAAATACCTAACTGTGAATGTATTTCTATTCTGTTACTTTGACCTGTAGTGACTGTTTCCAGATTGTGCCTCTGCTCTGATATTCTGTGTTTGTACTGCTGTGCCATCTAGATGGCCCAGGTCATGCCTGAAAATGGTCCCTGGGACAAGTGTACTCACCCAGTTAACAAATACCTATCTATCTATCTATCTATCTATCTATCTATCTATCTATCTATCTGTCTGTCTGTCTGTCTGTCTGTCTGTCTGTCTGTCTGTGTGTCTGTCTGCCTGCCTGTCTGTCTGTCTGCCCATCTGTCTGTCCATCTGTCTCTCCATCCATCTGTCCATCCATCCATCCATCTACTCTACTGATCGATCTACCTATCTATCTATCTGTCTGTCTGTCTGTCTATCTATCTATCTATCTATCTATCTATCTATCTATCTATCTATCTATCTATCTATCTATCAGTGATTGGCAAGTGTGGTATACAAGGAAATAAACCCACTGAAGGAGCTAACCTGATCATAAAGTCACAAACTCAAAAGCAGTGGTTTTACACATTTGTTAGCCTCCTCAGCTGCAGTAAAGGGTGGCTAACTTCTGTATATAATTGAGCAGACTTGATAGACTATAAGGCCTTTATCTGCTGGCAATTTTGTATGTTTTATGTTCCTGAATTGGTTTATTTTCTTGTTTGTAATTTCTTTTCTCCCTGACACGCTACCATGTTAGCCACTCCTTCGGCATGCCAAGGATACTTCTGACAAATTCTGTCCCCCGAGCCTCCACACTCAGATAGCAGCCACCTTGGGGTGACCTGCAACCTTTGCCTGGTGGGTCCCTCCCAGAGGGGAAGGCACCAGCCTGGGCAGGGCAAGCAGACCAGCGCAATGTCTTCACCCTGAGGTACTGCTGAGGCAGATGGCTGCAGGGGCATTAATGGCCTTGAGATCCAAGCAGCCATCAACTGGTGTAACACAGAGCCATTTTCCATTTTTATGGTACACTTCCCTCCTCACGTCATCATGCAGTGATCCTGGTCTCCACCAGAGGCAGCTGCTGACCGATGTCTACCTCTAACCCACCCCAGAAGGAGGAAGCAGTCCTGCAGATGTTCAATGCACTCCTTCCCTGCCAGTGCCCAGCATCCCGAGTCCATTCCTCAACTCGGGTCACCAGTGTGGATTGAGGGCAAGGCACAGCGTCTTAGCCCTCTACTCCACTGGGCCAGCGGGTTTATTTTCAAGTAAGTGGATTTACTCATCTTTGATTTTATTCATGTCTGCCTGTCTATCTATTTATCTGTCTGTCTATCCATCCATCCATCCATCTATCTATCTATCTATCTATCTATCTATCTATCTATCTATCTATCTATCCATCCATCTATCTATCTATCTACCTATCTATCTATATTGTCATGTTAATTTCAGTTGGTTTGCAGCTGTATTCAACTCCCTCTGGGATGAGGTTGACTGTACATTGTAGTTTGCATATAAACTGGATATATCAAATGGTCAATATGATGTCACTGCATATATCCTATTTTAGACATTTGATGAAAAATATATATATGTATTTATATATTGTTTGTTTGTTTTGACTGGGAAAGGAGAGCTGATCAATTCTCCTTTTTCTGCCTTGTCCTGGGGTGTGGGCAGAAATACAAATGTAAGCTAAAATATTGTATCAGGTTAGCTGCTAGTGGTAGTGAATGGGATAATTTGGCGGGACACCAGCCAGGTTCCTCTAGGCTGTTGGAGAAGTGCCATAGGATCATTAACATCTATCTGAACAACTACCAGAATAGTCAGACAGGACCTCGGTTTAACATCTCATCCAAAAATGGCATCTTGGAATGCAGACCCCCCATGCTGCACTGCAGTGTTAGCTTTGGGATTTATTTCAAGTTCCTGGTGAGGGGCTAGAAACATCATCCTTCCAATCTTCCACCTTCAGAGGTGAGGAAGCAACCTGCTGAGCCGCTGTCTCTTAAAGTTACTTATAAATATATTTGAAATATTGATGAATAAATATATTTAAAATATATTACTTTTCCATATGGGTATTCCTTTCCATATATCACTGCCTAGCCATCTTTTCATCATGTATGTCATGTATTAGAACAGTATGAAGATAAAGCATGTAATAATAAGAGACCAGATGTATTCACTTTCATCTCCTGTCTCAGACATCAAAAGTGGTGTATTCATTTAGAGTGACATAAAGACTGATACAGGGTACATGATGACTCAAGGTCATGTACTTCAGCAGACCTCACATTTCTAAAGAATTCTGCTGTGTTTTCATGTAATAAATAAAAGTTAACAAGTAATGCATAGCTTGGGGATTGCTCTGGGATGATACATTTGCTGGATTTATCTGGTGTTTTCTGGTTTCCATAGAAACTGTGAGTCTGGTTAGCAAGCAATTCATTGATATGGCTTTAAATATTAACTGCAGCTTGAGAAGAAATATCCTTTTCAACCTGGTTATAGATAATATTACAGTCCAGTACACAGTAGTGTACATTTGTGATATACTGTATTCATCTATGGCAGTAAGAGTGCAAATTGCATTTAACATATTAAGCTTCACAAATACATTTCCTTTATTTGTAGTGGACATAAAGTAGCTGAGGTATCATTGTTTCCAAATTACATAGTGTCATTTTGAGTTTAGTAGTCAGAATAGCAAAGTCCCAAACTGAGAAAAGATAGCCAACTCAGTTAAGAAGGGGATAAAACCTTTTATAGGTACATTAGGGAGTGAAGAAAGACCAAGGGAGGGATAGTGAGGCTTAATAAAGGCGAAGGAAGGGTGGGCAGAGAGAACAGTGAAAAACCAGGGATACTGAATGCATACTTCTGCTCAGTATTCACAAAAGAAGAGGAGGGAGGTACCTAAATCAAAGAATAGAAGCACTCTGGATAGGGAGGTAAAAACCAATCCATTCACAGAAGAAAGAGTTCTGAAAGAACTCTTAAAATTGAAGTTGGACAAAGCAATGGGGCCTGATGGGATTCACCCAAAAATTCTAAAAGAACTAAGGGTAGAACTAGTGTACCACTGACTACCCTTTTAACAAATCATGACAGGATGGTGTGGTACCTGAGGACTTGGGGAGGGCAGATGTGATTCCTCTTCACAAAAGTGGGAGCAAGACAGAGGCAGGAACTACAGACCTGTTAGTTTGACCTCAATGGTAGGGAACATGATGAAATCACTTCTGAAAGAAAGAATTGTTGACTTCCTAGAGGCCAGTGGGCACTGGGACCCTAGGCAGCATGGATTCACAGCAGGAAGGTCATGTCAGATGAATCTAATAGATTTCTTTGACTGGGTGATCAAAGTAGTAGACCAGGAAGGGGCTGTGAACATGGCCTACCTAGACTTTAGCAAGGCATTTGACATAGTCCCACAAAAAGATTAATATACAATTTAGCCAGCCTTGGAGTGGGTCCCAAAGTGGTTGCCAGGGTAAAACATTGGCCAGACAACAGGACACAGAGGGTAATAGTAAATGGAGTTCACTCTGAAGAAAGCGGGGTTACTAGCGGGATACCGCAGGGTTCAATACTTGGACTGGTCCTCTTTAATGTCTTTGTAGTGACATTGCAGAGGGTCTGGAAGGAAAAGTATGTCTCTTTGCAGATGACACAAAGATCTACAACAGGGTTGATACAGAAGGTGGGGTGGAAAGGATGCAAAGAGACTTGGCAAGATTGGAGGAATGGTTAAATGTGGCAGCTTAGATTCAACACAAAGAAGTGCAAAGTAATGCACCTGGGAAACAAAAACCCAGAGGAAGAGTACACTATGGGGGTGAGATACTAACAACAACAAATATGGAAAGGGACCTGGGGTAGTCATATCAGATGACCTTAAGGTGGGCCAGCAATGTGAGAAGGCAGTAAGGAGGGCTGGCAGGATACTGGGATGCATAGGGAGAGGCATCACCAGTAGAAAACAAGAAGTTGTTATCTGCTGTACAGACAGTTGGTGAGACCCCATCTGGAGTACTGCATGCAGTTCTGGAGACCCCATCTCTGCAAGGACATAGACAGAATGGAGGCTGTCCAGAGGAGGGCAACTAAAATGGTGCAGTGTCTGCACCAGAAGACATACAAAGAGAGATTAGAAACATAGAAACATAGACTTTGACGGCAGATAAGGACCACTTGGCCCACCCAGTCTGCCCATTTCCTACCTACTGGATAAGCTGCAGATTCTAGTTAACCAACAGCCTACTTCCTGCCACCTCCACTACAATTGCCTTATGTCTGTCCATGCTTGTTTGAATTCCCCACTGTTTTAGACCCAACAACCTCCCAGGAAGGCGGTTCCATGCATCCACCACTCTCCATAAAAAAATGTCCTCACATTACCCCTGAGCCATCCTCCCTCTATCTTTAAATTGTGTCCCCTTGTTCTTACACATCTCATTTTCTGGAAGATGCTACCCTCCTGGACTTTGTTGATTCCTTGAGGCACTTGAACATTTCTATTATGTCCCCGTCCTCCTTTCATCAAGGGTATACATAGTAAGCTCTCTCAGTCTCTCTTCATATGGTTTCTGATGCAGACCCTGCACCATTTTAGTTGCCCTCCTCTGGACTGCTTCCATCCTATGTCCTTGCATAGATGAGGTCTCCAAAACTGCACACAGTACTCCAGATGGGGTCTCACCAACTGTCTGTACAGAAGGATAACCACTTCCTTTTTCTACTTGTGATGCCCTTTCCTATGCATCCCAGTATCCCCCTGGCTCTCCTTACTGACTTCTCACATTGCTTACCAACCTTTAAGAGCTTAATATGCTTAGCATGTGAGGAGAGAGGAGAGGGAACATGATAGGAAGCTTTAAGCATCAAGGAATCAACAAAGTCCAAGAGGGTAGCATCTTTCAGAAAAGAGATGTACAAGAACAAGGGGCAAAATCTGAAGATAGATAGGGTGGCTCAGAGGTAATGTGAGGAAGTATTTTTCATGGAGAGGGTTGTGGATACATGGAAGAGCCTTCCTGAGGAGGTAGTGAGTCAATAACAGTGGGAATTCAAGAATGCGTGGGACAGACATAAGGTAATTCTAGTGGGGGTAGGAGGAAGTTGGCTGTTGGTTAACTAGGATCTGCAGCTTATCCATTAGGTAAGGAAATGGGCAGACTAGGGGGCCAAGCGGTCCCTAACTGCCATCAAATTCTATGTTTCTTTGTTAGCAAATGAAAGAAAAGAAATTTGGTTTTATACAGTAGGTTTTGTACACACTGAATCCCAAAACACTTTACAGTTCATAAACATTTCATTAGCTATTACGCATGGCTGAGAGGTTACCTGAGCATGAGGGTTGTTAAGGAAAACTCAAGTGGGTATTAAAGAAAACAGAAGGATCAGACAAGGGCTATAAATACACGGAGGTTAAATGACAAGATCAGGGTTGCATAGTTAGCAAATGGTGGTGGTGTGATTCAAGCCTTGGGCTCCACGAGCACAAGTCTGTATTCAAGTCATGTGGCTAATGTTCCTCTGCAAACAGGAGACTTCTGAATGTTTCATAAAGGGAGTGCTTATTTCACCAAATTTGTGAATTTACTTTGAGTTTCTCAGCTGTCCATCGTCATAATGTGGTGAGCTGGTAGTAAAAAAAATCCCATGGAAGTAGAAGAAAATATCTGAATTTCACCAAATGTTTATGGTTCCTCATGATCTCACTAAGAATCAGTTTTATGACAGCTGGTCCAGTGGCATAGTGGGCTGAGACACTGAGTGCCATAACACCTCCGCACTGGTGACTGGGTTCAGGAACAATTGCAGGTCACTCTGGGGCTGGGCTGGGCAGGGAGGAAGGACTGAGAACCTCTAGGACAGCTCTCCTTCCTCGGGGAGAGTAAACACATCCTGCCAGGCAGTTGCCACCTGAAGAAATCTGGTTGGAAGTGCAGTGGGCATAAAGGAAGAGATCCCAACAGCAGTGCCATGGGCATCTCCCATGAAAGTGGAGCTTGCACAGTGCATCATTGTACACACTGTGGGCCCATGGAGAAAATGGTGAAAAACCCCCAACAGAGGCTGAATGACAGGCCAGTCCTGGCAGGCCTCACACTTGCAACTGGGCACTTCCAGATCCTGTGGCAGAGGACAACGGAGCAGAAGGTAAGTTCCAAGGAAGCAGGGTGATGAGGCTGGGGGGACTAGACCAGACAGGGCATGTTGGGTGATAAGGAAATAAAGTACTGATAAAGAAAAAAATCAGTTAGTTGAAACAGATAATACCTTTACTTTCTAGGTTTCTAATATACTAGAAGACTGGAGAAAATGAATAACCATTTTCAGCTGGGAATAAAAAAGCTTAGCTTCAAACTGTAGGTTAGGTTTCAAATGTTGCCCCATCAAAATTTAAACACATTTGTATAAAGTAAGAAAGGCAAGGACATATGTGCATAAGAACATATACTTTTAGAAAAATATAAGTCATTAGTTCATTAAGCTCTGCCCCACCACCAGCAGCTCGGTGGGAATAGTCTGTCAACCCTGATGAACAGTAGCAAGAGAAATGAACTAATGTTCATCATGAAACAAATTAGAAACACAGAAACATAGAAAAAGTGATGGTAGAAGGAGACCATGGGTCCATCTAGTCTACCGAGACATCCCCTGACATTTTATAGGTCCTGGGACTTAAGCCTCTTCTGTGTTAAGCTCTTCCCTGATCCTACCATATGTCCTTGAGCCATTGTTCTAGCCCACCACTGTTTGACTGCTGACACAGTTCTTGCATTCACCACTTCCACTGGCAGGTTGTTCTAGGGCTCCATCACTCTTCTGTGAAGGAAAGTGAATGACCACTTGTGGTATAGCCAGTGCCCCTTGGAATATTTCTGTGTTTGCTACCTTATTTATGCCTGTCAAGAACTTAAAAGTCTCAATCATATCCCCCTCTCCCTCCTTGTTTCCAGTGAGAATAGGTTTAGTTCCTTTAAGAGTTCCTCGTACAAAGGCCATGGAGACCCTATATTATCTTGGTTGCTCTTCTTTGCAGTTTCCAGCCTTTCTCAGCCCTTTTAGGTGCAGATTCCAGAACTGGACATAGTACTTCAGGTGGGACCTCACCAGGGACCTATACAGAAGGAGTATCACCTCCTACTCCTGCTGTCAAATCCTCACCCTCAGCATCCCAGTATTCTGTTTGCCTTTCCATAAGTTTTATTGCATTGGCTTGACTGTTTAAGGGTGTCACATGTAATGACCCCAGGTCCTTTCTTCCTGAGATGTACAGAGTTTGACCCCACTGAGCCAGTACTCCATTCAAGGATTCCATTTACCAACAGTAGATGCAACACTTTACACTTTTTGCTTTGAATTTCAGCTACCAGACTTCAGACATGCGACAGTTCACTTGCTTCTTTGCCGATAAGGTTATCGACATCAGGTCCAAGATTCATGCAGTGCTCCCCAATAGGGCTGACGGTGGTCGGTGACAGGTGGAAGCTCTCGTCTGCTTGGTCTGACTTCAACCGGCTGGCAAATGAGGATGTCATGAAGATTATCCAGCTTTTGCGGCTGACCTGCTGTAGTTTGGACTCAGGCCAATGCACCTACTGGTGGGGTGTGTTGAGACCTAGCGCCCGGTTCTTAACAAGATAGTCTGGTGTTGCTAGATTCTTGGGTGTTTCAGACACCCTGAAGGAGGTAGTAGTGACACCTCTTCTCAAGAAACCATCTTTGACTCATACTGTTTTGCTAAATACACACCTATCTTTAACCTTCCCTTTGTGTGTAAGGTTATTGAGAAGGTGGTTGCACTGCAGCTGGAGGATCACTTGACCATCCATGACATCTATGATCCTTTCCAGTCTAGATTTCAAATGGCATAGTACCAAGATGGCCCTTGTTTGGGTTCTCAATGATCTCCTAGCAGAAAGAGATCAGAGGAGCCATTCCATCTTGGTTCTTCATGATCTCTTGTCAGCATTTGACCCTGTGGACCATGAGGTGTTAGTCTGGTGCCTGCGGTTAATCTGTGGACTGTCTGGTGCAGTCCTCAGATGTTTCCACTCTTTCCTCACCAGCAGGTTTCAGAGAGTTGTCTCTGGGGTTTACTCCTCTGACAAGATCTCCCTGCGTGTGGGGTCTGCAGGGTTCAGTGCTATCGCCCATGTTGTTTGCAGTGTATATGCTGCCGTTGGGTAACATTCTAAGGCAGTATGGGCTGAGTTTTCACTGTTATGCAGATGATACTCAGCTCTACCTGTCCTGTGCCCAATCGGGGAGCTATCTTGAACTTTAACAACTGCCTTTCTGAAATCAAGGACTGGATGAGTGCCAGCTGGCTGAGCTCAGATAAGACTGAGGTTTTGGTAGTGGACCCGGTCATTGGGTAGAGAGGCCATTGGAGGGCAAGAATCCAGGCTTTGGCTCTGTGGTCACCAGCTGATGACCTCTGAGTGGGTGCGAGAACTGGGTGTGATTCCTGACGATGGACTGATGCTTAAACACCAGATGTCATCCATTGTCAAGACCATTTCAAAAAGGTTCTATGCTCAGACCAGGGCAGGGTGTTACTGTTGAGCTGCAGCCCAATGTGAAATATAACAATCAGAAAATTGACAGGTATTGAGGTCCCTGATCATGTAGTTTCTGTAGGTCAGCAATGCAATCTTGAAAGTGATTTGCCACTGTAACGGCAGCCAGGGCAGCATGCAGCACAGGTGTTATATGATTGGATTTAGGTTCCAGTCAACAACGTGGTCGTTGCTGTGTTCTGCACCAGGTGCAGATGGTAAATATCCACTCCTGGAAGCCCTAAGTAGAGGGCATTGCAGTAATCCAAATGAGTGGTAACAAAGGAGTGGACCAATGTAGAAAGATCCTCGGATGGAACCAAGTGCTTCACCCTGGTGATGTTTCTCAGATGATAAAAAGCAGATTTAACTGTGGCGACACCTGAGCCTTCAAGGTCAGGCCTTCATCAAACCCCACCCCAAGGTTCCACACCTGGCTCAAGCATTGAACAGGTTTCCTCCAAGTTGTAAATTGGATGGTTTTCCTTCCCATGATCCGACCATCCTCATATCAGGGTCCACAACCAAAACCTCTGTTTTTCCTGGTTTAACCTCAGCCAGCTGGCACTCATCCAGTTCTGTATCTCCAGTAGGCAGTTATGAAACATCAAGACTGTATCAAACTCCTGGCCAGGCACAAAGGACATGTACAGTTGAGAGTCATCTGCATAACAGTGAAAACTCAACCCATACTGCCTTATAATATCCCTAGTTGCAGCATATACACTGCAACCAACATGGGAAAGCACCAACCCTGCAGTACCCACAGGGCAGATCCTGAGGTGTCAAGAACAAATTCCTGACACAACCTCTGTGACCTGCCCTTGAGGAATGATCTCAAACCAATTGAGGACCACCCCTCTAGTCCACAAAATAACCACAGGCATTTGAGCAACACCCCATGGTCACATTGTCAGATGTTGCTGAGAGATCTAAGAGAACCAGGATGGAACAGGCTGTCTGATCTCTTGCCACCAAGAGGTCATTAAGTACTCAAACCAGGGCTGTCTCAGTGCTATGCCTTTTCCTGCAGTGAGACTGAGAGATCATAGACACTGTGGATGGATAAATGATCCTCCAGCTGCAGAGTGACCACTTTCTCAATAACCTTCCCTGTAAAAGGTAGGTTTGATACTGATCTGTAATTAGCAGGGCAGTCTAGGTCAAGGGAGGCTTTTTCAACAGAGGCCTAACTGCCACTCTTTAAGGGATTCAGAAAGATCCTCTCTAATGAAGCCTAGATTACCTGAGCTAGACCAGGCCGATAACCTCAACACACTCTACAAGAAGGTGCATTGGGCCTGAATCCAGACTACAGCAAGTTGGCTGCAAAGTCTGGATAATCCTCACTATGTCCATGACTACCAGCTGGGTGAAGGTAGACCAGGTCATCTGGGCATTAGTACCACCTGACTGACCACCCCCAAGGCCCAATAGGGAGGCATTGGCTGATCTCTATCCTAATGGCAGACACCTTATCAGTGAAGAACTAAGCAAACTCCTCACATTTTCCTTGTGACAATGCTCCACCAGATTGCAGACAGTCTGGATTGCACAGTCTGTCCATGGACCAGAAGAGCTGGGCTGGTCTGTTCCTTGCTGCAGCAATTTTCTTGGACAGGAATTCTGCCTTCTTATGGGAAATTGCTGATTAGTAGACCTTATAATGGTCCAACCACCTAAGCCTGTCACCCTCCAGGTGAGTTTTTCACCAATGTCTCTCTAACCTTTGCCCTTGCCTCTTCAATTTCTTTAGTGTCCCATCAAACCATGAGACACCTGGGTCGAGAGGTAAGGGATGATCATGAACTGAGCAATGACATCCAGGGCCTCAACTACTGCCCTATTATAAGCCAGTACAAGGGCCCTGAGTCATTACTATCTGACGGAATTCTCAAAAGGTCTAATACTGTCATGAGGCCTTCAGGTGTTACCAGTCTTAAAGGATGGTACTGTACCATTTCCTTAGGGGCAGGCCTCTTTCAGAGGGTTGCAAAACTAAACCTCAAGGCATGATTATCTGACCATTTGATAGGATCTACCTCCATACTGGAGATTTCCATCCCTGGTGAAACACCAAGTCCAATGAGTGCCCCTCTCATGAGTTGCAGTGGTAATAACCCTTGTCAGACCCATTGATTTCATCAATTGGAGGAGGTCTTGTCCAAAAGTGAGAGTTTGTCATCGACCCAGGCATTGAAGTCCCCAGAATTAACCATCGGGGGCCTCCAATGACATCTTGGTGATGAATTCCTACCTCCTTCAAGAATACCTCCCCATCCCTGGGTGGATGGTAGGGGAGAAGGATCCTGAAACCTGCACCCACAGCTCCTATCACTCAAAGGAATTGGCTGTCTCACTGGCAACTCCTTGGGGTCCAGTTCCTGTCTAAAACAGACTGCAACCCTCCGCCTCTGTGGTCCATTCTCAGGTGGTGAATCACCAAAACATGGCTGGAATCGCAGCTGTCAGAATGGGCCCTGCATTTTCATCTAGCCAAATCTCGTGATGCAAGCCAGGTCTCACAGAGGCTACTAAATCAGCAACCACTGCGGTCTTATCTTTAATAGACCTGGCACTGCATAACATTGCTCAGGAGGGACAGATTCCGCAGATGACTGCAGCACCTGCCCTAGTCCTTCATCAGAGCCCTTGGGTATGGGCACAAGGCAAGGAGGCCCTCACTCTTGGACCCATTTCACCCCAAGGAGCCTCCTAGTCCCTACGTCTCTACCCCCACCCTTCTCCCATCCCTCCTGAGATCTCCAGGACCCACCAACCCATTGATTAATTCCACAGAATTCCAATTCCAGACCATTTACTCTATGGTCAGCAAAAATTTCTGGCATAATTGTGGCATAATACTCATGAAATGTGGAATGACAGTTCAGCAGAATATCATACCGCAGTTTACTACACAATCTGCAATAAATGCAATTATTCTGCAATTTCATTGATCAGTTCTGTGGAATTTCTTTCCACAGTTCAATAGAGAAATCCACAATTCACACATTCATTCTATTGTTCTAAGTCAGAATTTTGTAGATGTTGTAAATTGCATTCCAAAATTTCACTGAAGTAAAATTCTGACTTTTGCAGTAATTCCACTAGGGACATTTTTTGTTTTCTTGCACTACCAAAAAGTAGAATTATTTCAGTGAATCTGGAAATCTGTGGTGGAATTCAGATTTCTACCAAGTTGACCAGATGGTTTCTCTTACTGGAAGCTTGCAGAATTGTCAAATCATAATTGGCAGGTCCGCTGAAAAAGGTTCCATTAGGTCAAAAGTGCAATCCTCTATATTTGGGGAATTAATCAGCCCCACTGATGACATTATGGTATGGAAACAGTTGAATACACTTACATGTTGGGGCATTTAGTGAGTTGGGTCACCAAATTCAGTGTGGGATGGAAGAGAGCTGATGGAGAATTCAGATGATAATGTAGGTGTGCAACAGAGTTTAAATTTATTTTTATTCTGTCAGAATATAATCGGTAAAAAAACTGCATGGTCACAAGATGCATATTAGATTTTACTAAAATATTACAATAGCAGATGTTTGTTATTTACATTTATCATACATAGTGGAGGAATAGCATCTAGTCAGCATGGCTAGTAAATTATAAAGTCCTGCATGTCACAATTAAATGAACCATTGCTGCAGGACAATGGACTCTGGAAACAAAATGTCCTTAAAAGAAGTCCAATAATTCAAAATATCAATCTGTGTAGAAGAGGTAATAAAACAAATCACACTGCTGTGAAATTCTGCCAGTGGAATTCATGCAGAATGACACTTTCACTGAAAGGCCTTTCAGAATTTCTTTATTAATTCCACAGAATTCCAAAAGCATTTATTTTTTCCATATGCTCTTGTTTCCTCCTCAGGCAGGCTGGCTGGCTGACTGTATCAGCCTGTCCCTGTTGGCACTGCAACAGTCCTGAGTCTCCTACCTCCTTCATCTCCGAGATCAGGTGGGCTGCAGACTTAAGCTGGGGGCTTCATTAAGCCTCAAACTCCCAGTTTTTCCACCGATTTTTCCCTTACTTCCTCAGAGCCCCGGTGCAAGGCTGTGCATGTGTGGGAGGCTCACACATACAACTTGGCCTGAACTGATCCTAATACTCCACCCAGTCTAATGCCTAGCCCTTCTGATACCCGCACCACCATCATGCCTCCACATGGTGGTGGTCAAACAGGAAAGCTAACATCCCCAATCCAGGAAAGGAAAGCTGCCTGGCAGCTGTTCAATCTTCTCCCAGCCCTCCCCATCCCAGCGACCCCCAGCAATCCATGCTCATCACTGAACATGGGTTGCCAGTGTCCAGGAGGGTTTCCCATGCCGCAGCACAGTCATCATGGAGACATCCCCGACAGCGACAGCCGTACCGACTGTCAGCATTGCAGTGTCGGGATGGCTCCATGTATCCATAAAAGGGGGAAGAAAATCACACTTCGCGTCTCTCAGGATTCTAACTCTGAGTCAGAGTTGGACCGAGGGGTAAACACCCAGCGAGGCAGTCCCGACAATACAGACCACCACAGCAACTGGCGGATTTTGCCCAATTCCTGTCGCTGTGGTGGCTTCGTGATCTGGGAGTCACTGTGGCAATGGTATATAGTACAGGAGGCACACCAGTGCCTCAGCCCTCCACACCATGGGGCTAGCTTTCAAAAAGCATTTCTATGAAAACAGTGGAATAACAGTTTGCAGACCATATAAACATTGCAGTAACATTCCATGGCTTGCAGAAAATGAATTCATTTACATAAACTGCAGAATATGATTACACAGTTAACATTCTTCTTTCAGAATTTTGGAATACCACTTCTGACAGAATCATGTGAAATTCTGGTGGAAGCAGAATTTGAAAATTCCATACGACTTTACATGAAACAACCCGAAAGTTACTTAGCAAACATTCCAATGAAATCAAAATCATTGCAAAACAGTAATACATTTGATGAGCTCCATCCACTAATGTGTGCCAGGTGCATGAGAGATGCGAACCCAGTGAGCGAGGTTTGTACCCATGGACAGGCATGCACCAGCTAGCATTCACTATCACTGGCCTCCTGTTTGCAGGCCCACCCCTCAGAACACAGCTGCATGGGGGCAGATCACAGGACACAAGCAGGTATTCAATTGGATTTGTTGCCCATCCTGGGTTCTGAAGTGGATCCCTGCTACACATGAAAAGAAAGCACGGGATCAGTTTTTTCAAACTATAGGTGAGTGGCCAACTGGCTGCCCCAGCCTTCCCCATCAGTCCAGTGGGCTGAAGCAGCAGAGTTCAGGGTGTTCCTGTCCCACTGCAGCTGGCAGCTGTCCATTATAGGGGTGCATGCGCCTTCATTGCAGGGTCCACTCTACCATATCTTGTGTCCCCATGCCCAGCGCTGCACCTTAGTGAATGACATGGAAAGCAGGCATGCCCTGACACTTCCCTTGACCACCTGTGGTGCATAGCTGCATGGGCAGCCAGGGATTAGTGTGCAAGAGGCTCATGCACCTATTGTGAATGATGGCAGGGGTCCTCTGGACCACTGCTGTGCAGCATTCTGACTCAGGGCTGCCTCCACACCTCTGCATAGGCAGCCTGCACTTTTGTGCATTGGGCTCCATAATAGTAAATCAACTGGTAGAGCAACTCAGTCACTACTAAGCACTGTCCTAGCACAAACACCCATTCTATACACAGCATTATAGATTGCTACTGTAATTAAAATATTAAACAAAATGTTTAGACCTAAAAAGTATGCTGTGTAGTACAGTTTTCATAAAATAACCTTAACAAGGACTAGTCGTTTACCCATCTCAGTTCTTAGAAGGGCAAGGTTAGGGCAGACACTAGCTGTACAACCATAGTACATGTGCACCATTCTTATGTCAGGCTTCCTGTAATGACGGCCATCATGTCACCATCAGCAAAACCAATGGCACCAATTCTGGCAAAGAAGCCAGTACCATTTCCTATACAGACAATGCTGTGAAGGAACAGCAGTCAGAAAAAATTGATTAACTTCATAGTTTAACATAGCACAATATGTGGTGCCCCAACCGTATACCATAGGATTCTAGCTGCAAGAATGATTGTGTTCTTACTAAATGAAGAATTTTGCAAAATTAAAGAAAAATAAATTTTAACATTTTCCAAAATGTGTGGAACTTCAGAAAATCAGTGAGTGAGAATTTAATTTCTCTCAGCCCTAACATACATTGCATTCACTTTGGTTTCAAGGGTGGTTGCCAGGTTGTTAAAAGGTTCATTATTGCCTGTAACACATTCTTCAGTGATGGTTCAGCCTCTCCCCATTGCTCCTGAGGCACCCATCTACTGTGCTACTTCTAGCAGGAGCTGGTATCTTTCCTCCCAGGAATCAATTTTGACCATCTGCTGCTGGTACCCATCTCAAAATTTCAAAGTTCAGAATTCAGGAGGAAATAATATGGGCTATCATTCGATGTGGTCGAGATGAGATAAAATTAACAATGAATGGTAAAATAATCAAATAAGAATGCTGCCTCCTGGAGTTACTTTAGACCACGTCTTTTACTGTTAGCTGCTGGCTCTGACCTCCAGCTAAAGTGAGTTTAGATTACAATTTTGGGAACTTTTCCACAATATAAACACGCTAGGAATTTTGAACTGTACAGACAGAATATGGCACAAAAATTCCTACTAACCAGGAATCAATGTCAAGCAAAAGTGAAAGATATTGAGATACCTACTGTATGAGAAAAAATGGCATAAATCATGAAACTCTACTACATTATGCAGAACGATGCAGTTGGCAAAAATAGATACAATATTATCTTTGGAAAGGAAGGAAGGAATTTGGTTTTATATAGCAATATTTCAAACAACCTATATCCTAATTCATTATACACTCCAAGGGAGGGAGGAAACCATTTCTACTGCTGTTTCAGCATCTATGGAGGTGTTTAAAGTACACCAATAGATCAGAAAAAAGAAAAACATAGGGATGTTAAGTAACTTGCTCATGGTCACAAGTGGCAACTGCTGGATTCAAACATGGGTTTTCTGGTTCTCAGCTGTGCACTCTAATCACTAGTCCAGACTGCATCTCCATCATTCAATGGGCAATTCATTTTGTTTGTAAAATCACTTTAATATACAGAAGAAATCTAGGAAGTTGCAGAGAGTTTGATGACATGGTTGTAGACAAAAGTTATTTTAATATACAACAAATGCATTGTGATGATACCCAATTGACCAACATAAAGTATAATGAAAATGATGCAAGGAAAGGCAGAAGAATCTTTTTTTCTGAAATAGGCATGTAGGAAATGGAGACTAAATTAAAACATTTTGCTGAAATGTTGCTGTTGGATATGATGAGACCTGCTAATAAAGGACAGTAAGGATGCACATCATTATCCTTCATATCATTATCTTAGTTTTGTACATAATTAATCATAATATGTAGTGACAGGGATTTCAGATTTACATTAATTTTGATAAACACTAGATCTATTTGATAGAATTAATAAGTGACAATACTAAAGCGGCCAATCTCTTAAATAATATTTTTTGTGATGTATACGTGCCCAGGTCTGGACATAACAGCTTGCTCAGAACTTGTTTACGCTTCCTATATTAAATTTACAGAAGAAGAAATAAAAAATGAATTACTATAACAAGAGGAAAACAACTCCAGGACCAGGCGAGATTACAGGTCATCGTTATACATGATGGCTAATGCTCTGACATACCCCTGAAAATCCTATTTAAAATTGTATTACTGTAGGTTTAATGTGTTGCATTATTTATTTATTGATGTGTTTAATTGTTATTGTACAGGTGCCTTGATTTTAGAAAGGCACCTTTTCATAATAAAGGATGATGATGATAGGTTTATACATTCTGATTGGAAATTGGCATACGATGTCCCAATATACAAAAAGGGTTCAAAACAAGATTGTGGAAATTACAGGCCCATAAGCCTTAAATCTACAGTGTACAAAATCTTGGAAAGCCTCATTAAACATATGCTATCACCAGAACTTAATGTTCAAGATACCGAACAACACGGATTCAAGCAAGCGTGTGGCACTATGACAAATCTGATGTTTCTATGAGAATGTTAGTAATATGCTTGATAAGAAATACCTTGTGATATTGTGTTGCTTGATTTTAGCAAGGCTTTTGAATTAATGCTTCACTGGGCATTGATTGAAAAATTAAGAACTAAAATATTAATATTTCAATCATTAATTGGATATCTGAATGGCTGAAAGACAGATTGCAGCATATCATTCTAGAAGGAACTTATCAAATCTACAGTAGGTGGGGTTACCAGCGAAGTCCACAGGGTTCACTGTTGGGCCCTTCTCTTTTAAAATATTCTTATCTGATATAACAAGGGATATTTTGAATTACTCTGTCAAATATGCAGATGACATCAAAATAGATGGACCATGTAATACCCCCAATCATCCCAAGATATACAAAGAGACCTAGATAAACTCTCTATCTGGGTCAAAAATGGGCATGAGGCTAAATGCTGATACATGCAAGGTGGTGCATATGGGAACAAATAACCCAAATAAGGCTTACTTATTAGATGGTAACAAACTGAATATCACTAACAATTGGAAGGATTTGGGGTCCATATTGCAGATGACTTTGGCTGCACACATCAACTAAATGCAGCAATTAGTACAACCAACAAAGTGATCTGGTCCAGTAAGTGTAATACAACTTGAAAAATCTGAAATATTAAAGCCCCTATTTAGAGTGCATGTTAGGTCCCATCTGGAATGTGCTTCCCAAATGTGGTGCCCATACAAAAAACAGACTGTAATATACTTGAGAAAGTGCAAAGAAAATATATGAAAACATCAATGAACTAAACAATAAAACTTATGACCAAAAGATTGGAAATACTGAAGCTAATGCTACTGGAGACCAGAAGGCTTAGGGAGATTTGCTCCTTATGTACAATGGCTACTATACATGAACGGAAGGAAATACATGCCAGAGGCATGTATCCACCAGTGAAGCTGTGCACCCATGGACAAGTGTGCAAAGGCAATATACATGAACAGCTGGTGCCCATCTGCGGATCTGCCCCCTCGTGTGCAGGAAAGTGCAGGGCAACCTGCAGCTGAGTAGGCAGACCCAGGCAGGCATCCAATAGGAAACCTGTCCTGGTCCTACAGTGGATCCCTTATGCAGGTAGGCATGGGTCCAGGTGCAAGACTAGCCAACGCAGGCACCCAGACCTGTGCAGCCAAGACCCATTGGCAAGAGACCCTGGCAATTCCCCTAGTGGAGTACCACAGCTGCCGCTGCACACATCAGCCCCAACCTCACTGTGCAACAAGCAAAGCCCCCATCACATGGCCACCCAGACCCTGCAGAACATTAGGTATCCCCCACCCATGCATCCTTATTTCACCTCCAACTCCTGCCTTAAGAATGCTTCCTCATCCCTTCTGCCTCTCTAACTTATGGTGCTCAGCTGCTATTCTCTACCAGTTCCTCCTCCTGTCTCTTCTTACCCAGGTGTATCATAGAGTTGGAAGGTTTGCATTAGGGGCTAATTCGTGTGCACCACTGTGACATCCTAGCCTCGCTGGGCTGGTTAA
Source organism: Neoceratodus forsteri (assembly GCA_016271365.2). Taxonomy (NCBI): domain Eukaryota; kingdom Metazoa; phylum Chordata; order Ceratodontiformes; family Ceratodontidae; genus Neoceratodus; species Neoceratodus forsteri. Next base: position 1,529,155,705 of record CM028131.1, read on the forward strand.
CCTATGAAGCCAAATTAAGTACTACTCTGTGTGCCTCATGTAGAGTTTGTCCACATTGCCACACCTCCGTGTCTCAGTGAATTGATTTGGCTTAAGCCTGCACCTCATGCCCTTCACTCTGCCTCTCTCCTCTCCTTGTACTACCGAACCTGTGGCTAACAATTGCCTGCCTATACGGTGATATCATGCTGGAACTCACTTCCTCCTTCTGTCCCGCCCTTTTTCTCCCTTTTCTATTCCAATCAAACCTAGTAACTCTCTCTCTCTCTCAGCACCTGTGTCATGCTCCTGCTTCCGCTGAAATTTCTCTTCCTGCCTTTGATTTCCCATGATTCTGGCATGCTGATACTGTTCTGTAACCTGTAATTACCTAGGTGTAAATATCATTTCTCATTACATGTTATATTTATTATCACATCTAGTGCTCTATCATAAATGAACTGCAATATGTTTTGCTGATATGTGTATATATCTATTTTCTTGTAAGCTGCTTTTACACTGTTACTATTACATCTCTGTATGCTTTTAATTTTTTATCTTCTTCCTGCTGTATGTTAATTCTGACTGTCATTGTAATTGAATTTCATTTGACTACACTGTATTGTATTGTATGCTGCTGCTTTTCTGGGTCAACCCTGAAAAAGGGTCTGTAACTGTCTCAGTGGACTTGCCGTTACCAAAATTCAAATAAATAAATAAATTATTGCCCTGGCCCCATTGTACTGTATGTGAGGCAATACCCAACAGATTGCATCCCCATCTCCAACAGCCCCCAAGCACCCTATCCCATTTTGTAGCCCTGTCCCTGTTCCAGTACAGCACCCCCTCCACCCAGACCCGGTACTGCAAGATAATCCTCCACACACTCCGTGTCTTGAGCCATCATGCCAATTCCCTGGCCTGGTGCCCACACAGTAACACAGGTGGCCATTGGACCCCCACCCACCCACAGCACTGACAACCCCCACCCATCAGTTCATCAGTACCCCAGCCACAGGGCCGCGGCGTAGCCTCAGCTCACCTCCATGGCTGTCAGGGCATCTGATGGATTCTGGAGCACTGCCTATATAGCACACTCCCAGTATCCATTGGATGGCTAGCAGCCATGGAAGTGTGTGAGGCTCAGCCTCTGGCCGTCTGGGTCATGGCACTGATGAAATGGTATGGGTGAGGATTGTCAGTGCCTGGATGTGTGGGAGTTCAGTGGCCACCTGTGTTACTACATAAACACGGATCAAAGATTTGGGATGATAGCCTAGGCACAGAGTGTGAGTGTGGTGATTGCCTTGCAGTACCAGTGTCAGGGGTAGGAGGAGTGCTGTACTGGAATGAGGTGAGGCTACAGTGTGTGGGGTGGGGTGTTTGGGGCTGTCTGGGATGGGATATCATGTGTTGGGGAGGTTGTCTCACTACAGTGGAGTCAGGGAATGCATGGGTGGGGGGATACCTACTGTTCCATGGGGTTGGGGCAGCTGAGTGATGGGGGCAATTGCATATTATGCAATGGGGTCAGGGCTTCCCTGTGTTGGGGAGTGTTCTCCCAGCTCGAGGATGGGGTTACAATGTGCGTGTGTGTGTGTTGAGGGGTGTTTCTGCATTCAGGGATGGCTCCAACATGTTGCAGCATGGGGGGCCTTTGGCCAGTTAGGCAGGACTGCACTGTGGAGGGGTGCATACATGATTTCAGTGATGGGCTTCACTGTGTAGGGGTTAGGGCCACTTTGATAATGGTGCAGGGGTGGCAGTGTGCACAGGCCTGGGCATGTGGGCTCTTATGGCAGGATTCCCCAGCATAACAAACACCCTCCTATGCCTTTCTGGTGCACAGCACTACTTGTCTTGGTGAACGGTGCATAGTGCTGGCACACCTCTGGCACACACACCCACCCCCAGTGCGTTGCAGTCCACGTGGCTGTTGGATTGGTGCATAGGGACTGCACACTGCTGTTAGTGCATCCATCATGGGAGGGTGCAATGGGTGTGGAGTGGCTACTCATCACAGATACATGGCATGTAGCCACCCACACAGTCATGCATAGGGCCCAGTATTGTTAATGATCCATATCTCATGTGTGAACTTGGTATGGAATTTAAGGATGACATGAGAGAAAATAGAGGGCACCCACTATGAATAGTTGGAAGGACAGTTAATACCATGAAAAGAAAATATTTTTCTACACTTAGGTCATTAGCCCCTGGAATAACCTAACAATTGATGTAGTCATGAGCAAAACTTAGGAGGAATTTAAAAGGCAACTTGATAAGCTTATTCTCTCTGGCTATATATCTTATCTATTATCTGCATTAGAAATATGAGCAATTATGGATATTTGTGCCTCCTATCTCCTTACTGTACCTAGTATGATACATGGTATGATTTGATTAGAAGAACTATTCCCAAAAATCAGTTTGCAAATACTAGTATGGTAGCTGTTTAATTCCCCAATAGAGAATTACAAAAGTGTCAAAACAGGTGGTAAAATGTAAATATGGGCTAATGCTAGTGATGGTAGCACACCAATTGTAAGAACTGCATTTATTATCACTTCTGTTTCAAACCATAACCTGTTCTGGAAGCTACAATTATGAATACAAAACACTATATAATTAGCTTTTGTTCAGTTTATGCCCTGACGCATATCAGCCACATTTATAGATGCTGCAGTCTGGAACATCACATTCTGTTTGAACCTCTTGGCATATGTAATAACTGAGACCTATTCATAGATGAGCTCAACAGTTTTATTTTAGAGTACATGGCTTAAGATAGTAGTTTAACAGTATAAGCACACGTCATGTGTTTGGTAAAACTAGAGTTTTCTATTTTATCAACTGCTTTACAAAAACTGGTAATATTGCTTCTGAAGCATCTTTAGCCTGCTTCATTCTTTCTCTTCTGAGCTGAACTCTAGTTTGATGTTCAACTACTGTAGAGTAATATTAATAAAAATAATACAAATATCTGTTACATACATTTTAATAATGTGATTGATGTCTGCTACTGCCTGTCGTGCTAATTATGACAATAATGGACTAACAAATACGATGGCAGTGTTTACAAAAGATGTATCATAATGTTGAGAACTGTGTGCAAAAGGGTAAAGACTGAGTGGTTTGTTTTGGGATGCATTGTACACTATATACTGTCTAAGAATCAAGTAATTAGCTTTTGTTCAGTTTAATCCTGGTGCACATCATAAATTTGCTGCATCCTGGAACATCACATTTGTATGAACCTCTTGTCATATGAGATAACAGATCTATTCATAGATGAACGCAACAGTTTTATTTTAGAGTGCATGGCTTAAGATAGTTCAACAGTGTAAGAACACGTCATGTGTTTGGTAAACTAGAGTGTTTCTACTTTTATTAGCTGCTACATAATAACTGGCACTGTAAATATTGTTTCTGAAGCATCTTTAACATGCTTCATTCTCCTTCTCTTCTTAGCTAAGCTCTAGTTTAATGTTCAACTACTGTGAGTAGTAATAATAAAATTGCAATAATAAGAATCTCTGTTGCATAAGTATTTAATAAAAATAAAATGCCTATTACTTTATGTTTTGTTAGTTATAACAATAATGGGCTGACCAATACAATGGCAAGGTTGACAATAGGTTTGCCATGATGTTATGGAACTGCGTGCAAAGGGTAAAGACAGCATGTTTTTTTTTGGATATAATATATACTCTTGTAAAATAAGCATCAGATAAAAGCATTTCACTTAAACAAGTTCAGGGTATGCATTGTTATAGAAAAATAACTCAAGTGCATTTTGAGGCAAGAAGTAAAGCTGATAATTGATTTATTTATTTATTGGGATCTTGGATTAATACCTTTGAGCTATAAGCTCATTTACAGGTTTCATGTTAGAGAACACAGGAAATACAATACATAGATTAAAATGTGCATCACAAGAGAAATATAATACAGATCGGTTGCAACTCATAATCAGTAAATGCTTTCAAACAAAGCATCAATCAGCAGCCTAGGGGTTCAGGAGGGAGAAAGAGGAGAGGGAGCAATTAGAGGAGAGGAAAGCAGGAGTAAAGCAGTGTGGAAATAGAACCATTAGAGGATGTCAGGAAGTCAAGAGTATTAGAGCTTTCTTGAAATGTAAGAGTAGTTAGAGTTTATTAATTGGAGCAGCCTGATGGGCCTTGTAGATGTGAAAGTAGAGAAGAAGGAGGCAAGGAGAAGTGGCAAAGTATCGAGTCAACCTCTGCTTAGGTTAGTGGTTGCCAGGAAAGGGGTGGAGGAGAGGGTGAGTAATGGGACCCAGGAATTAGAGGGCTGAGGGCAAGAAAATAATTGCAGCTGTAGAAAAGCTATCTAAAAGGAGAAGATATGTGGATTAGATATCAGTCACAAGTGCTGATCGCAGAAAGGTAAGAACGAAGTTAGGATTTGAAAGGATCAAGTTTAGCTTCTGATTGAAGGTCAGTTGAGTGAGTTAAACCATTTGGGGCTCTATATTGGAAGGATCATGTCTCTTGCAATGTTCAGTAGAAGGGGCTTGAAGTACTTTCCTGGTAGTGCCTTTTGGAAGCCTATGGTAGGTGGATGAGCAGAGAAGACCTTGTACCCTGGGGAGTTAGGCCTAGGGTGGACCCTTTGCTAGCAGGCAGACCTGAAACTGGATCCTGTTTTGCAGACTGAGCCATCCAGCACCAACTTAGAGCTCACATGTATGGGTTAGTCAGTCCGCACCTAATATAAGATGACAGGCTTTGTTTAGGGTCAATTTGATTCTCTTGAAGGCTGTGTCAGTACCTGATACATAGACTACCAGCCCATGGTCAGTTATGGACAGGACTGAGCTAATGACTGCGAGTTTGAGGGCATCATCCATAAGGCAATTTGTGCCTATATAGCTGACCAATCCATGAGTTCACAGCCCTGGTAAAAAGTCAATGTGTTGAGCATATGAGCATATAAAGTGACCCCAAGGTATTTAAAGCTAGTGACCATGTCAATGCAGCATCACAGCTGTTTAAGATCTTGAGGTGATATGACCTATGCCTGTTTTGTGGATAAGCAAACAGCATAACCTTTGTCTTCTTGTAGTTAAGGTGGAGTTTTGAGCTGCAGAACTAGGCCTTTACTGCTATGAAGTTTGTCTGTATTTTCTGTTCTAATCCTTCAGGGTTGGAATGGGAAGTGAACAGCACAACATCATGTCTGCACACAATAGGAAATTATCAGAACATGCCTTAGGAGGCTGATTAAGAACAGACTAAATAGCAGGGGCCTAAGATTGAGTCTTGGGTACCCCAGATGTAGCATTATGTTGTTCAGAGAGAGCATCAATTATTTTACTTGTTGCACATGTCCTGTGAGATAGCTCCAGAACCACCCGAGGGACTCAGAGGATAGTCCTGTATTGGCCAACTGAATAAGTAGAAGCTCGTGTTGACCATGTCAAAGGCCTTCGTGAGGTCTATAAAGGTTGCCCCCACCAAGAGCCCCTGATCTGAGAGCCTCATGGATGAAGCCAGTAAATTCCACCAAAGCCGTCATTGTGCTGTGTTGTTTCCTGAAGCCATGCTGCTGCTGAAATAAAATCTTGTTCTTGTTGAGATAGTCAATGAGCTGCTCTTGAGCAATCCTCTCAAGTGCTTTTGAGAGTGGAGGGAGGATTGAGGTATGCCGATAATTGGTGTGACTTGTTCTATCCAGCTTTTGAAAGTGGGTGATCACCCTACTTTTCAGGTCTGGGGAATTTAGTGGTTATTAGTGATAGGTTGAGGATACTAGTTAGAGGAGAGACTACTTCATCAAGGGTGAGTGAAATTAGCTTAAGATCGAGCGTGTCTCTACTGGCTCCTAGACTTCCAGTACTTGTGAGAGATATTTTTTTAGCCTCAGATCTGGTGACAATTTTGAAGTAGAAGGGGAAATGGGCTGAATGGTGAAGTAGAATTGTTATGAGGAGTAGTATTGATTTGAGGACTTTGGAGTCAGAGACACTCCGCTAAGGTCAGAAAAGGCCTTGTTGAGGGTGATAGTAATTTCTTTGGGATCCTTGGAGATGATATCATTGACTTTGAGCATAGTGGGTGGAGCTTTACCAGGTTTACCAGTTAGGGACTTAATGTTGTCCCAGAATTTACGGCTGTCACCCCAGAGTTGCTTAGTTCATTTCTGAAGTAAAGACTTTTGCTTTTGGTATGGCCCATGTGCATTTATTACAGGCTGCTTTATAATTTTGGACATCAGTGTGAGACCCTGTATGCTTGGCTTTGTGCCACAGGTAGTTTCTTTCCTCATTTGCTCGATGAGTGACGGTGTGATCCAGAAATTACTTTCTCCCTAATTTTCCTTTTTTGAGTGCTGCATATAAGTTACAAGCTGCATTAAAAGTGTTGATAAAGAGCTCAAGCGCAGTGTCAACATCTTCAACATTGTGTCTTTATTTATTTATTTAGTTAGTTTTGTTGACGGGTAAGTGCACTAGAAAATCCTGCCTATTTTCAGGCATGACTCGGGAGGGGGATACAGATGAATGCCAACTGACCTTGAACCAGATTAAGCTATTGGTGGTATTTTTAATGAATGAGGAAAATTTGGCCAGGTCACCGGAAAACACGTGGTATACCTGACCAGTCAAGCTTGACTGAGGTGCACTTTAAGTAAGCCAAGTTGCCTTTTTAGAATTCTAGAGGTGACTGTTTTAGAAGGGATCCTGGGAGATTTTTGGTTAAAGTGCATAGGTGAATGGTCACTAATGACATCTGGAAGAACAGCTATACTGGCTATTCTTTCAGCTTGATTGGTGATTAGCCAATCGATAGTGTGCTAGTACCTGTTTGGTAGTTCAACCGGTGGGGATTCTACTAGTTGGGCCATGTCAATGGAAGAGAGAGCATCTTTGTAGGGTGCCTCATCTGGGGAGAACCAGTTTATGTTGAAATCCCCACCATTAATACCTCAGAGTTGTTACAGAGTTTGGAAGATAATCCAATGCTGGCTTAAAGCCAGAAGCCTGCTCTCTGGGAGGTATATACACTGTTACTAGTGTGAGGCTTTTCCATGTGAACCAAGTTGCAACTTTATTGCAAGCATGTGAGTGTTACTCACGGACTGGTGCCAGAAGGGCATGACCCTTGACAGTGTCCCTAAGGTAGATGACACAACCTACACTGCACTTGCCAGATCTATCCAATGTGAAGGAAGAGTAACCTTCCAGTTGTATAGCCAGATCCAGGACACTTGGGGTAAGCCACGCTCTACTACAGTGAGGACATCTGGTTTATGTTGTGAACTCATGCATGAAGAGAGTGAAATTTCACCATCAGGCTACAGATGTTGATGGAGGCAATAGTTAAGGTCACACTCTTCCTTGTGGGTAGGGATGCTGTAGAGTGCGGGTCCAGGATTGGGATGGATATTTTCAGACAGCATTAATAGCAGCCAGGCAAGCCTTACTGCATGCCATTTTAGGTGTTTTAAGGTCTGTGAGTGAGTGGGTTGTAGCTCTGATTTTGCTAGATTTGACTGTGAGTAAGAGCATGTTTAGTTGTGTGTGTGGGGGGTGGGTAAGTGCTGATTACCACGGGTGCAGGCCACCTAGGGACACTGAATTCACCACTCTAGGAGGAGGTCCATCAGATGGTCAGTAGATCCCAGCTGGTGCAATGCAGGATGATGCTTTGTCACGGCTTTGCCTATTACAACCCATGAAAGTGCAAGGCTGCAGAAATAAGACAAGGACTAGAGAGACTGTGAGTAAGAGCAGACCTATAATTCAGCTTGAAGGGTTGTTGTGCACAAACATATGAACGTAGAAATTGCCGCAGTAGCCAGCCACATGGTCTATCGAGTCTGCTTGATTGTGCAGTTAGCCCTTCAGCATGCCCCACCTTCAGCTGAGGGTTGTGCGGAACAATGCTATACAGTGAGGATTGAATTCCACTGCAAGGAGCTCACTATGTTAGCAGTAGAAATTATTAGATTTATCAAGGGAAGTGAGAGAGAAAGGAAAGCTTAATTAGGATCCTAAGAAGGGATGGATCAGTTCTTAAGAAGAGCTCACTAAGCTAACAGTTTGATTGAGTAGGTAGGACCACAGGAGACTGAAGAGAAAGGGAAAGCTAGGATGAAAGCATAATCAAGGATGGCTCTTAAGGAGTGGTGTACATCAGAGAGACCACTAATGAGCGAATGGCAGAAAAGACAGGGTGGGGCCTGATGGGGAGAAAGCAGATTTAAAGAGTGTCAGGGTGGGAGGGTGGGAGAAAATTCAAACTGCACTAAGCACTTTAGTCAACAGAACAGTGTGTACAATGCACTTTAACAGAATTTCCTAAGGCTACCCAAGCACAGTACAATAGCTTTAACAGTTTTAGAATATTTGGGAGAAAGCTGCAGTGTAGATAAGGGCAGATGAGAAACTTTAAAAAGATATATATATATATATATATATATATATTTGGCAGGAAGAAGCAGGATAGTGGAGGAGCTAAAGACACTATAGAGGTTCCAGCAGTCAGCCAATGGAGAGCCTGAGCATAGAGACAGTGGCCAATCAGGATCCTGTGTGAGGTGCCTGTGAATCAAGCTAAGCCGTACTTTCTGTTATTAGATGGTAGGTGGGTGGAGATTGGACTATGGCCAAGGCACAGCGTGTCCCAGAGACCGCAGACAGGAACACCCAGTCAGGCACCCCTCTTCTGTGGATGGATGGTGGGCAGGTGGAGATTGGACTATTGCCAGGGCAGAAGCTGTGTCCCAGAGACTGCAGATGGGAGTGCCCGGTCAGGAGCCTCCTTCTTCTGTGCATGGATGGTGGGCAGGTGGAGATCGGACTATGGCCAGGGCAGAGCTGTGTCCCAGAGACTGCAAGTGGGAGCACCAGGTCAGGGTCCTCCTTCTAGATCTAGAAAGATAGTAGCTTTAAAAGAAAGCAAAATTGTTTTCAACAAATTCTAATCTACCACTAGTTTTGATGCCTAGTCCTCCCAAAAATAAATTAGAAAATTATGAAAAACTATCAAGCTGACATTTATGAGGTACACAGATTCAGGGAATATAGCTCCAGCAGTGTTGTCACAGTGTACTATGATGTCAGTCACCTTGCTGAAGTAAAGACCTGATGTGGTTAAAGAATTTTGAGACCAAGAGCAGTTCTCTTGAGGCGTGATGGGGCAATGAATCACTGCCAGTCAAAGCAGCTCTCATGAGGCACGATGTGGGCCACAGAAGAGAGCCTCAAAATAATTGTGGAATGGAGATGCCCAGTCAAGGCTGCTAGATTATTGTGGCCAAGCAAGGCATGACCCAGGAGAGTTAGATAGGGCTGTGACATACTGTACATTACACTGGTATCAGTCAATTCAGCAAGTTATCTTATGAGGGTCTCTGAAGATGCATAGAGAAAAGTCCCTCATATTGCCTATGCTGCAGAACATCTCATAAAGACTCTCTTTAGAGAGCTCCTCCGATTTGTCAAAATAACTTGCCAAATTGCTACTACTGTAAATGCTGCCCTTTGATCTGAGTGCCATAGAGCATTACTGTTATTGCAGGCCCTGTCAGAGCCTCAGGCATTTCAACTGCTTTGCCAGCTCTGATTGCAGGCCTTTGTGGGATACTGGCAGGTCTCAGGTGCATTGTGAGGTAGGAGATACAGCCAAGTACCTTCAAATACCTGAGAAATGCTGCTAATTATGCAACACATACCTTGAAGTGTCTTATTGCGGTCATGAAATGGGTAACTTTATCCTGTTAGTGTTTTTTAAAACAGAGAAAACGTTAATTTCTAGTCATGATTTTATAGTGTAAGTGTAAATTTCAGAAAATACTGTACCTTAGAGATACCTGTTTGTCCACTCTGTGTCACTGAAAGGTAGCTCTCTGACACCTCCACATGAGCAAGTGTGAGCAGAGGTAAGCATATTTGTGCTCTGAAACATAGTGGCCACCACACAAACCATATGACAGCACAAAGTTATCTAAAAGTACTGAGTGGTTTCATGTTGGCAGCAGAGAGCAGGTTAGTTGGATGCATGCAATGGTTTAACTTTATTAGTGGTTTTGCTTCAAAAGTAATTTATACAACAGTGGTGGTGGCAATTACAGTGGCCCTATTAGGATCTTTGATGTGTACTAAGTGGTCAGCAATTTGTTTAGTACAGCTCACTGTCACTGGGGACTACACTGAGAGTCTCTAACATCACTATGGTTTGGGAGAAGAGGTAAAGAATTTCACTCATTACACATTAATGTTTTTATATGCTGTGATGTGAGTGACAGTTTGAAGCCCATTAAGTTATTTGATTTTCTTGCCAGGCATTGAATACATCTTGTTGGCAGTGGGATGCATATGGGTGTGTTGTGTTGCAATGCTGGTCGGAAGACTTTTAACAGTAGTGATGTAGTATTCTTAGTGAGATGTTGAAAGTCAGCAGAGTATAAACATAGTCCTTGGGACATGCTACAGACTTCAAACCCAAATGATGTAGTTAATGACAAACTACTGGATGAAATATAAAGTGCATGTGAAACAGGGGATGTAATGTTGACAGGCAGCTTTAATTTACCAGATATAGGGTAGGAAAAGCCTTGAAGGTAAATCTATTTTTCCAAGGCATTTATTATTGAATTCACAAAACAATGTACACTTTGGCAAATTAAGAAACCAAGTAGGGTGCACATTATCTAAATATAATATTAGTGTCTGAGGATATCTTGACACCTTCATGCAAGGTCAAGTAACCTCTAGCAAACAGTAACCATTCAATGGTAACATATAGCATATTGATGCTCCAAACTAGGTTAACAGGGTGTACAGAAACCTACTTATACAATAGAGCAAGCCTGATAAAATTCAGAAAGCTGTTAGGGAAATTTGAAATGCGAGCAGATTCTGAGTAACTTGATGGGGAACAGGCATGGTTAACCTTCAGAGCTATCATTCTAGACATCTGTAACAAGTACTTACCTAAGGTTAAAAAATATAACACAAAAGAGATAAAAACTAAATGACTGACCAAGAGTATAAAAAGGAACATGAAAGAAGTACAAGGCCTTCAGAGATTACAAGTCAACAGAAACCACAAAGGCTAGGAGAAGTATAAAACATTACAAAAAAAGTGTAAACACATAATCAGGAAGAAAAAAGAAACCATGAAAAGGACTGGAAAAATACCATCAAAATCTAATAGAAAAGCCTTTTTATGGATATATAAACTCTCTCAAAAAGGATTAACACCAGTTGGACCATGAAAAGTGACAGATAGCATTTTAAGTTAACCTATTGAAATGGAGGAAGAATTTAATAGATATTTCATGTCAGTCTTCAACAAGACTGCAATTCAGACAACATCTAGAACTAACAACATGAATAATACTGATAGAATAACATGGACTACTAGAGAGTGAATACTAGAAAAGTTAGAAATATCAAGGAGGATTGTGCCCCAGACCTTGACTACATCACAAGTAAAATGGTTAAAATACTGGGTGAACATATAGTGGAATCACTTAAGATAATCTACTGCAAATCAATAGATGAAGGAGTTGTACCACAGACTGGAGAGAGGCCAACATAATCCATATCCACAAAAGGGTCAAAGAAAGGAAACAGCTAATTATAGGCCAATTAGCCTTACTCCTCAATTCCTGGTAAGCTACTAGAATCAATGATAAAAGATGAGATTTTGGACTACTGGATAGCATACATGGGGTAGATAAATAACAGCATGGATTTTGTAATGGTAGATCTTGCCTATCGAACCTGTTAGGTTTTTATGAAAATGTTAGCCATTTGCTTGATAATAACAGACCTGTGGATGTTGTATATCTATATTTCCAGAAAGCTTTTGATTTAGTTCCCTGCTGGGCAATAATAGAAACTATATGTTAGTTTTTAATTTTTTTCTATTTTTGGCCAGAGAAAATCACAATAAGCCAGGGCTTGTTTCCAGGTGCATCTTGGGAGCACAGGGAACTTAAGTAACTTGCTCATGGTCACACAGTATGCAAATAGTGGCAGGGGATTAAGTCTCTATTCTCCATATGTGCAGCTCACTGCTCTTAACCATTACACTATACTGCCTCCCATGGTCACACAGGATGCATGTAGTGGCTATGGGATTCAAAATCAGTTCACCTTGTTTGCCTCTCAGTGCTCTTAACCACTACACTATGCTTTAAACAGAAACCTTATGAACTGAGCAGAAGCAGGGCTGGAAAATATCACACAGAGGGTGAAACTGAATGGATATACATCCTCATGTGGAAAGGTGAGCTGCAGGGTTCCACAGGGTTCAGTGCTTAGCCCAATACCATTTACCATCTTCATTTCTGATTTAGACAAAAATGTTATAGATTGGTGCCAAAAGTATGCAGACGACACTGAACTCGGGGGGAGTATGTGAAACTGAAGAACTGAGGGCATCCATCCAATCAGACACAGGCAAATAAATACATGGATCAGCACCTGTGGCATGACCATTAATAGGACAAACGTGCAATGATGCACGCTGGCAAGCATAATCCCAACATAAATATGAATTCCTAGGCACCACACTTCAGGTAGCTGACATTAAGAGAGACCTAACGATACTAATTAACCATAAGTTCAGTTTTGACAATCTGCCAGTCACCACATTTTTCAAACCTTCTTCCCTCCCTTCAGTCCCTCCCACTGATGTAACAGCTACAGGGGTCATGGTAATTGCAATTGCTATTCTACCCCTGTAGCTGCCATCATTTGCTCTTCCTACAGTGCACTTCATACATATACTGTTAGGTTGCACTCTTCTGACCAGGTGAGCTTAAGAGTGTCCCACAGGATGCTGTGAGAGATATTGCTTATCATTTTCTTGAAGAAACTGAGAGATCAGTTGCAACAACTTCTCAAGTAATTCATGATTCCAGAGAAGGCCCAGACAGAAGTACCATGGAGTTTGATGCCTAGATCTTGCCAGAGAAAGTGTCTGTAAATGGAGCATGGCTGGACAGTTGAAAGGTGTTGTGTTGGACATCATGAACTGTGTCGATATGTTCTAGGATTGTAAATAAGTAATCTAACTGGACAAAACTACCATGGTGAGGGAATAGTGTGTGTAATCCCTAGTGGAATGATGGAAATGATGCCAAGTATCAGTTATTTCTAATTGTTGAAAGTGTTTCAATAATATTTATGAGTAGAAGAAAAGCAAAATGCCTTGGGATTTAAAGAGTCCAACTCAGGATGCATAGTGAGATTTAGATTCCCCCCAATAAGTTGCTCCTGCAAGTTCTCTAGAAGGTCTGAAAAAAGAAGACAAACCTCTATGGTTAGTGTCATGGGGAAAGTAAGTATTTGCTAAAGTAACCAGGCTACCATACAGCTTGCCAGATGCAATAATGTACCAGCCTGTTGCATCACACACACAACTCAAAAGGAAAACTCCACTGGCAAAAGATCAAAACACCTCTCCAACATCTAGAGTTGTGGGAGGAAAAATACTTGATCAAAGGCAAGTTTCAAGAATTTGTTATGTTCCACTGGAGGTAAATGAGTTTCATGAAGTAGAATAAGATCTGCTTGGTGTTATGGAAAAAATTGAAGGAGGTGGTAACATTTAACTGATGACGATCCCATTTACACTGCAGGACAGAACTCAACTATGCAGGTCCATGGTAAGTAGATTAGACAGAAAGAAAAAAGGTTAAAAATTTCACCATCATCCTTTAAAAAAACTAAAAAACTGAAAATCTCCTCTCAGAAAAAGGTACCCATACCCTGCCCCTCAACCACACAAAACTACAAGGTATCCCAAAATGCAACAAAAAAGTCCTTGGTACATATAAAAAGAACAGTTAGAACATAACCCTGCATGCCCTTAGAACCTGCTATAAAATTAAGCACCAACCACTGTATACAGAGAAACAACAGGAAGAACAGAATATCTAAGCAATAAACAAGGTAACATGACCAAAAGAGAACAATGCTGATATAGTAATCCATACTAAATATAAGAAACATAATGGAGACTCAAAAATAGTCTACCAACAGGGCAAACTTCATAACAAATATCTGGCAACTGTAACAACAGACACAGAAAAGACAGTAAAATGCTTCCAAGGTACGGAGCCATAAGAAAATAGGCTCCCAGGTAATGCTAGGTGGAAAAAAAAGCATTACCAGAGTGTGAAACGGCTAGGCCAATTGGTGCCTGGTTTGATTAGAACCATAGTAATTGTTAACATATCCTACAGAAAATCCCATCCAAGAAGTCATCCTCAACTCCAGACTAAGAAAAAACAATAGGATGGGAAGAATATGCTTGGCACAAAAAGAATTAAGGCTGAAAATTTTGAGAAAACTATAAGTGCTCAAAAAGACGTGTGGAAACTCCACCACCTAGTCTGCGTGTTGAATATAAACAGATAACCAGCCTAAACTCACAGTAATTATGTAAAGACAAACCCACAGAAGAATAAAACCAATACATGAAGATAACCAGGAGCTGACTTCAATAAGTAAAGGAAGAAAAAGGAACCAAAAAGGGGTGGGGAGGAAGGGCTTCACCATGCTCCTGGGACTATTATGTCATATACAGGGTTGGTGATCAGAGGGTAGGGGTACCACTAGATATCAGGGACTAGATATGTCAATATTAGAGCAGCGATCAGAGGTTGGGTGTGCCACAAGTCACAAGGGAGTATTATATTATTACAGGGCCTGGGATCAGAGGATAGGGGAACCACTGGCCACTAGGGACTTATTTTTATTATGGGATGATGATTGAGGGGTGGGGATTACTAGGCACCAGGGAAATACTTAACCTGACACGGTCAACAATTAGAGGGCAGGGGGACCACTAGGCACCAGGGAAATACTTAATATGATACAGAACAGTGATCAGAGAGTGGAGGAGGCCACTGGGCACTGGAGACATAGGTTACTCACTATAGGCCAGTGATTGGAGGACGGGGACTACTGAACACACAGAATATATTTTACTTTAATGCAGATAGGGATAGGTGGATGGGGGAGTACTAGATGCAAGGGACAGGTGTATTTCACCCAATCGCCAACTTGGTTGTTGGCTACAGTGGCTCCGCAGACACTAGGGTTAACCCAGAGTAAGTCAAGGTTTGACACGCACAATATCACTGTGCAAAGTGGTCTGTGCTATTCTTTGTACAGTGCTACTGAGCTGAATATTGTGTTGTGTGGCTATTCCTGTCCCTTTGCCTACTGCATACATTATTTTGTTTTGCCTGTGTTAACTGTTAGTGCACACAAAGCCCCTTCGAATACTGTGCATGGGCACAAACCCTGGGAAAACAGAGGCAATCACTTTGTCCACGGGCAAAGTTTGGAATATCTGACCCCTAATGGCTTAGGGTTGGCTGAGCATCTAGAGGTATTCACAGATTTCAAGCCTCCCACCTAGCCTCCAGTCCCACCACACTAAGTGTGGGAAGGCTGCAGCTATCCCGTGAAGGCTGACCTAAGGCGAGATCCCCAAGCAACAACTTTATTTTGTCTGGGTTAAATATTAGTCCACCGACTGCCATCCACCTTTAGATTTTGTCAAGACCTTTTCTAACACACCAACTGGATTGCCCTGTCTAGGTAAAACTGAAAGATATAGTTAGGTGTCATCCATTTAGCAGTGAAACCTGAAGCAACACTTCCAGATCAAAGCTTCTAGCAGTAGCATGAATATAACAAACAACCATTGGGATTAAACTCGAACCCTGTGGGACAGTGGAGTCAATGTTTTGAGGAGAAAATCTAAAAAAATTAGAGCTGCACACTGCCCATGGTCAACCATGAAGGAGCAAAGCTAATTAAGAGCAATCTCTAATAGGCCAGAACATCATCTCAGGTGTTCATTCATTTCCTGGCATTAAATCATCAAATGCTGAGGACAAATTGAGGAGGAACAAAGCAGTCAACTCTCCTTAGTCCCTTGCCCAGAGCAAGTATTCATTACCCTTACCAGGGCAGTTTCCATTCTGTGTCAAGGCTGTAAACCACATTGGAAAGGCTCCAAGAGGTTGTTTTTCTCCAGGGACCCCAGCAATCCTGTTGCTACTGCATTCTCAATAATGTTAGTTAAAATGGAAGATTAGAGATGGGCTGACAATTCATACAATTGTCATAATCCAAAGAGGACTTTCAGGAGTGTCTTCACTGTGGCTTTTCAAAGACAAAGGGGGAGAACCCTCCTCAAAGAAGCAGTGACAGTCACTGTGAATACAGGGAGCAAGAGTTCCACATTCAGACTTCACCAGATGTGGATCCATGGCAAAGGGTCTTGAACACAGCTTGAATGCACTTGAAGGATCTCTGTACAGTCAGTAGGCCTGATACTCAAATAACACAACAGAGGTTCTGCCTCCTTCCTAGTAAGACAAAACAGTGTTACATATTAACAACGGAGGAACGTCACATCTGCAATGGTTGCAGTAAAGGACATGGTCAAATATTTCTTGAAATTTCTGTGATATCTCTAGAGAAATTCCCTGCCTGACTGTGATACATTTGTAGGACAACTGGAAAGAATCATATGACAAAAACATCTGTAAATATTTGACCATGTGTTTTGCTGCATCTGTAACTGTGTTCTTGGAAATGAAGAAGTCACAAAGGCCCATGTATCTCTCAAAAGAGGCCTCTCTTCTGCTCAGACAAACATTCTGAATGAAGATCAGTGTCAGCCATCAAAACATAGCAGGAAGGCGATTCCTCTCTGCTGAAAATATGTGAAAGAACAAATTTTTGCTCACCACAATTGCTGATTCCTGATAGCCCTTGGAATGGGATAACAGGATATGTTAATTGAATCGGACCTGGATTTACTCCATCTGCACTGTAATCTTCTTCCCTGTACCTTTAGGTAACAAAGCTCATCAGTATACCAAGTTGACCCTCGTTGTCTACACAGGCAAGAACAAACTGGCACTAGGGTGTTGACTGCCAACAGAAGTGACAAATTAATAGTCCTTTATTGCCACACCTATCCTCTAGTGAAGGCATTCCAAATAACTGAGCTATCCAACACTGACCAGAGCAGTTCTGGATCCTGCATCTGTTTCACTTCTGACTGACTTATTTAGTACATAAAGATGACACAGATTCATTCAGTGCCATCCAGCTTGAAGACCATTACCATTCTGGCATCCATTCCCAAATTCTTCATTCTCGATAGTTTCTCCTTAACTTTGGACATCAGTGGTTCCTGGATCTATCTGGGTGCTCTCAGAGCCTTTGTGTGAAGCAATAAACAAATCAAAATGAAAGAAAAACTACTATGTTTCTCAAGGCAGGAAAGGTTAGAGAGAAAAGATAACTTTCAGGAAGTATAAGGAAACACAGAAGGAGCAGGACAGAGAACTGTACCAGTTAAAGCAGAAGGAGGCAGGGAAGCAGTCAGAAAAGCAAATGCCCAAACCAAGGAAAAGATGGCCAACTCTGTTAAGAAGGGGATAAAACCTTTATAGGTATATTAGGGAGTGAAGAAAGTCCAAGGAGGTTATACTGAGGCTTAATAAAGGGAGGGAATATGGGCAGAGGGTGACAGTGAAAAGCAGGATACTGAATGAATATTTCTGCTCAGTATTCAGAATGGATGAGGAGGGGAGGTCCTAAACCAAACAAGAGAAACACTCTGGATAGAGTCGATACCAGTCCTTTCACAGAAGAAAGGGTTCTGAAAAACTCTTGAAACTGAGGGTGGACAAACAATGGTGCCTGATGGATTCATCCCAGAATTCTAAACGAACTAAGGTTTGGACTACTGACACCACTGACTACTCTCTTTAACAAACCATTGGAGGATGGGGTGGTACCTGAGGACTGGAAGAGGGCGGATGTGATTCCACTTCACAAAAGTGGGAGCAGGGCAGAGGCAGGAAACTACAGACCAGTTAGTTTGACCTCAGTGGAAGGGAAATGATAGAATTACTTGAAGGAAAGAATTGTTGAGTACCCAGAGGCCAGTGGGGCACAGGGAGCCTAGGCAACATGGATTCACAGTGGGAAGGTAGTGTCAGACAAATCTAATAAATTTCTTTGACTGGGTGACTGAAGTAGTAGACCAGGAGGCTGTGGACATGGCCTACCTAGATTTTAGCAAGGCATTTGACACAGTCCCACACAAAAGATTAATACACAAGCTAGCCAGCCTTGGGGTGAGTCCAAGGTGGTAGCCTGGATAAAAATTGGCTGGACAACAGGATGCAAAGAGTAATAGTAAATGGAGTCCACAGTGAAGACAGGAGGGTAACTAGTGGGTACCGCAGGGTTCAGTATTGGGACCAGTCCTCTTTAATGTCTTTATAAGTGACATTGCAGAGTACCTGAAGGAAAAGTATGTCTCTTTGCAAACCACACAAAGATCTGCAACAGGGTTGATACACAGGGTGGGGTGGAAAGGATGAGACGGACTTGGCTAGGTTGGAGGAATGGTCAAATGTATGGCAGCTCAGATTCAACACAAAGAAGTGAGTAATGCACCTGGGAAACAAAACCCAGGGAAGAGTACACAATGGGGGTGAGATACTAACAACAACAAAATGGAAAAGGACGGGGAGTAATTATATCAGATGACCTAAAGGTGGGCAAGCAATGTGAGAAGGCAGTAAGGAGGGCTGGGGATACTGGGATGCATAGGGAGAGGTATCAACAGTAGAAAACAGGAAGTTGTTATCCCTCTGTACAGACAGTTGGTGAGACCCCATCTGGAGTACTGCATGCAGTTTTGAGACCCCATCTCCACAAAGACATAGACAGAGTGGAGGCTGTCCAGAAGAGGGCAACCAAAATGGTGCAGGGTCTGCACCAGAAGACATACTAAGAGAGACTAAAGGAGCTCAATATGTATATCCTGGAGGAAAGGAGGGAGAGGGGCGACATGATAGAAACTTTCAAGTATCTCAAAGGAATTAACAAAGTCCAAGAGGGTAGCATCTTTCAGAAAAAAAGACGTGCAAGAACAAGGGCACAATTTGAAGATAGAGGGGCATGGCTCAGAGGTAATGTTGGGAAGTATTTTATCACAGAGAGGGTTGTGGATGCATGGAGCAGCCTTCCTGAAGAGGTCATGGAGTCAAGAACAGTGGGAATTCAAGAATGCGTGGAACAGACATAAAGGCAATTCTAGTGAGGGTAGGAGGAAGTAGGCTGTTGGTTAACTAGGATCTGCAGCTTATCAATCAGGTAGGAAAATGGGCAGACTAGGTGGGCCAAGCGGTCCTTATCTGCCATTGAATTCTATGTTTCTATGTTTCTATGTCATGGGGTCAAAAACAGTGGGGGATAAAAGAATGCATGGGACAGACATAAGGCAATTCGGGTGGTGGGTAAGAAGAAGTAGGCTGTTGGTTAACTAGGATTTGCAGCTTATCCAATAGGTAGGAAGTGAGCAGACTAGGTGGGCCAAGTGGTCCTTATCTGCCATCAAAGTCTACGTTCTGTGTTTCAGAGAAATGGTATGGCTCCTGGAATAAGCTGTGTGATACTTCTTCTTGTTCTCCTAGACCACTGAATACAATTGGAAACTCCTCAATCCACCTGTTTGTTCCATATTATCTAGTCTAATGAGAAGGTGGAGGTTTTCAACAGCTTGTCTGCTAAGCAATGGAGTATGGATGTTCCTCAAAACATAAATCTCCTCTGAACTATTTATGCCTTTCTGTTTATGATGGCAGTGAACACTCTGACACATGGAGTGTGTCTTCCTGGCCCAATCAAGACTTTACTTGTTGCTGTCAAAGCCTGTCATGCAGATTTTCCAACACAGTGGTGATGTCTGCACCCATGTCGATGCTGAACTTTGCCTGCATCTGGTCAATGAGGACTGTTATTTTAACCTGTCTCTTTGCCCCAAACTGATACCAAAAGTCAAACTCAGTGTAATGCTTTTATACCTCATGTACTTCATGCACTGTTGATTTAGACAGACATACAGTGTGGCTCAGTGTTATTTTACTTCTTTGTCTAATCATGTTGTGACACTATTGTCACAATGTCCCAAGATATAATGATTGAAAACACTTAAAAGGTAAGCAATTAGCAGTGGTGGTTCTGTCTATTCTTGCTAATTCATGTCTGAAGGTGCTGATTGACATGGCTAGACAGGCAGGAAATGACACTGAGCACCGTATACATTCTTGCAATTACCCACTTTGTGGCATAAGTAGCAGACTACATCCTCTCTTTACACTGGACAATTAGGTATTATGGTGATTTTGAATGGTATACTGATGCCACAGCGATGCCCTGATAGTGAAGACCATCACAGCGACAGGATTTAGGCAAAATCTGCATGTCGCTGTGATGGTCTCTGCCAGACACAGAGATTGCCTCACAGGTGTATGCCCCCGGTCCAACTCCGACTCAGAGTTAGAATCCCAGAAACTGGGGTGTGGGGCAGAGCCCCACATGAGGAGTTGGGGTGCAGTCCCCGATGGAAACACTGAGGCATCCCGACACGCATTGCTGCTACACTGCACCGCGGCTGTCGCTGTCGGGATGTCTCCATGGGTGGTGTCGCCATGCATGGTAAAACCTTTTGAACATCATACACACTACTTTTGTATATCCTTTCCTTGGCTAAGGGCCCTGTTTGTCTCTTATCCTGTGCCTGCTCCTGAGTAGGAGTGGGTTTTCTGGCTCCATGTAGTGGATAAATGCCTGGCTGGCATTGCATTCTGTCATAAAATGTTCGGGATTACTCCTTTACCTGTCCCTCACCTTAGTTCTAACTGCTGTTTCTGTACAACTTCACTCCATTGACCATTGTGATGGTTTTCTCCAATTGAGGTGGCTGTTGAGCTGCATCTGTTAAGCCACTCTGTTGTCTCAGAACTGCACTACAGTTTGGTCCCAGATGAGTTTGGTTCATAAATATCTGTAGCTACATTACTCAAGAAGGTTATACAGTGCTGTAATGAACTTGCTCACAGGTTTTCCCACTTCCCTGCTTTTCACATTCAGTTTGGCTTTTGAAATATGACAGTCCTATGGACTGTGATATATTATTCAATTTTTCCTGGACTACATCATAGTTTTTGCATTGTGGGTCAGTCAGGCAGTTGTCCAGGGCTATGCCTGCTTTGTCACTCACAAAGCCGAACTGTCCAATTACCTGATTCTACGCTGTCGATGCTGCCAGTCTGCTTGCCTGATGGAATCTTTTGACGATTTGAACCCCTTTCAGAACCTGTTTCAGGTTCAAATGCCAGACATCACCATTTTGTCGCTTCACCAGATTACATTATAAACATTTGTCCTGGTAGGATTTCCTAAAGGAAATCAGGTGCCTTTCACATTGAATGTCCAGTACCTCTTAAGCAGCTCTGCTTTGTAAGGATGCTGCTCTTAGTTTGCTTTCAGTTCAGCAACTTTTTTTTTCTTTGGGCCTTGCCTTCCTCTAAAACTGCAGGGTTCTTTTTTGTCAGGTCTTGACTGGCCTACAGTGCCTCATGGTCCATTTTAGATGGTCTTCTAAAACTTGGGGTGGGTTTTAATATTCTATCATAGTTTGTCTTTGGACTGAGGCCTGTGGTTGCCTTGTCTCAAGCTCTCCTATTGTGCTGGGAGGTTATAGACAATTATAAAAGGGTCTGACAAATGGAGCTTTGATTGGTTGCCAACATTCTAACAGCCTTATGTTAATCTTTTATTAACATACATGTAGAGCTTAACCATATGCTGAACAAGGTTTAACACTGTTTAAAAACATTTTTATTATAATTAGCACAGACCTCCTTAGGGATTATGTTAATGGTCAGTTAATCACCCTCTAGGGGCATGTGGCACTCAGCTACACCTTGTGCCACAGTACACCCCTAGAAGGTGATTAACAGACCATTAACATAACCCTTGATCATGCCTTATTGCTTAATGAAGCTGCTGTGCAAAGATCTCACACATGTTGCTTGAGAGGAGAGGAACAAAATGGAGCCTCTACGACTTTCTCTCAGCAGCTCCAGATTGCTGTCCTTGAAGTGAACATCATGCTACCGGTCTCAAACCAACTACCTTGCTCTCTCTCAACATGTTTTGTGCTATTAGATCTTTATTCATTTATTTTATTTATTTCAAATTCGATTAATACCTTTGAGCCGGGGCTCATTTACAAAGGCTCCAAGTCAACAAGGAATACAAGACATTTACAGGTGATGAAACATTGCAGAACAGAAAGACATCAACTAACAAGTGGTATTAGTATGCAGTTACAACATTAAGCAGGGTACAACAAGTGAGGGAAACAGGATCACACTTGTGGAGAAGCATATTAATGCAGCACTAATTAAGTGCGGTACAATGTTTAACAATTATGTTACAGTTCAGACAGGTGCTCCCAGTCTGCAGAAATGCAGTTTTAGCAGCCAAAGTGAGGCTTTGTCAAGGGAGGTAGTAAGTGGTGGGGGGTGGTGGGGAGGTGGGCAGTTTCAGAACAGGAGGGTGGGAGTGAGAGAGGGTAGTGCTTCACGGTGCGTAGAACGGCTGTCAGAGGCCATGACAGTGATCTGCAGTGTTGCTTTGTTTGATTGTAGATAGGGCACCTGTTGCCCTATGATTGTTCACTCAATCTGGCTCCCATGCTTGGTCCTACTGGAAGGAGCTGCCTCAATAGGTTGGAGCATACCCAAACAGACTGGTTAAAATAATATCCACACTGCTGAAGGCCACTTTCACTACCCCAACATCACTTTAGATGGATTACTTGTACCTAGGATGTGGAGAGGATAGCATTTTTTTTCTCACACCATGCTCTGTGAATCCAAAGAGCCACACTGCTTACAATGGCTAGGGTCAGATAGCAACTACTTTATTTAATAAACACCTTCAAGTAAATTACCATAGGCAATATCACACAGGTTGGCATAGTGCCACCTACAAACACAGCAGCCACCTAAGTATAAAAGGTTTTATGGTAATCATTGAATGTAGTGCATCTGTAATGAATAGCTAAGTTATTGATTAGATAAATGTAGGTGTCATGTGCATGTTACTGGATCTGTATGCTCAGAGAGAGAATATCTTGTTACATCCTGGTGGCTAAAGGTTTAGAGAAGCTTAATGAGACTGGTGATACACAGATCATAAATGATTTGTTTAAAAAGGTGGTTGCGAGTGCAGAGGTCTGCATCCCAGTAAGAAATGAAAGAAAGAGGAAAAAGAAGTAGTCATTTCACTCAACAGGGACCTAAAGGAATTGCTTTCTACATAAAAAGAGGGTCTACAACTACTGGAAAGAGACTGGTTGCCTTCAGGTATGAGAGAGAAGTACAGAGTGACACTGTGGGACTGCAAAATAGAATTAAGGACACCAAAGATGGTCTTGAAATTAGGATATCACTGAAATCCTCATAAAATACCAAAATCCTGGTACATAAATGGAAAGAAGAAAATGAAGGAGTGGATGGGGCCTCTGAAAACAAAGAAAGGGAGGAACCTGTACAAAAGCCTGGGGGTGATAGCTAAAGAAATACCTTACTTTGTTGTTCATCAAAGGGCCCCAAGGAGTAAGGTTACCCATTAGGCGGGCCCACGTCATCAAGTGTAACCATGATGCAAGAACCAAATGAAAGGCTGCATTCTTGAGTAAAATAAAGGCTAAATTAGCCAAAAACATATCCAGTAAATTCCACAAAAGTTAATTGGAGATCAGTGCAACAGAGGTGCCAGGTCCCAGCATTTTGATTGTACTTTGTCTTGGTTAGGGGCATCTCTATTTTTTGGCTAATTGAGCCTTTGTTTTACTCCAGAGGGCAGTCTCTCATTTGGTTTGTGGACTGTATGGAGCTAGTTGCCTTTGCATGCACCCCTGACCTCCATGTGACATGCTACTTTTGTTCCCTACTAACAGTGCTGCAACATGCCCACAGGAAAATCTGAAAAAGGAATGTTTCCATTGCTTCTGATTTGTCTGGTGAATACCTAAATGTAACTGCACATATCACAGGTATTTAGCATGAATATAAATTGTTTATTTGTTTTGTTTGTTCTCGGAGAGTTTTGGATGAACCAAACACACTGCTATGAAATGTTTCTTCCTATTTAAAAGGATGCAACAGAGAACAAATTTAATTGGGGCCTTTTATGCATCTATTGAATACAACTTATGTGTATTTATTTGTTAAGAAAAGGACTATTCAAAATGTATGAAATTTGTTTTATTTAAGTTACAGGCATTTATTGGGCCCTGATGAAGTGATTTTTGATCACAGAATGTTGGCTATTGTTGATCTTGCATTTCCTTCCCAAAAAGAAAAGAAATACAAATTTGCAAAGTATATATTTGGTGAGTGTGTTGTTACTACAGTCTGATAGCTATGTTTAGACAAGTTCATGGAGCAAACTTCTCCACTGGTCGTGACTGAGTGTGTGTGTGTGTGTGTGTTTTGCAGGAGTCTGGCCACACTGAACTTTCTATGGATACATTTTCAGAAAATAATCTCTGTTAAAAAATACTTACATCATACCATATATACTTCATCTATAAGTCAACCTCATATATAAGTTGACCATCCCTTTACATTGGTAATTTTAACAAAATTACAGGGCATTTGCAACCCAGATTGAATGGCAAAATCTGTTTTGTGACCAACATCAGGCACATAATCTGTCTTTGTGAGCAGAACTGGATTATACAGTTGCATTAATGGTTTACCATTTTAAACCCTGCAGATAAGTCAACCTCCCAGATAAGTCGAGTCCCTTCCTGGGTAGTCTATTTTAGCATCAAAATTAGACTTATATTTGACAAGCAGTTTAGTGTGGTAGTTAATAGCACTGAGCTGCAAACCAGAACTTGGTTTGAATTTCACAGCACCACCTGCATACTTCTGTGACCATAAGCAAGTCACTTAGCTTCCTGTGCTCCCAGGACACACCTGGAAACAAGTCTTGGCTTAGTATGTCTTTCCTGGCTAAAACTTGTAAAATAAAATAAATATACAGTACTTAAAGTACTTTCTCACTGTTGTCTCTGTCCTGAGCTACATTAGTAGTAGTAGTAGTAGTAGTAGCAGCAGTAGTAGTAGTAGCAGTAGTAGAAGTAGTAGTAGTAGCAGTAGTTCTATTACTTTATTACTTATAGAGAACCATTTCCAGGCTCAGAGCACTTCAAAAGCAAAATCTATACAGGTAAAATTACAAAACAGAAACAAGAAAGAAATGACCACTGCATTAATGTGTAACAGTATGCAAATGTTGACCAGAATTGCAGGATACAGTGGTAAAATAATGACCCAGAGGAAATGCATTTTATTTTTGAAATTCAAGTTTATTGATTTAAACATAACCCACATAGACAGGTCATTATACATTAATGTCGAGTATCCGTTCATGGTATAACTAAAATAAATAAATAAAAGGGACACAACACCCCAACAACCTCAAACCCCTCCCTCAACCCCACCCTCCTCTTCCTTCCTTCCAAAACAACCCAACCAACCACCCTACTACCAACCATAAAGTATCCACCTCCACCCCACAAAAGCCCTTATAGAGTGTGCAACACAATTGTATGTCTAGTTCTATCAACTAGTTCACTGTGGAATCATATCCTGATCATGTAGTCAAAATCAGAGGAGGTGGAAATGCATTTTAACTGACTATAGTTTTGTTGCCAGAGACTAAAGGCTGAGGGTAATATGACTGTTGGAAGTCAATAGTTCATCCTGAGGGGTCAAAATGTTCCTACCATATCCTGAAACAATTTTTGTCAGTACCTGTTTTATTAAATTCTGCCAGAGTAACATGACCCCCGCCCTCAATACCCTGCTGCCAGTGGTACCATCCCTCCTGCCCCAACTCAGTTTTCTTAAAAAATTGTTTCACTTGTACTACAGAGGATTTTCCTCCTCCAAGTCTTGGTATCCCTAACATTACCCCTCCATCTAGTGATGGAAGTCGGCACTACCTCTGCTGCCTGCTGCCATCTCCTCAAGAATAGTTACTTGACTTATACAAGTTACTTAATATTGTACAATATTGATAAAATTACTTGTATAGTAGAAGTGACTGTACTTCAACAAGACAGCAGCCAGCAATGGAGGTGAGCAAAGGGTAGTTTCAGTTGTTATTTCTGGTCTGGGGAGGGTACCTGCATGTGTACAGGATAGCAGTGACTATTTTTAAACTATTATCCATAACAATGAAGTATTGCCCATTGCTAAGAAAATGATGTGTGATAGTATACAAATATTGGCAAGATCTGAGGGATATAGTCAGAAAATAATTTCCTCAAGGGAGGAACTATTGGCTGACAATATTAATATTGCCGAAAGCTGAAGGCTGTGGACAATATGGGCCCAATTCACAAAGCCCTGGACTCTGACGCAAGGTGCCTGCACCTAAAATAAATGCAAGTGACACCTTGCATCAAATACTGCCTCCTGAGCTATTCACTCAAGGCAGCCTGCATCAACCACAGGCTGCTTGCCTCAAAGGGGCTTGCGCCACCTATCTTCCCAGAAATGGGCTGTGACATGGGGCTAGGGGCTTGTGGCAGATGCAGGCTGCCATAGATCCACAACTGGGATTCACAAAGGTCACCTGAAGGCAATTAGCACCCTTACACCAGCCAAGGGTGGTATAAGGGTACTTAGAAATTCTCTCTGGGTGAGCTGAGCACTGTATAGCAATGTGCCATGGCCCCCACCCCATTAAGGTCCTATATTCCTGGTGGTCTAGTTGTCCCCCTCCCGTAGCACTGTTATCATATAATAGATTCATTTCCTGACCCGTGGTATAGTGTCTCCCTCCCGATCCCCATTAGTGCCCATTATTACATCATAAAATTAGTCCCCAACCTGGTGGTCTTGTGGCCCTCCCTGATCCCTCGATAGTGTCCATTATTATTTGATAAATTAAGTCCCCAGGCCTGAGTACAGTGGCCCTTCTCCCAATAGCCTATTATTATATTATATTATATTATATAGTAATATGCCCATCCTGGTGGTCTAGTGGTACCCCACCCATCAGGTAGTGCCCACCAAGCCACTCCCCACACAAATCCCGATACACAGTCAGTGACAAGCACAGATGACCATGCACCTCTGGAGCTGGCCACCAGACTGACCAGTAAGTGAGTGCCTACAGTACAGTGTACATGCTCATGAATAACCTCTGCTTGCTTTCTCCCGCCCCACACTTTTCTCCTCCCTCCTGTCCCTCACTACTGGTACAAGGCCTTCCTTCTTTCTTTGACTTAGTCAAAATCCAGTTATCTGCTTATGTTGTTAGTTGTACAATTCTCCTTTAAACAGGAGCCCACATGTTATGTTACCATTACCTAGTGAAACGTTAGCCTTTGTTTTGACTTCTGCACCCTGTACATGCTTAAATTGTATAACTATTGTTAGCATTTATGCCTGGAGACAGTTTTCAATTGTTTCTTGCTGTATCTGTATCTGTGGAATATATCTGTATTCGTGTTTGTGTCATACTTGACGTGAAACCTATGAAGAGCTTTCTGCTCCAAGGTGTTAATCCAAGATCTTAATAAATAAATGAATTAAAATAATCATGAGCGCATACACTATACAGTAGCCACTCAATGACAGTTCAGTCTGGTGGCTGGCTGCAGAGGTGTGAAATGGGCTGTGCCTGTCACCAGCTGCGTGTCAGGATTTGGGGGAACGGGTGGTGGGCACTCACCAGCAGGGTAGGTGGTGGGACCAATAGACCATAAGGACATGCATATTAATATATAACATATTAGTGGGTGCTATTGGGGATTGGGGGAGCACTCAGACCACCAGGTTGGGGGGAATTTTCTAATTATATAATAATGGGCAATATAAGGGATCAGGGAAGGGGCCATGCTTATTGGCATTGATGGGCACATCTGACAGTGGAGGACTGATAGTCCACCAGGAAAGGGGCAAGGATGCTTGCCTGTGCCGTAGAGACTATGGCAACCCTTCCATGCACCAGGCATTTGTCACATGGGAGGGATTGCTGCAAGTGTGGGGACAGGTGCCGGACCCTTCCTGTATGAATCTGGTGCACAGTCCCAGACGATGGGGCTTCGGCATGCTGCTGTTTGCCGCAGCTTGCGCCAATCTGTTAGAGAGTTCCATAGGACAGGGATCAATACTGCTAAAGCTCAGTCACAGACCAACTTTTAAATGAGACAGTGCCCTCCCCAGAAGCCATTTTTTCATTGTTACCATGTTAGGGATGTAGAGGTCAGGAGCTCTCTGACATAACAGCAAACAAGCTTGTTCTGGGATTTTTGTTAATTAGAGCACCTTGTAATCACAATGTGCCACCTAACAGGATACCCCCTGAGCCAAAAGTGAGAAAAGACATGATCTGACTTCAGAGTAGAAGTCAATAGCCTCACTGTTGTATTCTGAACCAGTTGCAGATGGCATATTTGACTATCACTTTAATGCATACAAAATATAGTAACATAGTACATGATGGCAAATAAGGACTGCTAGGCTCACGCAGTCTGTCCGTATTCCTGCCTGTATCAGTGGTCGATGACCCTACTTGGTCACTGGCTTTAGCCTTTCCTATCCACATGTAGGGTTCCCTTGTGCCTATCCCATGCATGTTTGAATTCCCACTGTGCTAGCTCCCTACTTCCTGAGGTAGGCTATTCCATGCATCTACCACCCTTTCGTGAAGAAAACCTCCTCCATTCCCTTTATCCTGTCTCCTCCAATCTCCCATCGTGCTCTCTCATCTTTGTACACCTCCTATACTGAAAAATGTTGCACACTTGCACTTTGTTTTGCCCTTAAGATACTTGAAGGTTTCTATCCTATCTCCCTATTCCTGCCTCTCTTTCAGTGTATACATATTGAGGTCTTTGATCTCTTCTCATATGTCTCCTCGCAAGCACTGCACCATCTTTGTTGCCTTTTCTCTGAACCATCTACACCCTGTCTATGTCTTTACAAAGATGAGGCATCTAGAACTGTACACCATATTCCAGATGAGGCCTCACCAGTGTTTTGTACACTGGCATCGCCACCTCCCTTCTTTTGCTAGTGATACCCCTTCTAACATGCTACTGGCCCTCCCACAGCCTTGGTACCTTGGTACACTGTTTGGACACCTTTAGGTCATCTGAGATGATTATCCCCAAACCTTTCTTCCTGGTAACTGTCAGCAACTCCCTCATCCTACAACTCTCCGCAGGGTTTCTGCACCCCAGCTTCATGATTTTGCACTTATTTGCATTAAATTTTAATTACTACACATTGGACCAATTTTCAGTTTTCCTAGGTGCCTTCTCATTTTCTCAATCCTCCTCCGGAGTCTACCCTGTTGCAGATCTTGGTGCTGTCTGCAAATAGGCAAACCTTTCCCCATCCCTTCAGCAGTGTAGACATTAAAAGGACTGGCCCCAGGACTGATCCTTGAGGCACCTCAGTGGTTACCCCTTTCTCAGATTGGATCCCATTAACCATCACCTCTGCTTTCTGTCCCCAACCAATTTCTAATCCAGTTCTCCACTTTGTGGCCCATGCCAGGCTACCCAACTTGTTAACCAATCTTCTGTGGGGAACAGTGTTGAGGGCCTTGCTGAAATCGAGGTAGGGGATATTCCTGCTCCTCCCTGATCCACCTCCGTCATCACCCAGTCAAAAAGTCTATCAGATTTGTTTGACATGACCTTCCTGCTGTGAATCCATGCTGCCTTGGATCCTGTGCTCTGCTGACTCCAAGTGTTTCACAATCCTTTCCTTAAGCAGCACCTCAATAATCTTGCCCACTACTGAGGTGAGGCTGACCAGCCTATAGTTTCCTGCTTCCTCCCTGTTTCCACTCTTGTGAAAAGGGACTACAAGTGCCCTCTTCCAGTCCTCTGGAAGCACCTATGTTGAGGACTCACTAAACAGGACTGCCAGCGGTGCTTCTAGTACCATCCATAGTTCCTTTAATATCCTAGGTGTGTGCAAACTGGTCCCATTGCTTTGTCCACCCTCAATTATGTGAGTTCTTCTTGGCTCTCCTTCTGTAAATGGACTGGTGTTCACCTCCTCCCTATGCTGTTTCTGATGCCCAGCTGTGGTCCCTGTCCTTTCCCTCTTCAGTGAATACTGAACAGAAGTATTTATTCAATATTAATGCTTTTCTAGGTCTCCCTCACACACACCCTTCCTCCCTCTGAGCCTTACAATCCTAGCCATGGCCTTCCTTCTTTCACTAATGTATCTATAGAGTGTCTTGTCCCTTTCTTTATCGTCAGTGCTAATCTTTCCTTGGGTTGTGCCTTTGCACATTAACTGCTTTCCCTGTTTCCCTCCGTTTATCTAGGTACACCAACCTATCCCCTTCCTTCTGTGTCTCCTTGTATTTTCTGAAAGTCACCTTTCTGGCCCTTATTTTCTCTGCCATCCCCTTTAAGAACCATAATGATTTGTTCCTTTTCTTACCCTTGTTTCTTAGCCTAATGTACTGATTTGTCACCTCAGTATTGCACCCTTTGGATGTGCCCAGTGCTCCTCAACCCCCGCTTCCTTCCTTGCCAGAGCTTCTTTGATGCCTACTCCATCCTAGCTGAAGTCCACCCTCCTAAAATCCAGGATCCTCGCTTTGTGTGGCATGACTGCAACATTTTACCAATATTAACCTCACAGTCTGGTGGTCGCTGCACCCTAGGTGACCATCCACCCAGACTTCTGTGCAACATTCAGTATTAAGCAAATTTTAATTAGCAGGCAATATTCTGGTGGAGGGCCAACTTTGCCTTCATAGTATAGCAAGGGCACATCATTCAAGCTAAAATGCCCTTTGTCCAGCCAAAATGAAACATAGAAACAGAAAAGGTGATGACAGAAGGAGACCAATGGTCTCATCAAGTCTGCCGATGAGTTCTTGGGGCCATTGGAGATCTCGGGATCTAGCTCATGCAAGTACCCACAGATTTAATTTGAGCATACTCTTTATGCCAACCCCATTTGAAAGCTGTCATGGTCTTAGCTCCCACCATGTCCACAGGCAGCTTATTCCATGGTAACACTATTCTTTCTGAGGTTTCCTGAGTTCCTCGTGAAGTTCCCACCCTCAGCTTCCATTCATGTCCCTTGTATTTGAGCTGAAAGCCCTGTTGAACAGTTCAGTGTAGGGTACAGCATTAATTCCTCTCAGGAACTTGAAAGTTTCTTTAATGGCCCCTCTCCTCCTTGTCTCCAGCGAGTACATGTTCAATGCCTCGAGGCACCCTTCATACATGGTAGTCCCTGGAGCCCCTATATAATTTTGGTTGACCTTCCTGAATGGTCCCCAGCCTGTCCCTGTCTTTCCTAAGCTACAGGCTCCAAAACTGGACAAAATATTCCAGGTGGGGCCTCACCAGGATCTATACAATGGTAGAATCACTTCCCAGTGCCTGCTGTTGCATCCTCTCCTATACATTTTATTGGCTTTGCTGTATGCTGTGTTGCATTGGCTACCCTGTTTTAGGGTGTCATATGATAAGATCCCTTTCCTTCTGTGAGGCACTGAGCTTGATATCTTTAAGCCAATAGGCTGTTCTTGTTTTTTTTTTTAATAGATGCATCACTTTACACTTCTTGGTGTTGAACTTCAGCTGCCAGACCCAACCCACTATGAATAATTTCAAACCCCTTCCACCTCCCATACACTTTTAAAAATACATTTCCTCCCATCTCCCACTAACGCTGACCTCTCTCCTCCCTCCTCCCTTGCCCTGGCAAATTTATGTGAAACTTATAGTTTTGTCTTTCCCCACCCATGCACCAAACACACTCTTCCCCACTTGACCAGACCTCTATTATTGAGCTCAGAATACCCACCTAACTTCTCTATGGCCTCGCCATCCACTTCCCCTACTACCATCCCAAAAATACATTTTCCCATGACCTGTAAATGAGCAAACTATCCCCTTGTGTAACACGTCCTTTCTTATCAATGTTCATATCGATAATGGCATGAATGGTGAGGTCTGTTCCTATTAAAATGTGATTGGCTGAGTTTCAAGATTAAGATAATGTATAAGGCAGGAATAATGCTGACATGTGATCCCCTGACACTGTCATTGCCAGCATGGCATGCTGTTGAATACCCAGACAGTTGCTACCACTGCAATTTAGCTTACTCTAGTTACTCTGCCATTAAATATTACTCTAGGCTCCTGTGCCCAATGTGCTGTAATGCACCAAAAGGATCTACCAGTTGTTTGGCTACTGATCCACATACCCATGCTAAAGTATATGTATGTAGAAAATGGGCTAGAAAACTCCCGGGCTCTGATTGGTTGATAGTTCTGCCAAGGTGGGCGCCTATCAGATCAATAGAGCCCAGCTATTAAAAGTACCAGTCCCAGATGACCTGATTACCAATAGCAGGGCAGCACTTAGAATTTTCACATTTAGTCTATCGCCATTTTTTTCTCCCTTAAGAGCGAGAGGGTTATGAAAAAATAACAAGCCTGCACAGTTGTAAAGCTTGTGATTCTGTCCTGTCATTCGGTTTAAATTGTCAGAAAGAAGAAAAACACTTGTTTAATTAATGCTGCACTCCATGATTACTGCATTTAAAAAGCATTCAAGCAGCTTCTACCGCGATCCTCCCTGACAGAGCTGATCCTCAGAATTCACCCCATCTGAACGCATTCCTGGGTAGCCGCACAACAACCAAAAGCATCATGTCAAACAAATGTTAAGAAAACAATAATGAAATACAAATATATAAAATTACAATGATTTAAACTGAATGGCAGGCTGAAATCATAAGTTTTACAACTGTGCAGGCTTGTTATTTTTTCAAGCTCCCGAGTCCCAATGTATAGCTGGCAGTTTTATTGGGGTGGGAGGTAGACTCAAGACAAGGGTGGCACTGCACTATTATGACCCAAATTGTCTGTCTTGCTCATCTCCCGAGTCCCGCTGTGTAGCTGGCAGTTTTCTTGGGGTGGGAATAAACTCCACACAAGGACAGCATTGCACAGTTATCCCACAATAAAAAAGCGCTGCTAAAGTAAACAACAAAAATACACTTAGAAACGTTACATCTCTTGTGGTAGTTATGGGTCTCCGCCCTGGTTTTATGTGCCAGAGACCCATTTAGTCATGTGCCTAACTGCTCATAAATCCCTAACAACAACACCGAAATGAACAGCAATACAGCAGTTTCTGTGGTTGAGGACAGTGTGCAAGAAACTGCATCTTTCCTTCTGTTGTAATAGGACGACCGAGCAAGGCAGTCACCCTGCCCGCAAGCAAGAGAAGTATCCCCAAATCTGCTTTACTTTTAAACAAAAACAGCCATGAACTAAAAAAAACATTAGTATGAGAAAATGAGCCATCAGACGGGATCGGCTTGACAGATCCAACTGCTGTCACTGCCATTTTAAATGTGCAGCGCAGACTCTCACAGCAGCCTCCAACCGGCAAGCAAGAAACACGCAAATGTAAACAACTGTAAAGGTCTGCTGTGCCTCTACTCCCTGCTCAGTCAACTTCCTGTAACAAATGTACAGACTTGCATCCATTCTTGCTTGATCCACAGTGCGCAACCGACTGGTCCGAGCCCGATTCCCAGATGCTTGCAGGTTTGTAAATTGCAGTGCAACCAAAAAAGAACATAATAAAATACTACATGCTTCACTCTGTTTTTCTTCCTGTTGCATCAGTATGGCAACTGCTGCCGCCAAAAACAAAGTAAAATTAGTAAATATTGGGGCAAGCATTAAACACAAAATAAACACACTCTGCATGGGGAGGAGGTATAAACAGACGGCCAGCTGTGGGACTATGAGTGGATGTACCTTCATAGCTCATCCTGGCAGAGGAACTATTTTATTACAAAACTAATCTTAAACTACTAACAATTTTTTATTGAACTCCTTTTTTTTTTTTCAACAGTGGGCATTTTCTAAGCACATAATACTACTCAGGGTGGGTGGTATTGTGCTATACCCGAACCACCAGGGCTATAAGGCCCCTGCCTGCATGCCGGGCTCATTATGCCCTGGGGTGTCCGATAACACAATACTCACCCACCCTGTCAGTATTATTGTTTACGGTGATGCTGAATGCTGCAGGGCATAGATTGCCGTGTGACACTGTCCCATACAGTTCAGGAATGGCATACATTGAGAAATAAGTGTGGGATGGAATCTACCATTTAGAACAGGCACTGGCCATGAAATTTAAAACTACATTTCAGTAAGAGAATGTAGCAGATCAATGGCCAGCATTTCAGCAGTTGATGTATTTACAGTAGTTCTCATAAAATGTTGTGATTTGGTGAGTATTTTGATGATGCTCAAACATGCTTTGCATTATAAGCTGGACCTTTCTTAGGTGGGACTACCACACAACTGGATTTGTCATGGTGGCATTGTCAGTGGGTAATATTTCACCCTGGGCTCATAGCACATGTTCTTATGCAACTAGTGATTTTATGGCATTCTGATTTAGCTAAATGTTGTTTTGTGCCTGAGGGTGGTACTACTTTCAACCTGCTACTGCTATGCCCACTACTAGACAGTCCCTCAGCTATTTAGAGAATTGCTACTTTACCCATTATTGGCAAAGGATCACAAAATGTTTGAAGTGGCACTGTTGAAGGATAATCTTAGAAGGCTACATCCTGTTGATATAGTTTACATTTACAATATCAGTATACATCAGTACCCTGTATTGATGTATATTGACATGAATCAAAGTGTACTGACACATAGAAGCTCTAACACGAAAAACCATGTTGACCTGACTCCAAGTTGTTGTTAAAGC
Source organism: Neoceratodus forsteri (assembly GCA_016271365.2). NCBI lineage: Eukaryota > Metazoa > Chordata > Ceratodontiformes > Ceratodontidae > Neoceratodus > Neoceratodus forsteri. The sequence continues at coordinate 1,529,190,391 of CM028131.1, forward strand.
AAAATTAAGTTCCAAGCCCTAACATTTCAAAAATTAGTCCTTTTAAAGTCATCAGGCTGGATTCATAAAGCTTGAAGGTGCAAACCTTCTAAGTCCCCAAAACTACCGTAGCTATGGAAACAAAGGGAATTTGTACTGTGTGCTATTCACAAAACCCTCTGCAGCTGCAGAAAACAACACTAAGGACTGTGGAAAAGTGCAGCTATGAAGTCCCCGAGGTAAAAAGGTGTGAAAGAAGTAAGGCACAGCCCCTGAAAGTCTATTCATAACCAGTTTTTTTCCAGAAGTTAGGCAAAAAAATGTTACACACAGTGGAATGAGGTTTAACTCTCCTCAGCAAACTGCAGTAGTGCCCCAGCAATTGAAATCAATTAAGGTGGAGGTGAGCCACAGGTAATAGCATCCCAGATAGTATAACAGTGGCTGCTGTAACAGCAATAAAGCACACATTGCCATGATATGGCAACAGGCAACAACCACCAGACACAGTGCAGCCCATGACAGATCCCCACAGGCAGTAGAGCCTGGCCAGCCTGCAGTGAGTGCTACCCTGCAAGCAACAGGAACACCCAGGAGAGAGGACCAGTAGTGACAGTTGGCCACTGTGGTGCCATAGTATTGCTGGTACCTGTGGTGCTGCAGTGGTCCCAGTTGAGGGACTGGTTGCTGATCTCTTTGTGGGTGTCTTCAGCTTCATTCTATGGCAGCCTTGTTAAAGTCTGCTGTTCCAGCTAATTAAGTTCACTGTTGCTGTGCCTTCTAAGCTATTTCTGCAGCCGCGATCTGCAGTTGCTGATTTTCAGCACATGCTACTTCGCAGTTGTTGGAATCTCCAAGAGCCGTAGGTGGGATTTTATGAAATTCTGCACCTGCTCAAAATTTCTTTATGAATATCACGCATCAGCGCTTCTGCAGTGCTGCAGGCCTTTTTCCCACAGCTGCAGGATTTTGGCTTACTTTGTGAATCCTGCCCATCATCTTTAGAAAGGATTACTTTGAAACTGTTGGAGCTAGAGACAGTAGCCCTATTATTGTGGTTATTGCAGCATTAACCGAGTTAACGCTGCATTAACTGTGAATAGTGCCAGTTATTTGGGTGGGGCCATATTCAGAGGCCCACTGTGTACTGCACTGACATCACAGCTTGATTGCACAGAATATACCACTTTGCCTACATGAATGAGAGATCAGTCATGCATGATGGGTGCAGCTGTGTATGCAAAGATTCCAGCAGTGCTAAACAGCTCCCATTGCAGTGCTGTTTAACACTGCCAAAACCCTACCTTATCTCCATGCAATGGTGTGCTCATCTCTCCCAATCACTCCTCCAGCAATATGTGTGAAACCTGGTGGTCTAGTGGTCTCCTCCAATTGCCCCTTTAGTGATACATGTAATGAAACCTGTTAGTCTTGTGGTCCCCACTCCCAAAGCAATCATCTGAGCCCCTCCTACCTGTCCCCTCAGGACCCATGTGCCTGCACCACACTCACCTTGGTCACTGTTGTCTCTGTCTATCTCTATCATATCATATTATATGACAACCGGCACAGATTCTAGCTCACCACCTTGGCATTCCCCTTCTGATAGACATATCAGGTTGCGCAAACCAAGTTGATTGTACAGTATGCGTGATCTGCATGTCTATCAGATGGCAACTGGTCAAGGTGGTAAGTGGAGAATTGTGCTGGTCCTCATCTGACATGTTGTACATCAGCAGAGACAACGGTGATGGGGCAAGGGTGATGTGGGAGGTGGATTCTGAGCAGGTGGGTTGAAAAGGGTCAGACGATTGTTTTGAGAGAGGAAGGAGGACTACCTGACTACTAGGCTGCACTACATATATTATTGGAGGGGCAATTTGGGGAGGGAGGACCATTAGACCACCAGATTTCACTACATATGTTAACAGAGAAGCAATCAGAGGAGATGGGAACACTAGACCACCAGGTTTGTTATGTACTATTGTATGCAAAGAAGGCAGCTACTTAAAACATGGAAAACTGGAGCCAGGATGTAAAAGTACATGAAAGTTTAAGCACAAAAGTCTGGCTGCCCAGTTACCTGAAAATAGCAATACTAGCTCATTAACTGATACATGCATATTTATTGTTTAGCAGGAATATAGCAGCAACAGTGATCCAATAGCACCAGTTGGTGCTATGGGATCACCGTTGCTGCTGTGTTCACCTTTTAAACTATAAATGTTTATTTATCGGACCTACATGCTAGCATTGCTTTTTCAGCTAACTGGGCAGCCTGACTTTTTTGGCTTAAAATTGTTATGTACAATGTTCAGGACAGGTGCTAGAGAGGCTGCAGACACACTAATGAGCCTATAATGTGCCTGCAATAGCTCCTTAGTGCCTTGCACATCCGGTGGTCTCATTAGCATGTTAGGCATACAGGAGCCTTGGTGCTATCATGTTTGGGCAGCGCAATCTCCATTGGGATCCCCTGTCGGCCATATTCAACCATGAGATGTACCAGCACAGTGCATAGTCACTATGCACTGGCACACCCCCATACTCAAACAGTACACTCTAGTCAGAGCATGTCAGCTGTTTGACTATTGCTCTGAGCCAGCCATACACTAACCACCACACAGCGCTCCTGTCACATGGCACAAACAGCTGGATCTGAATATAGGGCCTTTTTTTTAAATAAACACTTGGATGAGTCATGTTGACATTGATATTTCCTGTCAATACAGTTTCCATGTATCAGTATGCTAACTACATATTATGAAATGGTAGAGAAAATACTGCATCCTGATTGGTCAGGAGAAACCCTGGACATGTGCTTATAACCTACAACCTTGCTGGTGACATTTTCTGGCAACCAGGATACAGTGCATGAGCACATATCCATGCCTGCCAGAATAAAAAAAATATTCTGGCAGTCATGGGTAACCACAATATAATTACTGATTCACATTTTTTCCTTAGTAAAGCCGGTTGTAATTCTGTCATATAATCAGCTGGCTATAACAGCAAACATGCACCTGTTTTACTACAGGAAAACCATGAGCCACAGTGGGTCTGCCGCCGAGAGCTTTTCTGTCACACTGTCCAGAGCTGTAAATCAAAATGTATTTTTTTCTCGTTTTCTTCATTTTAATACACTGAGCCATTGACATGAGGGAGGCTGAAGGTATTTTGTTGTTAGTTTTAAATGACGGGGTCATTTCCGGTCCTTTCAGTTCTGCCCAATGCTGTCTTCTGCCCACCTTCCTTCAACACCGAGGCTCCGGGTACTGTGTCTCCTGCTTGCCTCCCAACTTTCACAAAAGGGCAAAAAAAGAAATGGGGCTATACAGAGCCCTCACCACCGCTGAAGGATCACTAGTCAAAGGAAAGGAACCACTGACTCTGCTACAGGTACTACCTCCCTTCTTATCACTGCGTCTCTGCACATTTTATATAATTCCTCTGGCAGAAAATCATGACCCTCAGCAATTATATAAAAATAAAATAGCAGAATGATGTAAAACTCAAATTTTACACACACCCTGTTGATGCTCGATTAAACCACCAAGCTTCACTCTCAGGATTTATGTAGCATCCAACACCTTGATAGTGTATAAAATTTCACACACTCCACCCCATATATTATTCTCTATATAACATCAATTAATTCATTTAACCCACTTAACAACATTTGGACCAAAATGCAGAATGCCCATCCCGCCCCAAAATTAAAAAATATATGCAAAAAATTGCATAAAAATAACCTGAAGAAAAACAATTGCAGCCATTTGTTTTTTGTTTTGTTTTTGAGCTCTGTAATCCATGGCCCGAGTTTTTGCTGGCATCTTTTGTTTCAGCATTTCTGTTACTGGCTGGAATGCATGCCCACTCACCTCACCTGCACTGCTACCATCTCTACCACCACTCCTCTCCTGTTAGAATACAGGGACACTGAGCTACTCAATGCTCTAATTTATTTTAGTTTGTTGGCAATAGTCGAGAGGTGTTTGAGAGCACCAGTGTATTTGGTGGTCCCATAGCTAAAACCAAAGGTAAAGTTGTTAGGACATTGCTCCAACACGAACTGCTGGAATAACAGAATACCTTTTTTTTTTTAAAGAGCTACTGACGCCCAAAGAAAACTTTAAAAACATAATAATTAGGTACAATACTACTTCCATTCCATTTCTATTTATAAATTTCTCCTCTCCATAATTTGTTACTAAAGAAATATGTATGGATATAAGTTCATTATTCCTTAGAGTTCAATTTGAGTTCATCCACCTCTATAGCTTACTCCCTACTTCAAGTCATAATCCTCTGTTGTGACATCGCAATCTGTTGCCATGGGAGTAACTGTGATGTCACAGGCAGTACTCTGTGACTTCAGGTAGGGAGAACGAATAGGGATAAATTAACTCTTCCGGAGCAGAGATCCTGTTTTCATGCAGATTACCTCACTACTAAATAATGGGGCTATAGAACTAATGGAAGTACAAGCTGGACAGTGCATAAATATTATGTTTTGTTAAAGTTGTCCTGAATGTGTCAGCGGCTGTTAAAGTGTTCTTTAGAGAGCACTACCACTGAAAGTTACAGTTTAGTTTTAAGCTGGTAACACAAGTGCTAATCTTGGCTACTGAAAGGAAAGTACTGCAGGAAGCATCTCAATGGCTTTCCTTCACATGCTGAAACATGCTAGCAAAGCTGGAGCCAGTGCTTTCTCTCTCTCTCTGACAGCAGGAGTAAGGAAGCAAAATACAATAAAATAAGAACAACTGAAACAACAGGTGGGGTTCACACTGAGTTGCTACATCGTAGTACAAGTGTCATGTACCAGTGTCTCAGATCCTGCACAGCATAGAAATTCCAATTAGTAATGCTCAATGTGAGAACTACTATTTGCCAAACTCTCAATATAATACCTTTATACTGTTTACTGTTTATATTTGTTATTTTTTTATTTTTAAAATTATACAACTAGGGCCCATTTTATAAGAGCAATAAGTAGAGCAGCATGAAATTATTTTTATTTTTTTATAGTTTTCTTTTATCTTTCTAGAATTTCATGTTATTTCTTTTTCATTTAAAATGTAGTTTTATTTCTTATTATCACATTTACATTCATAAAACACCACAAATGACCATATACACACTAGAAATCACATTCCTAGTATACCACATTGTATTATCTGGTGAGCAGTGTCAGTGGCTCAGCAGGTAGCACACTCACCTCTGAGGTTGGGAGATTAGAAGGTTGTGGGTTCTATCCCACACCAGGCACTTGGGTTAAATTCCAATACTGACACTGTAGTGCAGCACGAGGTGGGTGCTGCACCTGAGGTACCATCTTCAGATGAGACATTAAACCGAGGTCCCATCTGCCTCTTTTAGTGGTAGTTCTGGTGGATGTTAAGGATCCCATCTCAAAAAGAATAGGGAATATTTTAATGAGACTAAAACAAAAGTACAAAGATATGTTCACTTCAAATATAAAGAAAAAAAACATTACAATAGCGAGCAGCATGATCTTACTAGATAAGTATGAAAACAATAAAACCAACAGAAAACAGTAAGAACCAGCTTAACCAACCCATTCAATACCTCTCCACAATTGCTTACAAACATCCTCTGCAATGTGTCAGCTTCCTCTGATAGATTCCATCCAACTCTGCTTGTATTTTAAAATGACATCCTGTAAGTAAGCGTCAGCATCTTGTAAAAATATTGGCAACAGCTCTGCCATATTACCCATTTTATACAAGGAAAATAACATAAACAGTACTTCTGTTCCATTTCAGCCATCTTGCCATAAGCTGTCCCAAAATGAGTGTCTCTTATAGTGGTAAAATGGTAGTATTCCACATAGTGTCCAGCGTCACGCCACAATGGTCAATAAAGGCAAATTCAAAACAAGTGTTGCATAGTTTCCAACTGATGCTGACATTGTGCGTAAAGACACATCCTATCCTCTAGTCTTTATGTTTATGATTTGCCTGCACATTCAGTTTACCATGCCCACAAAGCTACAGGACATCTGCCATCTTGCGGGAATACGTTTATCTTCATGGCATCCAAAATGTATGTAACCTGTACCTGTGGGTATACTGTAAAACTGGCTCCTCATAACAGCATTTTTCAAGGATGTTGGTATAAAATTGCTTCCTATTTAAGGTCTGAAACCACTAGATCAGTTTTCCACAAACGGATATATTTTAAAACAACCTGAACATGTACAGGCAGCGCTTAACACCAGCTGTCCACTTTCCCCATCCTCATGCCTCAAAAAGTGCACCTGCCAAATCTGAAGAATGATGGACCACTGAGAGCCACTACCTTGTAGAAGTGGCCTTATATTCATATAGAAAACATACTAAATAAAAACACAATGGGGTTGACCATATTAAGACCTTTCACCCACCACGGTCTATAGGTATGTATGCATTTTACGGGATTGAGTCTACTACCCCTAACTAATTGAAAGAAGAGACTCAAAAGTTTAATATGAAGTTCAAAGGCAAAGGACAAATGTGTGCAATATGTAAAAAATAGGAACTATGATTTAAGCAAAAAATTTGTTTACGTCTATCCATATTTCAAGCCTCAATTTAGTGACTTGTCTGTGCTATTTCAATTTTGGCATTCCAATTTTGAGAAGCTGCTGTTTGTGTTCCAGAGTAAAGCCCTCAGGATTTTTATAGCTTCCCATTGTATAGGTATTACATATTGAACTGAGTCACTGCTTCCTCAAAGCTAAAGCCACACTTTTGGTTCTATTAATTTATTCTTGTGATGGGGATTGACCATCCAAGAAATTCAGAACCTAAGAGCCAGAGTCCAGATCATGTACCAGAATAATACAATCATCTGCAAATGTAGACACTTTCTGAAAACTTTGACCCGCTTGACTGGTAATAGGAACAATCTTGTCACCAGTCTCAATGGCCCGTAATAAGGGATCCAAACTAAAAACATAGAGTAAGGACCCAGGGACAATCCTGATGCACCCTTTCTTTAAATACATAGCTGGTCCCAAATGCTCATTTACCAAAGGCTGTATCTGAGCTTCCTCATATAAGGCCTGTACCAGAGCAACAAAGCCTGCCAGAATCTCATATGCCCTTAGAACTTGCCAAAGATAGTCATGGTGAACAGAATCAATCAATCTTTATTGTTGACTTTTTAAAAGTCATTACAATTTAAATTAAACCAATAATCATAAATTCCTTCAGTGCATACAATATTAAATAGTCTCTTCCATACATTCTATAAAATGCATACTTTGCTATATAATATAAATGACCAATTCTACATTAGTTACTTATTTCTTGTCAATAATCATTTACAACAACCATTCTTGAAAGGGCTATCCAAAGTGCTCTTGTGCATTGTATTATCATATCAGTTGCTCTTACATGGAGTTTTTTGTTTCAATGACTTTAAGGAAGGAGGCCACAGAGTTTAGAGTTCTTAGACAATGGGTTTTAGAAGATGAACCACCACTGTGGCAGGTTCAAGTTCCAGTGTACCCAAATATTTTCCAATAATGTGTAAGATTATCCATATCTTTCCACATTTGCATAACATTGTTTCCTTTTGTCTGTTCTTATTGTACAAATTTAATCTCCAATTACTTGAAAAATAATCAAATCAAAATCTTGTGATTGGTTTCCTAAGTTCAGGTTTAGTCATTCATTTAAGATACAGTTCCAATTTATGTGATCTTTTATCACTTAACATCCCTTTACAAATGTTATGCTGTTTACACAGTTCTAAATCCTTTGCCTATAATTATCCGATATCCTTTCATTATTTATAGTTTTAACTTGTGTAAATGGCAATCTTAAGCTATCTGTTATATTACTGACTAATCTAAAAGATTTTATGACATTCTCTAATATGGCCATACTCAGAAATGTTATCTTTGCTTCATATATTCCATAGCTTCCTACAGACATAATCTTGGTAATATTTTGCTATTCATTGAATATACCTTTAACTAATAGTTTACTTCTCTCTGTCTGATTTGACATTCGATTGGTAATTGTTCGAGTTCAGCCTCACCAACACTGACTGTGCACTTATAAAAGACCTAATATTTTTGTAGAATTTATTTAATTAGTTTCTAGTTTGTTGTTATTACTTTGCCACCATATTTCGGCCCCATATTGTAATTGTCTCCTCAATTTTGTGTTTAAAACTCTTAAAGTGCCTCTTATCTAGTGTCCTCCATGCTTATAGGTGAATGAATTTAGAATAGGCAAAAATCTGTTCACTTTATTTTTTGCTTCTCTGATGTGTTTGTTCCATGTTCCATCCTGGGACAAGATCAGTCCTAGGTAACAGAACTCCCTTGCCACTTCTAGTTTATTTTCCTTTATTGCATATTTATATGCCTCGCTACTCCAAACACCATCACCTTTGTTTTTCATATTTTATTGTTAAATCTGCTTTTTCACATTCTATTTTGAATTTATTTAACATTCTTTTATACCGATATAACTTGTGGAGATTAGTATTGCATCATCAGCAAATGCCAAGTAGGGGCAGAATACTGTGTCTATCTTTGGGATGTGATGATCTGTATTGTACATATTATCAATACAGTTTGGAAATATAGTTAAACAATAACGGAGAGAGTGTTGCCTTGTTTTACCCTGAACATTGGAGGCAAACCACCCTGTAAGGTTGCCAGTATTTGAATATCTAATGCTTGTGTAATTATCTTGGTACACGGTTTTAATGATGTCTAGTATTGACTTATCAATTCCTCTATCCCCAATCTTTCCTAAAGCTTAGCTCGATTTACTGTATCGAATGTTGTTTTCAAATCTATAAATATACAATATAATTTCTGACCTTTACCTTTTATATTTAAATATCAAATGCGTAATTATAATGGTCTATTGTTGACCTCCTGTTTGAAAACCAGCCCAGGCCATATCTATGATTCCTTCTCCCTTGCCCACAGGCTTAATCTCTTATTAATTATTTTGGTAAATAATTTTTAGTACTATCAAGAAGACTAATTGGCCTATAACATTTAGGTTTATTCTTCTCACCTTCCTTGAATAATGGACTTATTATATTTAACTTCCAGCTTTTGGGAACAATTTTATTTTTCCAGACTGTATTGAATAGAATTTTCAGAAATGGGATCCAATACACAGCTGTAGACCTGATAACACCAATTGAATCCCATCCAGTCCTGGGGCTTTACGCTTATTAAATGCCCTCAATGCTTCTTCTATTTCAAGTACTGTTATAGGGCTAAATCTGCCTGTTCCCTCATTATCTGGCATTTCTTTACTCATCTCATTTGGATATTCCGTTCCTCCAGAAAAATAACTGTTTAAAATGCCTAACCTAAATTTCTGGTTCTATATGGCACTCATTTCACTTCTATAGTTGTTGGTGCCTTTATTTACTATTCCAAAATTGCTTTATTTCCTTCATTCTTACCACCTCCTCTAGTCCTGTCCACAATTTCTCTTGATACCTCCTCTTGCTTTTTTTATTACAGTGGATTCCGCTTAAATGCACACCTATTTTGCAGAGGCAAAATGTGCATTTTAATGAACATCATTAACCCGAGTGCATTTTTAAAACCGTGAAATTAAAAGAAAATGTATCGAAAAGAAAACGGCACTGGCAATTTACAATCAGTAACTTTATTAATTGTATTCAGTCTCTACACACATTTCAAGCATTTCTAGCACTCCTGTAAAATTAATTAAATTCACTCAAAGTTCGTTACACTAAAATATTAAGTTATTTTGCTCTGCTTTTGATTTGAGAGAGCAAGCTGAGTCACATAATGCTCAAATTGAACAGCCTGTTAAATCTTTTTTCCCTAGCCGGACGAATGCAGCAATCCTATCTAGGCACTGGAGTGCCTCAAACATGGACACCTCAGGTTTGTCATTCTCAACCACATCATGGTCTTCATCTTCCTCCTGCTGACCCAACACTTCACTGCAGATGTCAGTGTCCTGCAGCATTCCTGCTAGGTAGCTGCTCATCCATGTCCCTGTATGAATTAAAGTCCTCTAGGTTCATGTTCGGAGAAGTACTGGTGCGGGCTCTTCTACCATTGCAAGACTCGTTGCTAAAGATGCTGATGCAGACCTGTCAATAAATCCTGCTTTCTTAAAACAATTCTGGATTGTTTCTACCCTCACTTGCTGCCATGCTCTATCAAGCATCTGTATTGCATCCAGCACTGTAGCAGATTTAGATAGTGCAGAAATTGAAGTAAGGCTACTACCATCCATTGACAAAATAATTTTCTTGATCATCTAAAACAAAAAAAAAAGGTAACCTGTGAAAAGAACCCATTAAAACAGACCAAAATTAGATTCCAATGCACTGCAGTGTATGTATACTGTGTTTTCTTACCTGCCTTCGATAGTGGTGTTTAACATTCTTAATGATGCCCATATCTAGAGGCTGAATTAGCGATGTGGTGTTGGGTGGAAGGAAAAACAGCTTGATGTGGCTCAGGGTGATGTCAGGGTGTGCTGAGCAATTATCCAGGAGCAAGGCAATTTTTTTCTTTGCACTGCATTAGGAATTAACATTTTTCAACCAGCTAGAGAATATAGAAGCAGTCATCCAGGCATTCGAGTTACTGTCATATTCAACTAGCAGAGCCTCCATAGACACCCCTGAAAAGCACCTTATTTTTTTTGATTTTCCAACCACTAAGTGTTTTAATTTCTCAGTCCCACCTAGGCTGCAACAGATAAGCACTGAAATACACTCCCAAGCTTTTTTACCACCTGAGGCTGCATCTGATTTAAAAGTCAGTGTTCCTTCGGGGTTGCTCTAAAATATAAGCCAGTTTCGCCAATTAAAGATACAGTTGGGATGATATTGTTTGATTATTTGTGGGAGGACAGTGGATAACCAATTGTCTGCATTCTCACCATCAGCATCTTTTTCTCGCTGTGGCAGCCGCTTGAAGATTATTCTGTTGCACTCCTTCCATCGCTCAGCCAGCCTCTAGTCACGGAGAAAGATATGCCCATGTTTGCAGCTAAATCTTCAGCTTTTTTGTAAAATAGGGCCATTAATGAGGCATCAACACTGCGAGCAGCAAAGGAACCAGCGTGAGTGCAGCTTCTACCTCCCGCTGTTCCGCAATGCCACCTTTTCGGTCTTGATTTTCCCGAACGCCTCCCATTCAGAGAACAATCGATCTTACTTGCCACACTCGGCTACAGTGGATACATCAACACCAAACTGTTTGGCTAAAATGGTTCGTTTACTGTCTGGCTGTTCCAACTGCTGCAACAGAGATATTTTTTTGTCCCAGAGTAAGGGTTACCTTCCTGCGCTCCATTGTTCTAAATGCCTGCCTCTGAGACTAGGTGTTAAATACTGGTATCACACCTAATCCTTTCCACCTGTGCACTTAAGATGTGTTAATAACGTGGGGAAGAGTGCTGGTGAAATGAAAAAGTGCATTAAAATGAAAAGTGCACTTAACTGGAATGTTTAACATTGAAACAATGGGGAAAAAATGGAAATGAAAAATAGTGAACTAAAACGGAATGTGGACTTAAGCGACGTGCATTTAAGTGGAACCTACTGTACCATATTATATTCCTTCCTTAGTTTATTCAATTTGAATTGATATTATGGTCTTTGTTTTTTGTTAACCTTTAATACTCTTAACTGTCTATTTAAATTCCTCTTAGCAATTTCACAATACTTGTTATACCATACCTGTCCTTCTTTCTTTCTTTGTTATAGTTCGTTTCTTAATTATAATAGTTCTTATATTTCCCATAATAGTATTAAATCTCATTATTAGTGAATTTACATCAGTATCTGTTGGAAAATTTTTAAATCTTCTAGTATACACTTGTCTTCCATGGTTTTACCAATTTCCCATTTTCTTTTGTCTCCATCCTATGCAATTCTTTTAATGACCTCTAGTCTATTTATTTTAATTTCTATATTTGGTTGATAATTACCTTCCCTACTTATTTGTAATTCCATCATTGCATGTTGCCTTTCAAGATTTGTTCTTATGTGCAATTTCCTGCTTTTTGTTAGCATATTAAGACCAACACATATGTAGTCTATTACAGATACCCCTTTCCTCCCTCATATGTATTTTCCTTGCAGTATCTCCC